>BLKM01010328.1:372873-896375 GCA_013340265.1 Coptotermes formosanus | reverse complement strand
CGGCGGCGGCGGTGGCGGCGGTGGCGGCGGTGGCGGCGGCGGCGGCGGCGGCGACTGAAAGTCGTAGGTAAAGTCGGACTTCCAGGTCGTACGAATTTTGAGCTGAATGTACTGCAATAAATAATAGATTAATTACACGCATTTACCATAATATAATTATTAGCTCATTGTCAGAAATTGTGTACTGTACTTATTATCGGAACCTCAAATACTGCTGTTCAAGTGTACACTAAATATTCGTAGTAAACTCAGTGTAACGTGTATAATTCAAACCCGCTGTAAGAGTTCTAATATTGTCAGTTGTGTCGCTGGCAATAAGAATAAGGAGATAAAAATAAATGCCAAATAACGTCCATTCAATTTAATGTTAAAATTAGATTTCACCATGCCATCACCACACGACAGCCACTGTTGTACATAAACTAACGTGTTTGTAGATCGTGTGAGTGTATTTCTCATAGAAAACTACATGTTTCAACCCAACTGCGTGATCGGACCCATAGAAGAGAAAATGTAATGGAGTGCCGTCGAACCACCACTGGACAAACCACTGGAGCCATTATAATAATGAGGCTACTTCCTGACCCGATAGTAACCAAAGTGGCTACCGGATTTCCATTCAGAGGCGAGATATATAATGGTGGAGGAAGGGTGAGAGTGCATGTTTTATGTATGGCAACTGGAAAACTTTCGACCGATTACCTGAGAACATTTCGTAACAGGCAGCACTGTAGGCCACACATTCTGATAACGTACTGTACGTATGTTGGGAAGTTCTCCCTAAGAACGCTCGGTCGCACCTGAAACGTGTAGAAGATAAACAAAAGGGGTGTTATAACAGAGTTTGTATACTGTGATGTTTGGTTGATGGAATGTACCACGTATTTTTGTATTTCCGTCTCAGATTTGGTCAGAGTTGCTTGGGAAATTCCGTACTTTACTCATTGCTCAAAGAGCCTGAATAATAGCTTTATCGGTCTGACAACAGCCGAAATTTTCCCAAATATAATGAACGTACTCACCTTCCAAATCCTTTCAAATTGATTTTTCACAATCAGTGAAACAGAGGAATGTTACACGATACAGGCTTATGAAGTTAAAAAGCCCATTGGCATGTATTTAAGGTAATGCATCGGACTGTCTGCTACTTACCTCAGACTAGAGTTGCGTGTGTAAGCCATATATTCCTAAAACAGTCGCCCGAAACACAGGGGCTGCACTAACAGTTACAGAAAAATCTGTTAAATCTCGACCGCACGCTCTGAATAAATTTGCTCGTAACGTGTTAAGGCTGTGTACAAAACGTTTCCGTCTGCTATGTGCATAAAATTCACGGTCATTTTGACGCATGTCCGCCATTAAAACCTAGACGCATGTACTGAATCGTGTGAGGGTATTGCCTCAATATCTGATATAAGCTTAGTTTTTATTACTTCCTTGCATTGTGTTAAGAGAACAAGCGCATTACTGCGTTCTGCAGGCGGTGTTAAGATCACTCTAAGTTGCACGCTATTAATTCCGCACTCTTATGAGTGTTACGTCAAACGTCGTTGTAATTTACTGCATGACATTTACAAAAAACTGGGCTTTTGCCATGCTTCGGTCCACCGCTGAACTAGCTGTAGGGCCCGTCTGTCGACCCCTCTGCCGACCATCATCATCCTATCGTCGGAAACAGAACATAAATCCAGCCTGTCTCTAATGCTGGCTTCATCCTTGTCAGCCAGACAGAGCCAGGATATCATGGAAGAAAACCCCACGACAACAAGATGGTCACGTTTCTATATTGTGGACAGTCGTTGTGGAAATTAACTAACTCCGTGGAGCAGACATCGTGAAGAGCCAGTGTCTGTGAGTCAGTCAATACATTCGTGTTATTTTGTGTAAACCGAAGGATCACTTCCGCGTCAGCAAGAGTCCACATTTGGCACATAGTTTGAGCCAGATGAATTTAGTCCACAAAATAGTATCTTCTTTATTTAAGTTTCATTGTAATATTACCCGCGGCCTATTTCTTTCAGGTTTTCCACTCAAAACACAGTATGCCTTTCTCTTTTCGTCTCTTCGTGCTACACAACCCATCCTTCTCATCCTTCTTTGTTTCGCTGCCCTAAGAATATTTGGAAAGGCTTATAAGTTATGAATTTCCTCATGATGAAGTTTTCGCCACACTGCGGTTTCTACCTATTTTTAGGCCCAAGTACTGTCTAGATTAAAAATTAAATTCCTTTGCTTTCGTACTGTACTCTGCTTTTTGATTGCAACCGAAGGAATTAAAAATTTAAAACCAGCGACTCTTTTCTTTCTGCGCCTAAATTGTTGAACATTGGTACATTATGGGTACATTATTTTAAACTGGCCTTTTAGGGACGTAGTTATGATATTTCTCTTTTCATTGGGCCTCTGTATAACAGAAATTATTAAAAATGCACATATCCATAGCTTTTAATTTCGAATGTTAATTGTGAGAATTCATAATGTCCTGTCAGTTTTAATAAATTTTAAGTTCTGACAGCAGTGTTTGAAGATACTAATCCTGTGGGACGCAGCGCTGTGTCAGTCGGTGTGCAGTTTCCGACATTGCGAAGGATCGTAACATATGGAAACGTTAGGTTTCATGTCTGGACTATACGTGTTTGGAAATAAACGTGGTAACTGCAGCTTTAGGCCGTTATTTTTACTGTACGCTATGTCAAAGGTGAAGAACCGGTACAGAAAACAATAGCTCTTCTATTTCGGAAAAGCCTGAGGATTTCTACCTCATTATTTGTGATCCTTGTTTCAAAGTTCTTATAGGTGTAGTTTTATCTATTATAATAATATTGCGTTAGATATTTCAGTGTTCTTTGTTCTAATTTATGTGCACACATTTTGGAAGCTGGCTCTGCTTCCATCATCTGGTAAAAGTAAAGTATGGAATATGCGACATTGAATTCATTAGATCAAACTGGTGCCTATTCCTGGCTTTTAATTTAGCTACTGCCAGTACTATGTAGTTTTGCTGTGGCTGTAAATATTATACGTTCCATTTACACGTGTCTTCCTTAAAAGATCTAACCAGTACCATGCAGAGCCCTAACTACGGCTGCAAGATGGGATTGTGGGCCCTTGTATTTTTTTACATTAGGAAGAAAATGAAACAATCAGAGTGTTTTCCCACCTGCAGATTCAACACGAAGCCCTAGGTGTTGTTTCAATACCTCATGCATGCCTAGAAGTGTGCTTTATTTCTAAAAACAGTATATACATAGTCTCTAACGAGAACGAGTTTCGAGTATGTGTCTCATCAGCTGTAATCACAGACACGTGAAGTCAATATTTAAACTATCCACACGCAAAACAACAATACGATGAACACAATTGCAGTATTAGTGGGGGGGGCGGGGATATGCTACTAGTGATATCTTTCGACATTTGGCGGAACAGGACGGTTTAAATTTATGAGTCACACTCATCTGCATGACAACAGTTTTATATCTCCCGGAACAAAACCAAATATTTACACTCCTCATTATCTCGGACCGCAGGTTTGGAACGCGTGGAGTTCTACTTCGATGTTCCTCGCTTATATTCATAGCTTTACGTTATGCACTCTGGCACCTTTCCTCATTACCCTAGAAGTGAGGACTTCGTCGCTGTAGGGTACGTAACTACTGTTTGCCTTGCACAGTTGTTGACATAGGTATATTGGTACGTTCTTAAGCTGACAGTTTCAAATTGCGATTGCTGTGTTCTTTTGAATAGCCATGGCAACGAGTTTCTTGAAAATAGTCGACTTTCATTCAAATTTTCTGCGAATTTTCTTCGCACTTGCAATTTATCTGTTACATCCTGTCATGTCCAAGACAAATGTTTCTCACTCGAAGTGTTTTTATTTTCTACGTTCTTGTCTTATCAATTCTGGAAATCACGTACATATTCTTAGCCCTAATCTTTTACGTGTACATGTGCCGGCGCAAGCAGTGCTTGCAATTTATGGAACTGGATGGGAAGAAGAGAATCGCACGCGGTTAGAAGTCGAGTCTGTCTTCAAAGAAATTAAGTAAGGAAATGTATAAAATTCTTGTAAAGAGAATCTGGTGTGATTAACTTATATAGGGTAAAAGTGTGTCAGATGGGCATGGAAGAACAATGAGTGCGTACAAAGCTTTAATTAGTAAAGCTCAAACAGTGATACCCACTGGACTAAGTACTGCGAAATGGAACATTTGTGGACATATGAAATGATTTAAAGTACGCCAAGGCAAATGTTTTGATGGTGATAATATTGAAATTCCATTTTCTGTGACCGAACAGTTTGGCTCAAGCATTGGCACTTCTGACTTGTATTCAAAATGTGCTGAGTTTGAATTACGGCTGAAAAGCGACAGTGCCTAAGCTGTTTGAAGTTTTCTTTATTCTTCCAGGCAAGTAACGGGAAACCAGCCTCGAACATGGCCACAGCTGCTAAATCCTCCTACATTTTTCAATTCAGTACTCACTTTCACCAAATCATTCGACACTCTGCACTAAAAAGTCGCTAAATAAATTATAAATATGAGATTTTTTCCACAGCGACGGGAATGTCGTGTGTTAAAGGAGTAGTATTTATAGTGGGGATAGTAAACAGCTAACAGTCCATGTTGTAAGCAGCACGAGTTTTGAATTTACACTCTGGATTGCTATATTTGATGTTGTAGATACGACTTCCATGCCTCGTTGTACAATAGTACCCATTTAAACGAAAATAGTCCACCCAGAATCCCTCAATATAAAAGTCATATAGTAATTCTTATTAAAACATCACGATTTAAACCTAAAAAGCGTGAGTTTGTCATGTCCTCATAATGGATTCCGTGACGTAGTATGTCAGGCAGAGTTCAGGTATTTTTAACGAAGTGGGTTACCGTTAGTTGGCTTTTTCGTATAATACACGCTCTTGCCCTTCAGTTCTTCACGTGTTCAGTCGTCATGGATGCCGTAGCCTTGATGTACCTTCATATATTATATATTGAAATAGTGCTATAATACAGCGCAATGTGTATAAGCTTCACACAATGGCTGCTTATTTTAATTTCTTTGTTCTCATTTATGGCAATATGGAGCATATAATCCAGAAGACTTGGGCGGTTGTCCAAATCAACTGAATGAAAGTGTATGGCCGGCGCTGGTTTCCGGTCGCTAGTTGGAAACCATTATGCCATAGAAATATCTCTGATCTGTCATAATATTGCAAATAGTAGTGAATTTGTAGAGTGGAGTTGTTCTTCCTCTAAAGTTTCTGTGTGAACTTAGTCTTACACGAAGGACACTGGCTACTTTCGCACGGTGATTTAATGATGAACACTGCAATGCTGTACGTGGCTGGAAACCACAGCTTCCGCTGCCGGCTGAGAGCGGCGAGCCATGGCTAGCAAATAATCGTGGTGTTTTGTCAGACAGCTCAAGAAGTAGGATGGTCAGGTTGGGACACTTTCAAAATAACCTCTGCATTTGATAGAACGTCGCTAATTACTCTACCAACAACAAGCCCTATTACATGAAAATTCTTAATATTTTCTAAATATCCAAAATATATTAAGTCTTATTGTTCCATAATGTACTTGACATATTCTAAATGTATTTTGAAATATTTGTATAAATGTTGCATATTCCACAAAATGGGTAATTAGGAAGTCGGTACGGCTGTTATTCTTTTTGTCGATATTTACCACTACATGTTTTAACTGAAATGCAGATTCGTCCAGAGGAGGCCGAGTTGTTTCGTGCGGACAGGCGGACATGACGAAGCTAATACCTATTTTTTGCAATCTTGCCAACGCATCTAAAAACTGTTATCTCGTCTCTCTCCACAACAGTATACATCAAAGTGTTGCCCGTATTTGTCTGTCTGCATATACACAACTATAAAATAATATTTATGCCAAAGGTGTAGTAGTTTTCGGCCTAAACACAACTGTTTATTTACTGCAGAAAACAGCTACATGTTTCGGCTATATTGTGTAGCCATCATCAGGCTGTCTACAAGAATATTTTCGTTTTATTATTGTAGACAGCCTGATGATGACTATACTCTACAGCCGAAACATGTAGCTGTTTTGCGCAGAAAATAAACAGTTGTGTTTAGATTGAATAGTCCAGTATCTTTGATTGCAATGAGAACACAACGGGGATGAATTGCCTTAAAATAATAATTTACCAGTTTTATATGCTTTTGAAATGCTCACTTTTACCCTGATGGTAGGACAAAATTTGCTGTTGCATCAAAAATATTTGTACCTGACGGAGACGAAGCAAGCTGTCCGTCTAGCATGTTTAATTACAAGAAACTTGGCTTTGTATATGTAAAAAAACGTAATTGCGACAGGCTGGGATTTGGAAGTGGGTTAAGATGAGGTGTGAAGAAGAGGAAATGTCCGCTTTGCCGGGATGAGAAAAGTTCCATCCACATTTGTTACATTGTTCTGACATGCAGAGCTGGACAACGCAATTATTAGACAGAAAATGTGGATGGTGGGACAGTATTTAAGAAATCTGTAGGGTGCATTAAGATTAAAGAGTTAAGAGATTTACGAAAATTTTGTATAAGATTATATGCAAAGCGGAGTGTCATACTAGAAAACTGGAAGAGAGCTGGAGTGGCAAGTGTCTTTGTATTTATTAATACAAGCCTAGGTGAGTAAGTGGAACTCGAACTGGGGAATTAGCAAACAATTGTACAAGGGTTGTACACTGCAGAAAACCTAGTGACAGAGGGCGGTCCACTGTTTTAGGTGGGTATATGTGGCACTTTACCTTGTACAACGACGCAAAGCTGACTCATCTTATACAGATTCTTATTCGTAACAGGAGTAGAGCACTGAAAACAGACATAGCGATGCGCCATATCTGCATGAGATAAAATAGAGGCATACTGAAATTTAATATGGAAACTTCTTGGAAAGGGTAAATAGAAAATAAGTTTTACTCTGCTCTGAACTCAAATAAAACGTCAACATGTAATTTTCTTAGAATCCGCCTGCCGAAAAAATTATTTCTTACATGACTTAAAACATATATATCATTCATTTCTATCTGAAATGTGTTAAATGTGACGTGTACTTAACGGCATGTAAGTGAAAGTTACCCAGTGAATGAGGGGATACTTGGGCCCCCAGATCTGGTATGGACGCTATAAAAATAGGAAAATAATCTTGCCCCTGCAGGAAAGGTGAATCAACTGTTGGATTTTCTAACCTCTAGTCTAATCACCCTACCGACTGAGTTATCAAGGCTTGTTTTTTAAAAAAAGTACTTACGCTTGAATTTGGAGTACATCCTTATACTCTTACTTTTATTTACATTTCTGGCACAAATCGGTACATCATTTCACTTAGTGAATAGTTTGAAAACACAAAAGAATTGAGTATATAAAATTAACTCAACCAAAGCTTTAAACTTGGCATTGGAATGTATGTTTTATCTCGTACAACGAGCCCTTCAGTAAAAACAATTTTTTGTCTTATTGGACAGGAAGTTTTAGAACTAAGTGTGAACGTAAAGAAATGCCAAACATCACGTTGAGCTAAATCAGAAAAAAGACTGTTTATAATAGTGCTTGTAAAGGCCCCCTAGGATTTAATTACTTGCATTGATAAAGAAGCTCTGGCTGTAAAGGGTAGAGGCTTGTTTTGTTACGGTAACAATGGCCGTAACGTGGTGCGGTCATGTGTTTCTGGGAGAATAGAGACTTTGCCGTCGGGCACTGTTGAACTTCACGTCTTGCCACGTTCAGTCGGACGGAGCCTTCTCCGGCTGAGCAAGCACACAGCAGGCGGAACAAGACTACCAACTCTGACACTCTCACACATCAACGCACAAGACATGTCTGAAATAAAGGACAAGAAATAGAAAGAGAGATACGGAAGGAAAGACGGACTGAACTGAGAAAGAGAGAAAGGATGAAACGCAAAGCGAGAGACAAAGCACGGGCAGAGAAATAAGTAACTAAAAGTAGTCACAAAGAAGAGATTTACACCAAAAGCCAAAGTCCATTTTAGTGCCAATGAGGTACAGAAAACAGGGTGCGGTTCTGTTTGTGAGGTCCCTCTTTCAAAAAATTTCGTGGCAGAAGATTCTATTCGTTTTCGTCAGTCCGTCTGCAGCTACTGCGGGGTACGTAATCTTCCCATGGACGCCCTTCCTAATACACCATCTTAATATCTTGTAACCTTTCGATGCTAGGTAGCCTGTCCACCTGCCAAAACATTGTTTATAGACACCACGTCCCCCCCCCCCCCGTTCGTACCGCTGTAATGTATGCACTTGATATACTTTGAACCTGGTTGCAGTAATTATGGTCGAAAGTCCAATCGAGTGGTTAACACTCCTGCTTAACATTCGGAAGGTCTTGGGTCTGATCTGGGCACCTGGTGTCCTGACAGAAAAAGTCGGACAGCCCGGGCAATTGCCGGCATAATACCTGAAACTAGGCGATCACGGGCTCATTTTACGTCCTTTCCAATTTACGATTCACTAACTCTGCCGAGCATTTTCACGTAACGGCAACATTTATTCGGGAGTATTCCAGTTCAAATCTTGGCTGAGACGCAGGCGATCGTGATTGAGACGTTCTCTGGTCTATCTCAGATTTCCCAGAACAAAATCCGGCGTTGTACTTCGAGCGTACCGTATCAAAGTCCAAATCTTTTTGAGTCATCCTAACATTCGACGCTATATATCCGTAACTGCTGACAGTGTCAGTAAAAACCGTTACGTAAATATGTAAATAAACCATTGAATAATTAAGAGTTGTGTGATATTATATCACGCTTGTTCCTGCAAGCCACATACACCTCCAGGTCTCACATTAGGCTTATGTTTCTCGTATAAGTACCGCCTTAGTTGGGACAGATAAGTCCCCTTTCAGACATGACATTGCATTATGTTTTATTCGGTACAGTGACTAGGCTACGGGCTGGGCGACCGAGAAAGCATCGTTTTTTTCCCGGCTGACGCAATACATTTTTCTCTTCTCTAAAATATCCATACCTGCCTTGGAACCCACCCAGCTTCCGATTCAATAGATACCGGGGCCTTTTCCCGGGAATAAGGCGCCCGGGCCTGAAGCTTACCACTTGCCTGTATCTAGCACCGAGGATAACAATGCGTGACATTATATCTAACTCCACTCTTCCATGTCCTTTTGTGGCATGTACAGGAACAACTTTAACTTTAGCGTTACCTGTTACAACAAACTGCTTCATCTGAATTTCACTCCCCACTGCATGCGTTCTATGGCTTTGATACGGTATCTTCAGTACACACGGCTGCATATGATTCTGTTAGCTGTCGAGGTCAATGTTAGGATGAGAAACTAACTTCCTCTTCCAGTTTGTTTTTGTGCGTGCATGTGCGGTGTCCGTTAACAGCATTTTGCACTACGAGGTATCAGAGGGTTTAGATGCTGATATGCCCAACTTCAGTTCTGTATTGGAGCGTGAAAATCTTGTAATGTTTAAACTAGAGCGAACCATATAAATAAATCGGCAAGTTTTTGCACAAACAGTGATTCAGAATAATTCTCAGATGTACATATGCAATACCTGGGGAGTTTTGAAATGTGATGCTGGAGAAGGATGGAGAAGATCAGTTGGACCGATCGTGTGCGAAATGAAGAAGTATAACGTAAAGCCAACGACGAAGGGAATATTCTACATGCAATAAAAAGACGGAAGGCCAACTTGGTTGGTCATATCTCCCCTAGGAACTGCTTTCCAGAACACTTTATTGAACGCAAGATAGAGGGAAGGATAGAATTGACGGTAAGAAGATGTAAGCAGCTACTGGATGCCCTTAAGGAAACGAAAGTATACTGGAAATCGAAAGAGGAAGCACTAGCTCGCTCTCTGTGGGAACTCGAAGAGGCTGTGGACTTGTCGTAAGAGACTACGGAATGAATGAATGAATGAATGAATGAATGAATGAATGAATGAATGAATGAATGAATGCATATGCATCTTTTTGGAAGATGCGTTATTGTCGTGCTTTTCCTTCACGCCTTGCGCCTAAGGGCGTGGTTTATATACAGAAAACCGCAGCCTACCCATTGCTTTTTATAGCTGTGAAACGTGGCTTCTCGTTGTAATGGAAGAGCACAGATCTGAAATGTGACAGATACCAACGTTTTGGAATGACCTGCTACGCCCATTTTCTAGTCTGCAAATGTAGGCTGCACATTTCGCCGAAACTTCATTACCTATCAGTAGAAAGCCGTCCACTTGGGCCCCAGCCAATCAGAGAGCAGTATTTGTATGACGTCACAGTGACCACGCCCCTTCGACCAATCAGAGAGCGCCACGTCATAGTCACATGACCTTGCCGACCAATCATGTTGAATGTAAACAAAGTCACGTGACCAGGTCAATGACCTTTTACAGGAATGTAAACAAACATGGCGGCTATGCGGACTGAATGTAAACAAACCCACGTGACCGGGTTAATGACCTTTACTTGAAAATAAACAAATATGGCGGCTATGCGCACTTAATGTAAACAAACATGGCGGCTATGCGCACTTAACCTAAACATAAACTAGTTATAATAACAAAACCACGTGACCAAGTCAATGACCTTTACTTGAAAATAAACAAACATGGCGGCTATGCGCACTGAATGTAAACAAACCCACGTGACCAGGTTAATGACCTTTACTTGAAAATAAACAATATGGCGACTATGCGCACTGACCCTAAACATAAACTAATTATAATAACAAAACCACGTGACCAGGTTAATGACCTTACTTGAAAATAAACAAATATGGGAACGACGCGGTATATTTGAATTTTAAATATGGCTGACACGGCGCGAAGTTTAAATTTTTTTAAATATGGTGGAAACAGCGCGAAGTTTAAGTGAACAACATGGCGGTTTATGCGGGAAGTTTAAATTTTAAGATGGCGGTACTTTTTAAAATTTAAATATGGAGGTATATTTGAATTTTAAAGACGGCAGCTACCGCGGTATATTTGAATTGTAATAGAGCGGTTTATTTAAATTTTAAGATGGCGGTGTTTTTAAAATTTGAAGATGGCAGCTACTGCGGTATATTTGAATTGTAATAGAGCGGTTTATTTGAATTTTAAGTATGGCGAAAAGTTTAAATTTAAAGATGGCGGCTACCGCGGTATATTTGAATTGTAATAGAGAGGTTTATTTGAATTTTAAATATGGCGGAATATTTGAATATGACTAAAGTTTGCCATTTTATGGAAAGGGGTGGCCGGGTGGTAAGATAATGGACTCAAAATCGAAAGATTCTAGGTTCGAATACTGCCTACCCGACCATTCCTTTTTTTTAAGGATGGGAAAAAGGTAATAACTGAAATAAAGAACACAATTTTTTTTCTTTTCATACTCACAATTATCACATTTTTTTCACATTTATTAATGGAATGTTTTATACATTATCTCATCGTACAATGTTTCAAAGTCAATAGCATTTGTTTGAGGTGGTGTACAGAAAGAATTAAATTCGAAACACTTGTTTCGCCACTGTATGAGTTCGTCGTGTAGGTTACAGAGTTTGAGTATTTGTCTGTCTATACACGAACCAGCCAGTTGCATCAGATATGACCACTCAGATTTATTTAACAACACACTGACGTCCTCAGACGTGATGCGGATATACCGTCCACAGTACACAGATAGGGTATGACGCGAGTCACCAAGTTCATGCACTTCATTTTTTGGTATATCATTCTTGAATGTCACCAGAATGAACCACTGTATTTGATTCAGAACCACATTACGCGAAGAAGTCACAATCTTCACTTGCGGTGTTAGGTGTTCATCGAGAAAGATGCTCACGTACTTGGTCCTTTGCTTGTTCAGGAAGTAGACACGTTCAAGTAACGTTGACATCTGGAAAACATTAATGACAACGAGGTTGAAGCGGACATCCTGCATACTGGAGACTAAGAATGTGAAAGTGTAGCCATTGTGCTAATGAATGTGTAGATCTTAGCGCACAAAAATATTTAGACTTGTTATGACACGCAATTGTACAGCTGATGGTAGGGAAACATATGTCTTCAAGCTGCGGGCATCCTAGTTGTGTGATGTCAATAACTGTACGCTCTATAAGATTACTAATAAATGCTGTTTTCAGGTTTCCAAAGCAATATATTGCAACAGCGGATGATGCTTCGCGGTGGAGAATAGTTTCCAGCTCTGAATACAATATATCACCATCATTCCAATTACATCCATGATCCATAGCTTGATTAATTCTAGCGTTTAACATAGGCACTTCTTCCCAAGCGTATGGCCTCTTAAAGACATATGATGACACTCGGTTGTTCATAGAATCTGCAACTGCCAACTCCTTCACCACCATCTCCCCATCCCTCCCTTCCAAATAAGTAAAATCAATCACTAAGAGAGCCATTACAGACTGATACTTGTAGGTGTACTTACCTTTTATTTATATCTGCGACTTGCACGACTGCTGCTGCTGCTCCAACTGGCTGCAGGCCGGGCACTTTCCAAATTGAGCACGGAACATGCGCACTGCCTTTATATCGTTACAGTCGTAGTGTGCAGGTGAAAACATGTTCACAAATGACGTCATGGATAGTCCCTTGGCTATGTGGAGCGCGTAGAGGCAGCAGTAATGTCCGCAGACTTTCGAAGTTAAACCCTGTAGTCTGTGGCGGTTAAATGTCCAAGAAATTGAGTGGCGTTGCAGGAAGGCTGTTATCTCAAGTTTGAAAGGGGGGATTCCGTACGAATCAAAATAACAGGCACAGTCGTCGTCGGAAAAGCAGATAGTTACCCAATGCGAACCGGGCATGTAATGTTTGTCAAGGTTGATGACAAGTATAGCGGGTTTTACAATTGTAGCGGGTAGTAGGTCTATGGGATAAACTCCTTGAAAATATTTTACATGTTTGGATAAAACACTATTGATCTGAATGGTATTCATTCCACCGTAACTGTTCTGGAGCCGTCGATTTCAACGTGGCCCGGAAATTCAGCATACAGAATGCACGTAACAGGTTCTGGTAATGGTTTTTTAAAGCGTGCTTCAATACGCACGTTTCCTTGACGAGGTAGACTTATATGTTCTTCGTCGGCCTCTTTATCTACCGTTAAATCGAAGCCCAAAATATAAAATCCTTTAGTGAACATGTCCATAGTAATCATGTGACCACGGTCATCATGGTGTATACCCGTACTGGAGAAGAGTGTTTCGTAAGCTCTGGTAACTCCGAAAGGTGAAGAGCAGTCCATTGTGAGTGACTCGGAAGGGTACTGAATTCCATTTACGTACAAAACAAGATATGTCATGTCATAGTGATGAAACTGGAATGGATTTGTACTTACAGAACCGACAAAAGCAGTGTTTTTAACAAGTCCTATAAGTAACCTTTCAGGAATCGGTCCGAGGAATGCATTATCGATAGAGATCTGCTGGGCCCCAGCACCCGCTGTGAAGGTTTTAATCTGAGTATGTGTAATAGGATAATGTGCTTTCCTTTTCATAGCCAAGACATTAGCGTGAGCTAGAAGAAGAGGCGGTTTTATTTCCGTCTGAGTCACAAAAAGAGTAGCGTCTAAAATTTTAATACGCACTTTGACATCATCTGTAGTGCCTAGGAGGTAGAAAGCTTCTGGTGCTCGAGTAAGTCTAATATTCATATCCACACCATTAATGAGCATTCTGTCTGAATTAAACAAGTCTGCATGAAGTCTTCCATACAGTTCTACAGTTTGACTCTCGCTGAGATAATTTAATCTTGTAGTGTAGCCCTTGTTGGCTTTGTCAGCTGTAAGTGACCCCCTTTCTGTACCTGAATCCATGAACCAGAAGCTCGAAACTAGGTGCGTGCCAGACGCATCCGCACCGTAATTTAACAGCTTTTCAAGGTACGCTTTGTAATGATAGTTTGTCTCATGGAGAGAGACTGGTTTCCCATTTAATGAGACACTGAGAGAACTAAACATTGAATGTAACAAGTTGTTAACACAGCCTACTGTATTTGGCTCAGCACCAGTCAGATCAGTTCCATCAGTTTTCACAAGCTTAATGCGTAAGAGTAGACGCACTGAATTTAAGTCAATGTAGAAATCACTATGGCCAGAGCAATGAAATTCCAACTGAGCAGGGTTATCTGCAGGGGCGATAGGTTTATATGTAACGGTGTGACTGTTTACTACAGACGTTTGTATGCTGCGCTTGAGAAATATATCAAGACCCGATTTTAAACACTCCATTATTGAGATGTGAAAATATCCTTTACCTTCCTACGTTTACTTTGAGAATGAGCCTTTTTCGGCTTACGCTTTCTTTTTAAACACAAACCAGACCCCGTCATTTTCTTAATTTTGTGTTCGAGGTTATCCTTTGCTTCATCAAAACGTGACTTCAAAATGTGTCCAACTTGCTGGTCGGGTTCCTTATTTAGCAGATCTGTCAAGATGTTTGAACCTGTTTTTAGGGCCTCTTTACCTACAGCCTTTGCCCCGGAATACAATAGAGGTCTAACAAAACGGAAGAGTCCTTTAAAAAAAGACCCAATACCATGCCCCCTCTGCACTCTAAAACTG
The DNA here is from genome assembly GCA_013340265.1 of Coptotermes formosanus. Lineage (NCBI taxonomy): Eukaryota > Metazoa > Arthropoda > Insecta > Blattodea > Rhinotermitidae > Coptotermes > Coptotermes formosanus. The sequence continues at coordinate 881,804 of BLKM01010328.1, read as the reverse complement.
GCCTTGTATACTGGACCAATCTCACCACCACCGCTTTGATTAATATAGTATCGTGTATAACGATCCATGGTACCTGCTAAACTGAGAAGTATTATGCTGAGGGCTTCTTTTTAAAGTGTAATGTTACAAGACATGGAATGTCACTATCGTCGAAAGCTACATCTTCACCAGACTTTGTAACCAGACGAATCCCGATCGACTCTATGAAAGACTGTTCCACTGGTCTGTAAATTGGATAGTAAAAGCTATGGTGCCCTGTAGGCGATGGAAAATGCAAAGAAGTTAAGAGCTTCACATACGAGTCTCCTACCAAATTTGGTTTGATAATGTCCGTGTACACAAATACAGGTTCAGGTGCTGCAAAGTTAGAGTTGTTTGTTTCTGATTCAGGTATTTTGGAAGCACGGCAATTTGCAGGGGTCATAATTGTTTTTGCCAAATCTTCGAGCCCGTTATAGACTTGGACTGGAAAGTGGGACACCAGTTTCTCACCTATCTGAAGCGAATTTTGTCCGTAGCACACACCTAACAATTCTGTAACGTACCCATCACTAGGTACATATTTGTTTAGGTATCCGTGAAATGTATTAACAAATTCTTGTTTTTCGTCAGGTGTTTTAAAATGCTTCTTAAGAGTTACGAAAATGTCGTGAAGAGATGTGTAATGTCTCACAGGAAATTTGATTTCCATAGAATCTAGCCTCAGGGTATTGTGTAATGGCTGCTTTTTATAGCCCTTAGGATAAGATATCTCGACTAGACCGACTTCCCACTTATCGGGTTCGAGCTCGACTGGAGTAGCTAACTTTGTTCTGAAATTTGAAATTGTGTTTCGCGGGAAATAATATGCCGAACTGTCCGACGGTAACACCACGTAAAACTGATCCATTATATTTTTTTAATATCGGAAGAGTTTACCCACGAGTTGAAAGTCTCGTCGTATCCTTTCCACTTGACTAGATGTTGTTTAATGCCACCCTTCTTACGAGTGCGTACTATTTTATCTATTTGAAATTCTGTTTCCGAAGACACGATTACTTTTACAAGTTCGTAGTTATAAAACTGGCCCTCTATGGGCCGACCCTGCAAGTCTGTCAGTTCGTAAACAGGTTGCGGCATGCGGTGAATAACTTTCACTACCTGAAATATTTCTGTGGAAAACGTTTGCTCATACCCTTTGGCAAATTTTACCTTTTCCTTTGTTATGCGAACTAGGTCCCCTACTCTAAATTTAACTTGACCTTGAGGGATAGCTGTGCGAAGACTATTCACTCGCTGCCACACAGCGTAAATGTTGGAGGGGTTGACCTTATTAGGTGGCATTCCTATAGTGGAATGAATAGAATTGTTGTAACCTCGCACAAGCTTATCTAGGACATCCAAGTAGCGGTATGTGTTATTTTTGGTAAAGTATCGATACATTCTGGTCTTCAACGTTCTATTAAACCTTTCAATAATAGCTCCCTTTATATCCGGGTTGTGAGTCGTATGAAAACTTACACCTTGAGTCTTGAGATACCGCTGTACTGTTTTGTTTAGAAACTCGGTACCCTTATCTGATTGTAAAGTGAGCGGTTGTCTACTTTTAAATAAAGTTTTTAAAGCTGTAGTAACCGAAGCCCCAGTCTTATCCTTTAATGGAACACTCCATGCGTAGCGTGAAAACACGTCGATAATATTTAGGAGGAATTTGTTTCCATCGTTATATTTAGACAGACTGGTTAAATCTGCGAGATCCATCTCCCAAACATCGTCAATGTTAGTTACAGTATATGGATTGCGAGGAAATCTTTTGCGTACTGGTTTATGTAGAGTGTAGGTGTCCTGTGCAGACAGCCACTCTTGCACATCTTTCCTGTTCTTTTTACTTGCCTTTACCAGGTTTGATACAGATCCGAAACCTGCGGGATGTTCTGGATCATAATAAAATTTACCTAGTGACATTATTCCACAGTTTCCCAATCTATTTGTTGTTTAGGTGTGTCTTTAAAGAGTCGCGAAATAAACCGCGTATATTTAACACCCTTGTTAGCTCTGATACGTCCGGTAGGGCTATAAGCAACTCTATGTGCATTTGACTGAAGTAATATTTGTTTATATGCCTGTCGGTCTTGGTTAGTGACTGTGTCTTTATCAGGTCGTGACTTGGTCAGCAATTCCCACAGACCAGGTGTCGCCTTGTACCTCCTACCGTCTACAAACACGTGTTTGTTACTAAACTTGAACTTGGAACGACCAATTTTAAAAGAACCGTTAGCATCGTCCTGGTATACACCGAATGTATGGTCGTGGGATACTTTACGCCTTAACACACCCTGAATGTACTTTGAATGCACCGGTGAAACACTGCTTTCAGTATCGGTTTCTGATTCTGTACTTTCAGTTTTAAACACTGGTGCTGAACCTATAATGCGTTTACGTTTTGCTTTTGTTTTAAAACTAGGTTTACTATCTGGGGTACCTCCTGTTTCTACTATAGGGATAGGTATGGGGTCACGCTTTCGTTTCTCAGTTTTCAAGTACGGGTCCTGATGCAATCGAACCTGCGTCCATTTATTATAGCTGTGATCATTACTGTCTAGTATTTTTTTAACAGGCGGTGGTGGTGTTGTTTGAGAGCGTTTTTCCCACAGTTCTGGCGGAACTAAAATCATACGTTGCAAAGCCATTTTTAATTATTATTATTCATTAAAGCACCTATTACACCTGATAATATACTAGTCAGCAAAGGAACTATAAATCCACCTCTTTGAATTAAAAGTTTACGCTTACTTTTAAAACTGATTTTCGGGTTAACCAGCGCACGTAACTTGCCCTTATATTTACTGAGTTTATTCTTTTCTTCTGTAGATAATTTAAGATTTCCGTTTAATGTATTAATAGCGCATTCAACAATAACTTTTATTAACTCGTCACTTGCTGATGTGAGTAATGCGCGTCTGGCTTGTGGTTTAGCGTCTTTAAGAACGTGGAGATAGTGTAGTTGTGATTTCAATCGGTTCATTACTTTTTACAGGTGCAAACACCTCGGTAACCTCGTCTGGAAATATCTTTGTTCTAAACCTCAATAGATCATTGACTGACTGTGTTAGATCCAAAAACAAATAAGTATGCGGGTCTCTACAAACGTCCAAGTAAATCTTGTGAAAACTAGAAATGTTTTCAGGGTACACTTGTCGAGCCAAGTGCACTATTTGTGTCTTGTCTCTAGGATTTTTAAACACAACTATATACTTGCTATTTAAAGAAATGTCACGCGCCGAGGGTCCTTGATGGAAAAGGTTTTGAGTAATTAAAACCAAACTAATGTTACGGTGGTGTGATCCTTTTGTAAATAATTCGCTGACTTTTGTCGAATAAGCAGAGTCCATAAGATCATCCAACACTATTAATGTAGGCACATGTTCTGGATTATCAAAATCAGGAACACCTTTAACGAATGAAACGTCTTTCAGATGATGTGGCGCGTTGTTTTCACTGTGACACCAGACGATATTCTTATACACCGTGTCACAAAGCTGCTCCCTACACTCTATCAGTTTAATCACAAATGTAGACTTGCCGCACGCGCTTGGTCCTGCAACTATCAGCGTAAATGGATGTTGTAACTTGAGCGTCATAATCTAAAATGAAGTATGAAATATATTGGCATCTCTATTTATACTACAGCTATCACCGGGACAAAAAACACCAGGGATGAAAACAAATTAAAAATACCCGTAAGGGAAGGAATCAAAGTTGGCCATAAGCCGGCGTTTCTTAAAGACAACCTTGTATTCCTTGGTTTCGGATTCCGAAACTACGACACCACCATGCTTCCGTTTGATCTTTTTCGGATTGTGCACATGAACAGGTGTGTCGTCTTCTAAAATCATCCTCCTTAAGGAAGTGAAGTTCACAACCTTTGAATTTTCATAGTTCAAGGTTATGCCCTTCACTTTACATTTTGTTGTACGCTTTCCGGTCGAGGGGCAAAAGACAGAAAATGCGTAGTTTTTCGGGCCACCCGAGACAAACTCTTCGATATACGAGCCTGCGCCAAATTCTTCCAGCTCATCTGTGAGGTCACCAAGATAATCGCCTGTCTTGACTTTTTGGGTCATACCTACTTTATGCACGTAGATGACCGAATCTGTATCACAGTATAATACAGATTCACCCAACTCACTCAGATACTCGTACAGTTTCAGCCGAGCTTGGGTTGTCACGTATGCTGCGACAGCAACGTTGACATTCTTCCCTGTGGGCAGGTTTTCGTCAGAATGCTTCCAAGAAACCCACACCACGTCATCGTTCGGGAATATGAGGTTTGTGACCTCAATACCCGGACTTGTTAAAAGCTCGTAAAACTCTTTCTCTGAGGAAACAAGCGTAGTCTGGGTCTTGTTTTGGTTCTGAGCCCATTTTCCCCACATAGAGTTCAATTTCAACTTTGCCAAAGTACGTTGCCCCGCATTTTTAGAAATAGATGCCTTGTCTAGAGAAATTCCCTCTGCACGCCGGTAGTCCGCAATGTATTTGTCCTGGTCTTCCTCAGTACGAACCCAGGATGGATAGCCAGATGATTCCTGTTTTAATTTTAGGAACATGTTGACGTACTGTGCAAAAAGACCCCCTGAATTGGAGGCTTTATCATAGCGCGTCACATTGTACTCCCAAAATTCAAACGTCTCCACCAAGCCATAACCCATCTCTACGGCTTTGCGGAGCTCATCCGCCACCCATGTACCGACTATACACCGCTCCTCATCAGAGTGTGTACAGTCGCCTTGGTTCATACTGTCGGCGCATTTACAACACAAAGGGAACATCAGCCGAGAATTGCTCTTATACGGGAGAACAGGATGATAGAGCCCCCTGGGCGCTAGAACCTTACATTTAATTATCCCCTCCCTATCCAAGCAGTCGGCGGGGCAGTCTGCACCTACATACACCTTCGGATGGCCCACTGGAAACTTTCCATATTTACAGATGTATGGGTACAGACTGATTACGTCCACATAGTGGATCTCTTCACCCTGCTTGGTTTTGTACCACGTCTTGGACGTTTCGGTTCTACCGCCGTACAAGGCATCCCTAATATTAATTGGAGAGTTCTTCACATAGGGGTGTGAGCTAAGTTCATTTTCTAGGCCAGGATTTTCGCGCAGTAATTTCCTAAACTCACAACCCCAGATCGAAATAACTTTGTAACCAGCATCTCTAATCTTTTGCAGCCGAGCCATTGTCTCCTCATATCTGCTCAGCAATGTCTCGTCGGTGTTACCAATGGATTCATGTCGATTGGGCATGCATGGACACCCATGCCAAAAACACCCTAGGTATTCAAAGACTTCCCCAGTCTCTGCACAATACCCATCAACTTTCAAATTTGGTACCCTATCCAAACGAACCTCCCGCCCATTACCGGCATGAGTCACATTGTTCCTCGTCCGACCGATATACGCCAGCCATTGAAGAGCTTCAACAGACTGGCGATCTCCCATTCGGTACCCCCCTCTCGGGATAAGACCCACAGTGTCAGGTTTCAGAAACATTGTCCGGAACACCTTATTACAAATGGATGATATAGTAATAGCCTGCCGAAAAGGGTCCATCTTGACCAATTTCAAAAATAAATTCCGAAAAGCACAGCATGCCTGCCTCAATACATTGACATCATCCATACAGTAGGCCAACAGTTCTTCCTTATTACGGAAAATTTTGTTTTTTTGCTCCTCGTACCATTCCAAAAATTGGGCTCGCTCATCACCTGACATAAAGTCCGCCCCATAATACTTGGGTTCGGGATAAGGGCCACATAATCCAAATTGTTGGCTGTGTTAAAAAAGTGGGGATAGTATCCCTTCTTGCAGGTGAGTTCAAATGATTTGGGCATGCTTTTCAGACACATGGGTAAGAAATTAAGTGAATCCAGAAAATGTATATGTTCCACACACATACTAAGAATTTTGGTACCATCCATTATTAATTTCGGCACCCATCTCGGTTCCAGAAACCTTCTCAAAAGAAACTGTGCATCATAGCCGCGAGAATTATGTGAAATAACAAATATCTTATCCGCGAATGGTCTGGACTGCCGGAGATAATCAATAAATTTGCCTACGGGGTCCTGCCAAAACACGTTGACACGCTTGCCGCACTGTTCACAATCGACATTCATATCCGTGATAGTTTCACACTTTGAACACATCTGCTGAGCACAAATAAGGTTCGGTACATGTTCGAAAGATCCTTCATGTCTCTCCAGATCTTGCGTACACTCCGTGTCAAAGAAAACGTACATGAATCTGTCTGAAAGCTTACTAGGTTTGAGTGGAGCCATGTAGCAAAGATGGTCGGAAGGTTGCTTTTTGTTGCAATAAGTACAAAATTTCTTAAAACATTCATGCTTGGAATCTGTAGTTACTGAAAAATTACAATTTCGGCATACTTGTCTCCACTGGCACACTAGCTTTCCTTTCACCTTCAGGGTTAGATGATTTTGAAAACACTTTTCACTAAGAAAAGACCTGTTGCATGTATCACAATGCTTAGAATGACCTTTGGTGCACGGCGGTGTTGCGGTACATAGGGAGCAAGCCTTGTTACACGTGTGTGTATGATTGTATAATGCGTCACACGCGTTACATATATACTTTTTAGCCATTGCAGCCTTAATGTTGGTAATGACATTATAATGACCCGAGTCCGCATCATATAGTAAATACAATTTTTTATCCGAAAGGGAATTTCCACTAAAAATTAGTCTATCGGGATTCAATCCGTCATAAACAATAATTTTGTAGTCCGAAAGATAATCCTGAAACTGTTCAAGTTCCTCAAGACCTCCGCCATCAGAAAGATCGACCCCGGAAGCCTTCAGGAGTTCTTCAACAGGTTTTTCCAAGCATTTACCATTCCTATATGATTTGTATTTCGGGTCACCATTCACTCTAGCCATAGCAATAATAAGGGCATGTGCTAAACACAGGAACGCTGCCTTAACAACGACAATACTCCTTTTCACAGCACTCAAAATATCTAAAGACCGCCCCTTCGTCTTTTCTCTACCGTTACCAGCTGGCATCCTAACATGATCCAGACGAACCTCAAGACGGTCAGTCAGACCAAACCTGGCGTTGCTCTGAATCACCTTCCCGAGCACATCCCAGACCACATCAGGCTGCAGCTGATCACGACGTCTCAGGCTAATCCCAACCACTTTATCCTTTACATTCTCATTGTTGCGGATAGTGAGTCCCACCATATCTCTATCCGGTACTTGATCAACTAAATAATTAGTCAATCCGGTAATGCATTCCCGGAGATAAGAAGTTGGTTCCTGCTCTTCACCAGGGGAGTTAAATTTAATCAACAAACTACGCCCGGTCGCATTAAATTTCGGAAAAGGTTTAGTGGTCTCGTCCAAAATCATAAAAGGTAACTCATCTGCCCTCCTAGACGAAGTGCTTCCACTAGACGGGCCAGCTTCCAACTCCGTCCGTCCTGCGGTAACAGGAGGGATTTCAGTTGTTGGAATAGCTCGCTGTCTAGATAGAAACATTTTCTTTGCCATTTTTATATCAATTCGTTAAGAATCACTTACTTTCAGTACAACTGTAGCTCCGGAACAATTCACAATTAACACGAACAGCAGGTTTATATGTCACCGAGTTGTCTCCAAATGTTCACACTGATGTAGCAGACCCAACAACAAGTTTATGTGTAGCTCGAAGTACGTACACTGACAGCAAAATGCAGCAATTATCTTCACACCGTGGTAGCTCGGTCAAGAATAAGGTACTATTATTTAACTACGTGGTATATATATGCGATTTTAGAATACTAGTCACTTTGTTTATGCCTTGGGCAGTCTACTAATATACATCCTACGTTTATTTCCATTACCTTAATGTTCGCGCATTAGGCTGTACATCTGGTGCCCGTCTGTCGCTAGATATTTTAGAATACTAGTCTCTTTGTTTATGCCTCGGGCAGTCTATTAATATACATCCTTGTTTATTTTTCATTACCTTAATGGTACGCCTTAGGCTGTACATCTGGTGCCAGTCTGTCGCTAGATATTTTCGGACATGTTTATTTAATGTTGTGACTTCGGCAGTCTATTAATATACATCCTTGTTTATTTTTCATTAACTTAATGGTACGCCTTAGGCTGTATATCTGGTGCCAGTCTGTCGCTAGGAGTTCCGGTGTTCAAAATACCATATAGCCGTAGGCATTCCCACTCTGAATCAGTATAAGTTCCTGCTCGGTATAAAATTCTAAGTTGTAGCTAGTTTTCTGTTATTCATTTTTACAAGTAATCCGTGTCATAACAGTTAGTATCGCTCTTCTTGTGACTGCATCCGTACATAAATGTAAGTATTACTCAAAGGAAACAATTAATGGATTTTTAAAACGTAGTAAGTTCATCATTAGTAGCTATACTTTCTGCTATTACAGATGCCTGCTCTGCTAAATCGCACTTTCTTCCTCAACAACGTAGGAACAAAGTTTGTTTCCGTATTCCTGAACGAATATTTCATACCACACGTTAAAATCGGTACTTCCACACATCAAGTAGTGCTAAACCCTACGGAATGGTTCACCCTAGTGTCTTTTAAAAACAAGATCTTTAAAAAATCCTGCTATCAACTCGGCGACAGTCATCTGTTTTTAGATACGCATTATAACCGTTCTATTCGAATTACATGTTACAATTCATATGTGTTGTTAAGTAAAGGCCAGTGGAGAACTCTTTTACATTTAAGTAACTCTAACATAAATACACAAATTTTAAAACTGTTTGAGGTTCATCACGAATTAGTCCAATGGCGAGACAACTGTATCCGATCAAACGCTTTCTGTGCGCCACCGCTAATAAACGAAATTGATTTTCAATTGTTGTACAATACATTTATGCCAAAAATATTTATTCCTGTTCCTACAAGTCCGTGGATGTACTAAATGAAGCCTGCATTCCAAGAATAACTCACATTCCGGAGCATTTACAAGGCCACCCCTAAAAGCAACTTCATGAATTATCTGACCGGGCGATCTTGAGCCCTGAGGGCAATTGCTCAGAAATAACCCAACTGTAACTACAATGCTGGTTCTTGTATGGACAGGCAAATACTCTACAGACGTACTCACTATAAAATTCGAATGTGTAGCTAGTTTCTCATATTCCTTTATAAGTCACAATTGGGAGTATTGGATGCAAACGTCGTGACAAGGTTTTAAAGTGCAACACCTTACAGTGGAGCGACTCCGGTGCTACAATGTATCGCAACAAACTGTTACCACGTAAGTATATTACTTGATATTTACTTATTTCTTTATTGATATACGTATTTACATAAGGTTTACACAGGTATATTATTGCTTGCAGATAGCTGTCGGATGCCGAGATTACGCAGCCCATACAGTATTGCTAAATCAACGAAGTGTATAATGATAGACACATTGACATTTGGACTGTGTGATTTTGATAGTAGTAGAAACAGAAAGGAGTTATGTGACACTTTAAGTGAAGAAATAGGGTGTGGTGTGTGGTATGAAACGTTTACTACAGTAAATACTGACTGGTTATGGTTAATTGAAAAACTTTTGAAAGCACTATATACAGACAATTATGCGTGTGCAGTTGTTGGATTGTACCCAGCCTACATCGCGGGTGTCTTACCAGGTTTTGAAGATGAAATAAACATATACATTGCAACAAGCAGACTAAGTGAACTCGATATCCGAAAATATATAAATGATGCTCTTTCTTCAAAAACATGTATTATTTGTGGAAGAAGGAAAGCAAGTTCGTATTGTGATAGATGAAAAAAGTGTTACAGTGAATTTCATAAGTCAGTGCGCGAATAATGCACCAGCTAATTTTTCGTTGAACATGTTACTTTATATGTTTAGGAACTTAGACAAGGTTAACATGTCGTATGGAATTATATGTTTTAATGCACAGATCAGTTACGTGTTTGATTCAATATGTAATTCTAAATTTGTGTGTGCGGAAGCACCGAGTGATACATTTTTTGAACCGTTAAAGAAAATGATCCAGTGCAAAGTTCCAAAAAATACAACATCAGACGATCACATTCCGAATGACTACACATTTTGTAATATACAAAGTCATTCCGACAAAACAAAGACTGTGCAGTGTAAGTGTATCTTATGTAGAAGACAACCACCTACACTTAGAGGGTTGTGTCTAGAGGCATTGGAGCTTAGCGCCTGCCGTTCTGTGTATCACAAAGTTGTATAATAAATGTGAAAAAAGTGATAATTGTGAGTATCAAAAGAAAAAAAAATTGCGTTCTTCATTTCGTTATTACCTTTTTCCCATCCTTAAAAAAAAAAAGGAATGGTCGGGCAGGCAGTATTCGAACCTAGATTCTTTCGATTTTGAGTCCATTATCTTGCCGCCCGGCCACCCCTTTCCATAAAATGGCAAGCTTTAGTCATATTCAAATATTCAAACAAGCCGCCATATTTAAAATTCAAATAAACCTCTCTATTACAATTCAAATATACCGCCGTCCCCGCCATATTTAAAATTCAAATACACCGCTCTATTACAATTCAAATATACCGCGGTAGCCGCCATATTTAAATTTAAACCTTTCGCCATACTTAAAATTCAAATAAACCGCTCTATTACAATTCAAATATACCGCAGTAGCCGCCATCTTCAAATTTTAAAAGTACCGCCATCTTAAAATTTAAATAAACCGCTCTATTACAATTCAAATATACCGCGGTAGCTGCCGTCTTTAAAATTCAAATATACCTCCATATTTAAACTTTCCGCCATCTTTAAATTTAAACTTCCCGCATAAACCGCCATGTTGTTCACTTGAACTTCGCGCTGTTTCCGCCATATTTAAAAAAATTTAAACCTCGCGCGCTGTCCATCATATCTAAAAATTTAAACTTCGCGCCGTGTCAGCCATATTTAAAATTCAAATATACCGCGTCGTTGCCATATTTGTTTATTTTCAAGTAAAGGTCATTGACTTGGTCACGTGGTTTTGTTATTATAACTAGTTTATGTTTAGGTTCAGTGCGCATAGCCGCCATATTGTTTATTTTCAAGTAAAGGTCATTAACCTGGTCACGTGGGTTTGTTTACATTCAGTGCGCATAGCCGCCATGTTTGTTTATTTTCAAGTAAAGGTCATTGACTTGGTCACGTGGTTTTGTTATTATAACTAGTTTATGTTTAGGTTCAGTGCGCATAGCCGCCATGTTTCTTTACATTAAGTGCGCATAGCCGCCATGTTTGTTTACATTCAGTGCGCATAGCCGCCATGTTTGTTTATTTTCAAGTAAAGGTCATTCACTTGGTCACGTGGGTTTGTTTACATTCAGTGCGCATAGTCGCCATGTTTGTTTACATTCAGTGCGCATAGCCGCCATATTTGTTTACATTCCTGTAAAAGGTCATTGACCTGGTCACGTGACTTTGTTTACATTCAACGTGATTGGTCGGCGAAGTCATGTGACTATGACGTGGCGCTCTCTGATTGGTCGAAGGGGCGTGGTCACTGTGACGTCATACAAATACTGCTCTCTGATTGGCTGGGGCCCAAGTGGACGGCTTTCTACTCCTATCTGCCTAACCACACGGCGTCATTTGCCAGAATACGATATTCTTCGTAGTTAGCGCCGGGACAGATTTAAATCTCACAATAAAATGTTTTAGAAAATATGATGTTACGAGTGCGAAATGGATTTGGCTTGTTCAGGAAAAAGTCCAATACTGAAATTTCGATTTCGGAAAAGGGGAGATTTTTGTATGCCTGTCTGTTGAGACTGTAAACTCCTCGATAAGAATTTAGTCCATGGATTTATTTATAATAATAGCAGGAACGTGGTTGGCCATGTAAGAGATAACGAAGCCATTGGACCCTATTTTGAGCCAGTTAAAGTCGTTTCATAACAGTATCTACTTTAAACCGTTTACAAGAGAATTAAATAACTAATAATTGTAATAATAATAATAATAATGTCAGTAATGCGTGTTGGCCATGCGACCTTTAGGGCGCGTGTTATTGTATACGGAGGCTGTGGGGGAAACCCAGTCGGATATTTGTGTTGTCTTTACTTGTTCTGTTTTATGGTGGGAGGGCGCCTTGCAATGAGCCAGTCTCCCTTCTAAGGAGTCCCACCAGTTGTCTAAAATGGTTTCGCAGTTTCGAGAGTTGGTTCTGAACTTTTTCGTTTCGTAGTCCTTCCCTCTTCTGCCTACTTGTTCACAGTAGGTGTAGAGGGTTTTTATTTTCACTTGATCACACTCAAACACACACCACAGTCGGTAGGACTCCTTTGGACAGGGATCGGCCCATTGCAGAGACCTCTACCTGAAAACACAAACACTGTACAGGAGACAAACATCCATGCCCCTGGTGGGATTCGAACCCACGATCCCAGCAAGCGCTCGTCCGCAGACCTACGCCTTAAACCGCGCGGCCACTGAGATCGGCGGTTCTGAACTGTAACAGGCTTAAAAATTAAATTCAGTTCTTTGTTGCTGTGCTGGATCAACAGCCATGAGGCCAATTACAGGGAGAATACAGGAACGTAAGAAAACAAGACAAGCAGTGTACTTATAATGTAACATTGAGTTGCGTTCGCGTAACCACTATTGGAGTGGAAAAGCAATAAGTATTACATATTGTGATTGTGTGTCTGTAGCCTTAGTCATCCAGCATGCAATGCGCATGCAGTGGGAGCCGAGTTGTTCAATGTGGCAAAACGGACGGATAGGCAACCATGACAAAGCTAATATTTGCTTTCCGCAATTATGTGAACGGGCCTAGATACACAAATTACAAAAATATACTGAAGAACATGAAAAAGAAATAATAAGAAATCACACGTAAAACAGCATTAAATATATTATAATTTTTAAAGTAAAAATTGTTAAGAGAGGTAATTTGTTCCTGAATATATTGACAGTTCAGTTCCATTCAGTTCGTGCTTATCTGCGCAGGGTCAGTTGCTAAATCAACAGTCAAATACAACAATACAGGATTACGCAGATACTGCACAATTACCTGACAAAGGGAGAGAAGGAACAATAATAGTAATAATGTGACAGTAATGGCAATATAGCTAAAGGGATACACCAGCAAATGTTGAGAGCTGCTTCAGAAGGATTTCAGACAGACGAGGAAATGTACTACATTTACTAGGACATAAGACTCACTACATGAGGAACTACAGCACAACAGATGTCATGTTACATTAAATAACAACACCAGAAAAAGTAAACATATATTTGGTAGGCTGTCTATAATACCGAGAATATTGGAATGGTGTAAATAACACAATGCAGAAGTATAAAAGTAGCATGTGAGCTTAAACGGAAATGACAAGTGGAGCAGCAGGTGACAATAGTACTAATATTCTTGTCAACAACGAGGCTGGGGCCGCAGGCCTTCTGAAACAGTTCGAAAATTCTAAGCCTGGCAGAAGGCACCTCCAACAACACGAGGAAGAGCAATGGTTTTACGTTACTCAAACTGTGCATTGTCATGAATCGTACAATGTTAAAAACGAACTACATGCACCACTTTCTTATATCAAAATATTTAATTATAACCCCACAAGTTTCAAACCAATAACTGGTTCATCTGCAGGGATGTCACAAATTATAATTACACATGCAGTCCAGCAATATAAGTACAATTTTTGAATACAATTGCTTAAAATACAACTATTAAACTGTTAAAATATGGATAAAATTTTAAAACAGCGTTGGTAGCCGTCAATTTTTGTGCAGTGGTTCCAAACCTACTGCTTACACGGCGGGGTATATTACTGCAGACTGACACACCCGGGTCTGTCCGTCTGCAGTTATTGGTTTGAAACATGTAGGATTATGATTAAATATGTTGATATAAGTAAATGATGCATGTAGTTGGTTATTAACATTGTACGAAAAGCAGTGGTATTTGAGAAACGACACTATCGGCACATTTCTCAGTTACCAAGAGTAACTCTAACGTTCGTAATTGCTTCGGTGAAACCTGTAATTGTACGTTATATTATCCGATATAGCAGCCGAGGGAGAACTACTGCTACAGCTGTCAGCTAAGAGTTCGTATCCTGGTTATCTGTCTGCTGAAGTATTCGTGGAAACGATCCAAGTCTGTTCATCGGTCTGTCCTCATGGAACAGCCCGACTTCCACCGTAGGGATTTTAGTAAAATTTCGTATTGGGAACTTTTCCTAAAATTTGTTAAAAATTTCGAAACTTAACAGCTCAGCATTAGGACGGCAAACCTGCTGCTGTGATACGGGGAGAACTTAAGCCTATTATGTTTTGTATAGAACGTGGGAAATCAAAAACAGTTGGAGAAGCGCGTACTAGCCTCTTCGTTACTTTCTTCTTTCTTTCTCTGCCTGACATCTTCTACCTACTCATTGTGAGTGTGGAGGGTTATCGTTGCACCTGATCACACACAATGACACACACACACACACACACACACACACACACACACACACACACACTAGGACTCAATTTCTGTAATTTTAACCAGCAGATGCACACAGTTGTCATTAGATTCACGATAATATGACTAAAAACACTAACTGCCACATGTAGGAGTTCAATGTTTTTAACATACACAACAGACAGAAATCCATGTCCGTAGCGGGATTTGAAACCGCAATCCCAGCAAGCGAAGGGCCGCAGGCCCTACGCCGTAGACCGCGCAGCCATCGGGATCGGCGCCTCTTCATGTCTGTGAATAAAATGAATGTACGCGTGGTTTTATTCCTTATTGTAAAGCAGTGGTCGGTTAAAACAAGAGTGCGCACCTTCACCGTACCGCTGTGAAGCATACGCCTACTGTGAGGCGTGTGCAGTAATAAGCTTCCCTGGTCTGTAGCTGCTGTGTTAAGGAAGCATTTTGTTTGTCGGTAGGCAGTAACACGTGTGTTAGAGCTAACGTGCAACAGATGGCCAAAGAGTCAGATCTTATTGAGGAGATAAGTTTATTGTGCCATGACCAGGCGTTTGGAAACTTCGTCCCGGGAAGAAGTTTGTAGTATGATTCGGTTTATATGGCCGAAACACCTTGTGCCCCAACGAAATTTACCGCATGTTAATAGAGGCGTATGGTAACGGCATAATGGTAGTACATTATGTCCGAAAATGACGCAGGGATTTCGCAAATAATCGAAAGAAATATTTTTCGCCTTGTATCAAGAACATTAAAACGGGCCTAGTCCAAGTCTGTAGTTAAGGTGGAAGGAAGCTTGCACTTTATGTTGAGTAAAACGTGAAAAGCCACATTTCAGATGCTCGTATTTTCGGATATTTTCTTGAAAATATTGAAAAGTAATAGGGACAGCAAATAAGCGATCCTGCCCAAAGTGTTACGTCCAGCGGATATTTAATGACTTTCTTGTAAAGATGAGTCTTAGGTGGGATGAAAATCATGACCGGACACTCTCTTCGGCGCCTTCGGTGCGGATGATCGGACGGATAACTTTCTTTTTTGCTCTGTGTTGCTATGAACAGCGTCACGATCCCTTGCTGCAAGAGTTCTCGTCTACAGCCCCCACTTAAAAAAAACTGTTATTTATACACTTACAAACCATAAGCTTCGGGTGGTCAAATCAAGAAGAATTAGACAGGAAGGGGGAATGTGGCAAGTGTGGGCAACGGGAGAGGCGCGTATAGGGTTGTGGTGGAGAGACCTGAGGTAAGGAGACACTTGGAAGACCTAGGCATAGATGCTGGGATAATATTAAAATGGATATTTGATCACTGAAATGGGGCGGCATGGACTGGATTGCTGTGGCTCAGGATAGGGACAAATGCCGGGCGTTTGTGAATGCGGTAATGAACCTTCGGTTTACGTAAAATGCGAGGAATTTCTTTACTAGCTGAGGGCCTGTTAGCTTTTCATGAAGGACACTGCTGCATGGAGTTGGTTAGTTTTGGTTACAAAGAATGCGCTACCAATATTAAACGTTGCTGGTTGTGGATATCACCAGCAGAATCGCAACGAGACAAACAGTGAGGCAAAACGTGATTATGTTCGTGTACATACGAACAATAGAGAAACGGCAGCGCTGTGTGAGGCTCGGGACCACTGTGGCGCTCGAAGTGGCTGCACACAGCGCTCTCGCAAAAAGTATAAAAGTAAGGACATATTTTTAGGCACTTTCACAAAAATGTGAAGAGCGATTATTAGCGTCATGGTGTCTGTCTGTCTGTCCATCCGTCTGTAGGGAAAAAAACGGCTCCCACTGGACGGATTTTCATGATATTTCATATTTGAGGATTTTTCGAAACTCTGTCGAGAAAATTCGTATTTCATTAAAATCTGACAACAATAACGAGTATTTTACATGAATACCTCTGTACGTTCATAGTAAAATGTCAATTTCCTTTTACAATTGAAAATATTTCGGACAAATATGTTAGAGAAAAAATACGTTTTATATTCAATAACTTTTTACGAAAATCGTTCCTTTTATGAAATAATGTGGAAAAAATATGGCAGAGCCAGATATGCCACAGATGACAATATAATGCGGTGCGTGCGCTTTGCATGCTGGATAACTAAGGCTACAGACACACACTAAGAATGTGTAATACTTACTGCTTTTCCACTCCAACAGTGGTTACCCGAACTCTCCTGTGTCACATTATACGTTCATTGCCTCTCTTGTTTTCTTATGTTCCTGTGCCCTCTCTGTAATTGGCCTCATGGCTGTTGATCAGCACATTAATACGTAATAAAGATTTAAATTGAATTTTAGAGCCTGTTACAGTCCAGAAGCAACTTTCGAAAGTATGAAACCATTTTAGACAGTTGGTAGGACTGTCTTGTTTCCAGTTGTTCTTCTTACTCATGTCCTGTGTCAGCACGTCGAACAAATTAAAGTTTCGAGACATAAATTACTTTCCCTGCGTTTCTGAGACACACGTACGTTACTGTTGTACCGTCGTAATTGAACTCATCTTTAATTATTGAAGTTATATTCTTTCATTTTTAAAGGTAAAGTTGTCCGTGTTCTTAAACAAAACCCTACGAATACCTGTGGAATAGGCTAACAGATACTAATTACTGCACTATTGGGAAGTTTATATTAAAACTTACATAAGCGCCAACATATGTGTCGACGAGCAGGTCGTCATCTTCAGGGGGTCGTTCATTGGTGTAAGGTCCATTTAGGCATCTGTGTGTTAAAATCACATTAAAGGTTGAAATCACGGGGTCTTGTAACCACTGTACACACGAATCTCTCGAGTGTTTATTAAAATATGTTAAAATCACATTAGAAGTAAAATTCACTGGATTTTGCAAGCACTGTTTACACTAGTCCTTAAATTGGTTCTTAAAATAAACACATAGTTACAACCGAGAGGTGCCACTTTATTTTCTTGTCTAATCTTCGTGTGCGTATTTCAGATTGTAATCTCACTTGGACGTTCTTCATATAGTCGATCACTGTAGTATGTGGAAATGGAACTTATGGTATGTGTGCAGAAACATCTATAGACTGGATTGAAGATATTGTCCTATGGTGGTGTGAGGTGTGTGTATGTGGAAGTCTTCCAGTTTACTGCCATAGAATTCGACACACACACACACACACACACACACCAATGAACGACCCCCTGAAGATGATGACCTGCTCGTCGAAACATATGTAGACGCTTATGTAAGTTTTAATATAAACTTCCCAATAGTGCATTAGCTGGTATTTGTTAATCCATAACGAAAATGCACGGTTCTAGCAATGTAAAAAGTTCAGCTCCACATATTCTCTGCTTCGAATTGGTAGGAGGGGAGTTTGCCGTCTGGCCACTTTACCCCCAGGTAAAGCACCAGCGATACCCGTTGAACAGTACTGTGTATGGGCCGTCATTACACTGACTTATACCGGTGTAATTTTTGCACTCTAAATGTCATATTTATCGTTACGACTTTTGTCACCAATGCCTTACTTGTCAAAACAGGATCTCTTTTGAGAAAATTAGGTTATCGTACGTTATGCGAGGTTTTAACAGACGCGTTCTGCTTCGTACTGTCCATAGGTTCTCTGTCCATTTGTTGTGTGACTGTGAGAAATTTTATTGGCCGGTGATAAGATTATTGTAAAAAATCATACCAGGGTATTACTAATCGTATGCATTAGGTTTCAGTTGTAGTAACGAACAGGGCAGGAATGGAAGATGCGCAGTTATGAAATTTAATCTTGTTGCGCATTGTCATTTTACAACCCAGAAGATGCACAGTATAAACTGTTCATGTTTGAATTCTGCGTGTGATAATTTTGTCACTTAAGAGACAGCCTCCATACCAAATTAGTGACAATTATACAGACAGACTTGCATGAACTCAAGCTATTTTTTCTTTTTGATTTACCAGTGGCAAAGTGGAGCCGGTTTTAATGCTTATATTACACATGTACAATGTATGTGTATATTGTGCGTTTTCTTTTCCGAGCCGTCCTTCAGGCCGAATTATCGGACTATGTTGCCGTTAATTCGGGCCTACGCGTAAGGGGTTAAGTGCACTTCACGGTGTTGCTGCCTAGAAAACTCGCTGCATAAAGTACTGAGAGTAAAACTTATATGTTTCTAAGTTCTGATACTATGTGGTCATGATTCACTTAACTTTTCATGCCAGTAGACATACACACAGCATGAAACAACAAAGAAGCACACATGATACAAATAAGAAAGAGTGAGTGTGGTATGTCGTTCAGGTCATATTTATATCCTTTCCAGATTGTGTAAAATGAGCCATGTGAGGTGAGGGCAGCTGAATTAAAACCCCGAAAAAATGTGAAGAAGGCACGGAGACGTTACTTATACCTCTTCTTTTAAAAAGAATTTCTTTCCTGTCTTTCAAGACGCTCTCTTAGCCGTGCCTCTCTTCTGCAGCCATGTTCTTCTACTGTACACCGCTGTCGAAATAACAACGGATTTAAAAATTTTGTAGCGCATTGGGAGTACGATCTGGCAAAACAGATTACCAGTACTCTCGTTTTCTTACTGAAAAAATGTTGGGAAGAACTTTCTGAATTCGGGGAGACGTAGCAACGCCGAAATTCCTAATGTGGGCCTCAGATCGTTTGCTGCAGTCGTACGTAGGCCTGTGCTGCTCTCACAGCCGATGCCAGCCATGGCGGAAGCCTTCCCTTAAACATACGGACTTGTTACTCTCTTGCCTGCCAGCCAGTGTGTTTCGAAGCTGACACCGTGTACAAAATCGAGTAAACCCTAATTTAACTTTCTTTTAAGCCTTTTATTGCTTGTCTGCTGCGTGCCTTATGCACGGAAGAAAACTTTTTTTCTAATTCTGCATAAACCGCGCGAATACAATTAGTTATGTGTCACGCCATACGAAACAGGAAAGAAGACGTCGTGTCAAAAGTGGAGTTAACGTAATTCGTATAACGAATATAATCTCTTGCTTAATGAGCTACATTTTCTACTTGACAGCCTACTGCAGCTTTAAATAAAATGAAACACAATCTTCATCATCGCAGGGGGCAGAACTTTGTTCTGGCATTCCATTTCTCTTTCGCGTGACAGTGCTAGGAACGCTCTTATTTTCCCAGGTCATTAAAGATGCTTAACTTTCAATACGATGCAGATTATTATTATGATGAGGATGGTAAAGAACTTTAATAAGATTTAATGCCAATGTAAGCGGTTGCACAGCTCTAGGTACGCATCATATTAAGCAGATTGTATGCAGTATCGGGGTTTGGATCCAGCTTCAGGATGGATATTTTTGTACCTTTATCATCACTGCCAGTTGCTCTGCTCGTCCTAATTCTCCAGCACCAAATTTGGAATGCCGCTGCATGTTGTATGTAAAGACGCAGATGCAGAGGTCATACGCTTCAATAATTCTGACTTCGAAAAACGCGTAAAGTGCGGGAATGTCACTCTGAAAAAGTAATTTACATATTAATAATAAATTATGATTTGGGAAATGCAATTCGTTACAGCCTGGGTGGTCGGATTCCAATTCTTGTCAATGCAGGGAGGGAAACTTTTTCATAAGCTGCATTAAGAAAACACCAAGTTCTGAAGTCATTGAATGGTATAAACTTTACGTCTCACGCTCTGCAGGCACCTGAATGGTTAGAAATTATACCAGCGAGGCAAACAGTCACTGAAAATTTTACATACTGCTGGAAGTAGAGTCGAAGAAATTGTATGTAGTGCAAGCGGTATCCTATTACATTACTTCGGGTATATTAATTTCGTAACCTGTACAACACTTGGGAATTTTATACGTATTGTTAAATACAAGAATACAGCGATATTTTTACAATATGTGTGAAGAATGGAACACGACAGTCTCCCATGAGCGTCGGTTAAATTACTAAGAAATCCCGTGGAGCCCAACGTAGGGGTAAAATCCAGGGTAAGCTACACCGTAATGTATTTGAATGTGAAAATTCACTAGAAATTCAGTTCTTAAAAAAGAATCGAAACGTAGTTGTTCATCGGTGCAGCTGTTTCTTCGTCATTAACGGAAATAGGGCCCCTGAATTCTAAACTGTACTTGCTTCTGTCTACGAGTAGTTGTGATATTATGTCGTTCGCTCCTAGAAACCAGACCATTTGAACGTCATTCGTGGAAGAACCCAGAATTTGAAAATTGATGGTCCTAAATTAAAGTTGGTTGGGTGACTAGCCTTTGGATTCTATACCGTACTTTATTTTCGGCGTTTTTTTCTGAGGATGCGTTTATTCCCAAGGAAATTTTTATGCATTTTAAGCATTGACTATTATGGAATGTACTCTAGGAAAGTCTAGTCAGCCAGCCTCAGATGGTCGTGTGTTGTTGCCAGATCAATCACAGAAATCTAAAACTCGTTTGTCAGAAATTTTATTTTGTTGAATACAAAATACTTACGACAGAAGACATGATTTAACGCACTCAGACAGGTGGTTTGTCACCCTACGTTACGTACTGAGGACGCTCAGCCTTCTTACATCACCGATCAATCCACAGTTCCCTACTGGGGACTATGCGTAGGCCTATGTCTAATATTTTCTTGTCGAAGTGTCGGTGGGGTTCTGTCACCACAGCATAGCGCGTCCTCAGCTTGCGGATGAAGGGTGGCTGAGAATATATTGAATAAGCACTCGCAGACTGCCGACAAGGGGTGGTCCTTGAGCTTGGGGTTTGGGCGAGGTGCTAACAATTCCTCACCGTCAAAACTTACGACGTTACGGAACATTTCACGTAGTCTCGGAATTGGACTGAGCCTTTGTTAGAACACAAGCATTGAAACTTCGAGAAGTGGATGGCGAGGCATGGACTGGATTGCTGTGGTTCAGGACAGGGACAGATAGCGGGCTCTTGTGAGTGCGGTAATGAACCTTCGGATTCCATAAAATGCGGGGAATTTCTTGACTAGCTGAGGGACGTTTAGCTCCTAAGGAAGTACCCTGCTCCATGGAGTTAATTAATTAATTAATTAATTAATTAATTAATTAGTTACTGACAAGAGTGTCTAGCCCTGTGACTTTTTTCAAAATAGTAATATCCTCGTGTAATTCCACAGTGCTGTCGTTTCAATACTACTTCTTGCCCTGTTCACCGGAGCGCATATTCCGTACAACTCTGAAGAAGTAATTCGTCTTTCCAACATTGTGCTGCGCCACGCACCTCGACCTCTCACCCGCCATCCCTGTCGTGGGTAGTATAATTTGAGAATGACAGCGGTAATCTGCGTCGACAGCAGTAAGTCTTGAAAGTGGTCTGACTGCGGACTGTGGCACCAGGAGTATATGGAAGAAGATGTTGCCTGGTATGCTGCTCACAACGCAGATGAGAGGAGAATACCTTAAAAGAGACCATGACTGTTCCCTTCCATAGCCTACACACTAACATTTCCTGCTTTGACATCGTCATGCAGCAAGTCAGTGTCCCGTCACCCTGCAATTAATCTGTGAGGCAAGCAAACACGAGATGGTACCAACAGCCTTCTAAGTCGCAACATTTCTAGCGTACCTACTTGTGAAGATGACGCTAAATAGACGAAATTTGGGGTTGTCACGGCAGGGGGTGTAGAGGCAGCTTACTTCCTGGGAAGTTTATTGTTTATTGGTTGAGTCAATATAATATACGTGGTGCTGCGCCTAGTAACACCAGGTTTTTCGCAATGCGCAGCCCATTCAAACTTGATTAACAGGGATACCACTAACCTACTTACAAACCTATTAGTGTTTACACACTTCCTAATACCTCGTCTTCACCTTCTGATTGTTTTATGTGGTGCTACCATTGACACTAACTTTGTACGGACGTGTACCTAACTCCTGGGAAGTAACACTGCGTACTTTGTTACATGGGCTCCAACGTTTCGGAGAGATATGCTGCCTTCGTTTTCAGAGCAGAAGAGGGTACTGAAAGTCGTAGTTTTGGTTTTGAAATGGCATACGTCTAATACTCTTTCTGCAGTAGACAAAGCTTTGTGTGCATAGCGGAAGGAATCAGGACAGGCCAGCATTATAAGAAATATGTTCTCGTTGGAACACTTGATTTTTGGAAATTGGAAACACCTGTGAAGTCGATGTTCGTATTAGCGCTATTGGCTTAGGTTTATTTCTCATAGAATGTGAATAAGTAATTGTTTGAAGTAGAAAACATAAGGTTACAAAACAGATACTACTCAGTCGCATTTCCCCACAAAAAAGAAACTGCACTCCAACGTTCATTTTAGGATGCACGAGTAGTGCGTTTTGTCGGAGTTTGGCATCTGTTCCAGACAGTGAATGTGCAATTATTTCAAGTTGGGAACTTGAGATTACATTATAGATATGCTTACTGCATTTTAACCTTATTTACCTCTCCATCTGTGCAGAGAATATGGATGTGATGCAGACGTCATAAAAGTCTGTAAGAAGCCCAAACTCTTTCAGGCGTTCTTTTAATGTACACGCACGGATTCTCTAACCGCTTCAACCACGAAGTGAGAAATGACAATTTGATATTTTATATTATTCATACCGTGCCATGTCACTGACCAAAGACACTATACTCAACGAGCAAATGCACTCTTATTAATAAGAGTGCATTTGTTGGCTGAGTACTGTGTCTTTGGTAATTTTAGACTTACTTAGAAGAAAGTATTTCAAAAATACTGCTCGTCATTTTATTGGTGATTAACACGGTGAAGGTTTGGAAGCTTCTTACTAGAGGAATGTTGTATATTTGTTTATTTAACAACACCTTCTCAAGTAGAAGGGTTAGCAGCATCGGATAGCAGGCGATTATAGATGCAAGTCTTCTGGGTTAGGACGATGGGATGATATTGTCTTTGGGCATATAGCTCCGGACAGTTCGAAGGACGGTAATGTGACTGTCCACACCCAGTTGAAGGACTGGGCAAGACAAATTCGGATGGAAGGTTAACGAGATAATTATTTGTAAGTCTAGTTTATACAAATTAAATTAAATATTCCATCAATAAAGGTTTATTAAAACGGTTGTGTAATTTATGGTCGTGAACGTTTCAAATCGTAATGGTAAGTACTTTCATCCCATTGCGCAAGAAAATGTAGAATTTATGGAAGGGTGGGATCATTACGCACCGCCAAGTGGGGATTTTACGCACCAGTGGGAATCTTACATGCATATCGGCCTCGTATATTAATTTGAGTAATGGCCACTCTGAGCATAATTCAGTAAATATCGATATGGGTGAATGTTCGAAAACAATGCAAGACGGTGGAAGCCAACTTACGCATTCCACATCACGTTACTGTAAATAATATCAATATACAGCGTTGTTTATCAAAAAAGGAAAAAAATCCAGGCAGTGTACGTTCACCGTTGACGCGCGTTCGAGTAACCATCCTTGCCTTGGGTAAGCAATAAGTATTACTTAGTCTGACTGTGTGTCTGTAGCCTTAGTTATCCAGCATGCAAAGCGCATGCGCCCTATTGTCATCTGTGGCTTGTCCTCCTGTACCACAGTTTTCCACATTATCTCATAAACGGCACCATTTTCGGAAAAAAGTTGTTGAACATAAAATGTACGTTTTGATTTTCTCTACTACTTCTGTCTGAAACATTTCTCATTGTAAGAAGAATTAAGCAATATATCATAAATGTACTTAGTCTTTATATAAACTACCCATTATATTTATCAGATTTTCATGGAAATTGAATTTTCTTGGCAGATTTTCGAAAAATACTCTTGTGTTAAATTTCACGAAAATCCGACAGTGGGTGCCGAGTTCCAGGCGGATGGACGGACAGACATTACGAAGCGTATAGTCACTTTTCGCAATTTTGCGAACGCGCCTAAAAGGCGTAATAAAGTACAGTTATTTTTTACACCGTTATCAAGTGAAGCACAAGCTTGATACGGCACTGAATAAAAATTGTTCTTTTAACTCGCCTTTATCGTCATCGTGTTAAAAGCCTGCAATCACATTGAAGTTTGAAGGTTATTGTAAGACATGTTCAAAATTCCAAGTACCAAATTTGCATGCTAGCAGTCGTTGTGCCACTGAATTTGCCGCTGCATGCGTACCAGTTCGTTCCTATACCACCGGCGGCTAGATTCATGGCCTCTCCTAACTGATGGCTTCCTTCTGGTTTACCACTGTGATAAAATGTCGACTTCAAGCAACCCAACAAAAATCAATCTAATGGGCTGAATTCGGGTGATCGAGTAGGCCAAGACACCGGTCCATCTGTTCTAATCCGTCTTCTTTCATTCTTTTCTTTCAAAAATGTCGTTACATCTCTGCCGAAATTTTGAGTTGCCCCGTCGTGAGGTAACCGCATGTGTCCTCACGTCGCAGGAGGTACGTACTCTAAATAGAAAGGCATTTCTTTTTACAGAAAATTTCTGTAGTGCATTGTTTAAAATGGCATTGTGTAACCTGGTGTGAGTTTCCTCTGCCCAAGAGTGTGAATTTCTTGTGTTGGTAATACCATCCCAAGTCAGTTGCACCTCATCCATGAAACCACTGTTATAATTTGTAGCCGTGGTTGCAGCCATTCGCCAAGCCGTGCATTGTTGGTGTGATATCCCGGTAAAAGGTGCTGTACCCTTTGAAGCAGTGCCGTATACTCCATGAATGCAACGCATGCATTGCATGCCAGTAGATTTTCCTGATACTTTTCTTTCATAGAAAATATGAGATGATCACTCAAGTGTGATTTAAATACTTACATAAAGCACACACTTCAAGCACATTTCAACGAAGTGCCGACGTTTGGCGTTGCAATATTCTCGACATTGAAACTATGATGTGTGTGTATTTGATGGTACAACGCGCATGCGCAGGCAATATCTACTGTATGCATGCAGATTTCAAGATGCATTCAGGCACCCTAGCTAGCAATTTCACCATTGCCCTCTTGATGGCACTATTTGTCATTGTATTAGGCGAGAATACAGTTAACTGTCACGGACAACACTAACACCACAAGCGGTCCTTCGTTGAATTACAACCGTAGTACCGCAATGTCGCCGATCCCAGTAGCCGCGCGGTGTAAGGGGTGGGTCTGCGGCCGCTCACTTGCTGGGTTTGCGGTTTCGAATCCCGCCGGAGGTGTGGATGTCTGTCTGTTGTGATTGTTGTGTCTTGTCAGGTCTCTGCGACGAGCTGATCACTCGTTCAGAGGAGTCCCACCGGCTGTGTGTGTCTAACTGTGTGTGATCTAGCAACCTCAACAATGAGGCGGCCTAGGCCCTAGTTGGGCTGATGCGCCACAGGAAAGGAAGGTGTCACCATATCGCTTTGCCAGCGAATTAGCAGGACTCCTTGTCTGCGAGTACTCTTACGATAATAAAATAACTATGAATGTTACAATGTTAATACGCCTATATTATAAAGTCATGCGTTTATCATATGTATATTTTTAACTTTGTTTATTTGTTTTGAATTTTTAAAATTTAGGACATTTAAATATCCTCGTATTAAGAAGTAGCATTAAAATATTACAGCAGTTCGTAAGTATAAATTATTTTGAGAACAATAATTTATGTCATTTCTTAAGCAAATGTTGTTTGCATGTTGCATGCCTTTGCTCGAAATTAAGAATATGCCTCTGCTTTGAAGGTGGTACGGATAGAACCCATCATTGTGCAAAATTCCCCATACTCGTGTCTCTGCTATACCAGTCATCTTTCTACCTGTGCTTCGCTGCACTGCTGCCAGAATATCATCTTGTCCTCGGCGTTGTTGTTCGCGTTCTGCATTCACTCGTTGGAAGGAACCACTCTGCCTTAGAATTCTATGTGTGGCCTCAAATGTTTTTCGAGGTGTATTTCTGCGATGTTGGTAAGGTTGCCGATATTCCACAACGGCAGCCCTACCACTTCCATTGCAGAAACTGTATAATGCGCAGTGCATGTTGGCATATTCTTCATTGATGAAGGTGTTAGTGAGAGAGTTAGGGATCTTTACTACCCCTCCATACTACAATCCAAAACAGACACGGCAGTTTAGGAGCAGGAACTGGATCAAGTTACAGCTCTGTTGGCTCGCTTCACTAACGTGTAAAGGCGGGTTTACACTCTTCACTGCGGATGATCACTTTGGATGTATCACTAAACGTGAACAGTGTAAACAGTCCATTCATCAAAAGTGATCATCCAAGATGAAAGATGAAAGAAGTTGGCCGCAGCCAACTTTCGTTCACTTTGGATGAATCATCCTGGATGAGTAATCGAAAGTGACCAATGTAAACATGTCACTGCATGTTCCTCCGCAGGGAACAACGGGTGCTTCTACTGTTTGCTGTCTGGTTGCTTCTTCTGTTGAGCTTGAAATGCCGACTTTGGTTTTCAAATGGAAAGACGGCCTTTTTTGCTTTTTGTTTCAATAGCTTTTCTACATTCATTGATTAAATAATCAGAAATAACACCAGTACCTAAACGCTCAAGTTCAGTTGCCGCAATTTTGAAATGAACTGTCCTGTTCAGTGTTGATGAACAATCTTTTTACTGCTCTGTACTGCTACTGGTTTTCATTTCTGAAAGTTGATGAACAATGTAAACAGAATTTGGTTCATCCATTGAATTCACTTTGGATGATTCATCCACGATGATCATTCGGTTGACCAATGTAAACCTGCCTTAACTTGATAACGGTGACGAAACGAACTGTAGTTTCTTAGACTTTTCTGTCCCAAATGACCCATGGAGCACAGTGCTGGAGTTTGCCCATTACGTCGCTGAACATTCTGTGTACTGCGTGCAAACTACAATTTATAATACTGACATTCAAGAAATAAATCAGGTGTCGGAACATTATAAGCAGTGTCACCGTAAACTGTTGTTCTTGGTGCATATAAATATGATTGTGTAGATGTTCAGTTTGTGATCGGGTACATGAAAGTGAGAGGGCACGATTGTATTCCCTGAATGAAGAATCAAATGTTCGCTGAGCATCTTAATAAGTAAACAGTATATATGTAAAGAACTTTTTGTTAATAAAATCTACTCAGTCGGATAAGGTAAAGTCCTCTGTCGTAAATAAGTGATACATATCTATATATATCAATAAGTGATATGTATCACTTATTGACGATAGAAGAATTTATGTTATATATATACACGTACAATATGTGTGTGTGCATGGCAAGGAACGGACGCAGCGTTGGGAACTATTTGCCCGACGCTGCCTTACATCCTAGACGACGTTCATCTTCAGCAACACCGCTGTGAGGACCTCATATGTCGCAAGACTGTTATAAGGACTTGGGATGGATCGCTGGTGGCCTATTTTAATATATTTCCCCAAAATGTGCTTAGCTGCAGAAACGGATAATTGTACAAAGCGAGGATAATTATCCCTCAGAAGTCTTTGTTGTAAAGGAGAATATATTTTAGCAGCTTAGAGAACTGCAAGGAATTAAGCAGAAATTGGGGGAATTAAGCCTATTATGTACAAGATAACTCAGATCACTTAGAAGAAAATATCACTTAAGAGAAGTAAATCCGACAGTACCTGTTACCACTTTTACATGCGACCCGTGTTGTTCCATTAAAGCTTCTTCCTTCCTCCCTCAAGGTTATTTCGTTGACGGAATTTCATTACATTACATTCTGTAGATATACATAATCCTTTAAAGTTCAGTGGTTACTCTGTGTGCTTCAAAGTTTAATGTTTAAAACCCCTGCATATTTCGCAGTGATTTTGTTTATGTGTGTGCTACGAGTGATGTCCACAAGAACAGCGATTATTTTCTTAAACAACTTTAATATATGTCTTTATAATGGAGTGTGTCCTCTGTGAAGTACGAGTGGGAACTACATTTTCAAGCATAATTTAGGTTCACTGCCTTGTAACAAATTATGTTTGTACTCCTTGATTTCAGGCTTCCGTCGCCATATTGATAAGATCTGCCCTCTTCGGCGATATTACGCAGCGTCATGTGGTAATTGTGTACCGACGTTTCGGGACAACGTATCGATCCCATCTTCAAGGATCAAGAAGTTCAAGACTTCTTGATCCTTTTCTTCTTGAACTTCTTGACCCTTGAGGATGGGACCAATACGTTGTCCCGAAAATTCGGTAAACTATTACCACACGACGCTTCGTAATATCCCAGAAGAGTGCAGATCTTATGTTTGTATTCCATGTGACGTAACTTCATCCATGGCTTTACCATTCCTGTATTCTTCTATTGCTATACCTGACGACTCCTTCTCTCTGCTTTCTATTCTGATGTTAAGTACGGAAGACAATGAAGCCAGCGTGCATAACGACAAAGAGACCTCTCGTCTCGTGAGAGGGAAGTAAGAACGCGTTAATGATCTGACATCAAGCTAAAACGTGGACATGAGACCCATGAGGGGCTCGAAACCGTGACGAACTCTTATGTATAAACGGATCTGGACTCAGTATTCAAAGGCTTAAACATGGTTTTTTTAAAGCCACTGTTGCAAGTATGTCTGTAATCTAGTGTAGCCAACTTTGTGTGTGTGTGTGTGTGTGTGTGTGTGTGTGTGTACAGGGTGATTCATGACTTGTGGACATTACTACAGGAGGTGATTTCGTAGGCCGTTGTAATAAAAAAAAGGTTCGTATAAACATGTGTCCGATTTTGGAACAGTTGCTATGTGTGTGTGCGCGCGCGCGTGCGTGCGTGCGTGCGCGCGCGCGCGTAATACTTTTGAGTTTTGGCATAGGAAATGTGTACACATTTATAACTGTAATTTGAAATTACGTGAATATTTCTAATGCCTGTCTACGTCTAGACCTGTACATTAGAAGTTCCGAAGAACTTCTTCCTTCACACGCCTCTTCGTTGCAGGACGTGTTCCAGCCACTTTGCACAGTTTGCTCCCAGAGGCCAAATAATTCGCTTTACTTGTTTCTTCTACCTTCCCTATGGGCAAGGATGTAGTAACTTTGCAAGAGTCTGTCAGTTCCCCCCCCCAAAAAAAAAAACAAAAAAAAAGAAGAAAGAAAACAGGCATGTGGTACGCAAGAATCTGAAAGCAAACACCTTCGCACGTTTCACAATTAGGGATGGTACCTAAGGAGAGTACCTGAAACATTACGTGTATTTCGCTGAAACGGCGGTATCTTAAGTACGTCTAAGTACGTTTTAAAAATGTAATTCCAACCTCGGCAGAAAACACTACGTCTCCATATCACATTATGTTGTGTATGAAAATAATTTCCGAGATGTTGCTGTGACGTGTATCTGGTAAATGTAAGTTATACCGACTTTTCAGACAAATCTGCGGCGTTCATTGTCAGGGTAGATTAAGTGAGTGCTTTTCATTCTTAGCATCATAGAAAACAAACTCTGTGGACCGAATGCACAAATGTTCAAGCAGGTGATGCATGTAGTAACCAGTATGCTTTAAAGGGTTAATCTGCATAGTCAGTACAACAGTTCTGTTACATTTCAGTTTTTAATAAGCAATACACTAACTCCACAGTTTGACGTGTCTGTTACGAAACTCACAGTCTTGCCTATATGTATAAGCGACAAATTATGTTTTGTGGAATTCCGTGGTTCATTACCGTTATCACAAAATATTG
The DNA here is from genome assembly GCA_013340265.1 of Coptotermes formosanus. NCBI lineage: Eukaryota > Metazoa > Arthropoda > Insecta > Blattodea > Rhinotermitidae > Coptotermes > Coptotermes formosanus. Next base: position 851,785 of record BLKM01010328.1, on the reverse strand, counting down.
TTTTGGGCCGTAAGCCAGGTCAGTTCTGGCTAATTTAATTTGTTCTTCAGAATCCCATCTGCACTGTAGTACATCCGTACATACATACATATATACATACACACACACACACACACACACACATACGTACTTACCTACAGATACATACATACGTGCATACATACGTACGTACATACATACATACATACATACATACATACATACATACATACATACATACATACNATACATACACACATACATGCATACATACATACATGCATACATACATACATACATACATACATACATACATACATACATACATACATGCATGCATGCATACATACATACATACATACATACACACACACACAGACATATGCGTACGTGCTTACGTACACATACATACGTACGTACATACACACATACGTACGTACGTACATACATATATACATACATACATACACACACACACACACACACACACACACATACACACATACAGCTATCTGCCACATAGTAGATTACTAGCAATATTCTACTTGTTTGATTGAAGACGCAAAATTTGAGTACTGGTTCATAATAATCCAATTGCTTATTGAATTTTCCTTCGAAAATTTAGGTATTTTTATATCGTAAAAGGCGTGGACCGGACTATTAGTTAGTCTTTTGTTACTATCTGGAAAATTTGCGAAACAACTGGGCTAATTACTTTTATAGTGTCTGTCCATTCTTCTGTCGGACCACGTGCAACAGTACCAAAACTACTTGAGTTACTTCGAAGAAACTTGGAATAAAACACCTACACTGGCCATTGTTGTAAGGAGCCTGGCTTGGTTCGATGCTGAGGCAGAGCAAGCCCAATTATGAAGACGACCGGATAATTTTGCTAGTTAGTTGATCATGCCGACAGAGAAGTGTGTTAGGGACGTGTTGTTTAGTGTCACTCACAGTGAATAAATTACATTAAGTTTATTGCTGCTACTTAAGAGCAAGGTTCAGAATACTTCACCGGCTTGTATTCAAGATGCTTATCTTTTGGCCCTGAGTTTTTGTGTAAGCTCGAGGGGTCAGATCGGTCGCAGGCAAGTCTCATATGACGGAGCCCAATAGTTTTTCGTTATTAATACTGTTACTTAAAGACTTCGAAAAACACGGGTTTCCTGATACTGTAACTACGTAACGAAGCAAATGCACACGACTAGGGGGTGAATTCTTAAAGCAGTAACAGGAAGTGCATTATGTTAAATCGTGACCTCGATTAATTCAGAGCGCAACAATGAATGTACCAAAGGGAGGCTGACCGACGATTTTACGACACGGCTGAAGCAGTATGTTTTCAGTCACCGAAAGGACAGACGACGTTAATAAATTGTTCTGCGGATGTATTGAATGTACTTAAATTACAAGGAGCCCAGCGAGTGTCTGCTAACCTCTTTATCAAGCCACGTCCTGCTTCCAGAGGCGTATTTCTTGAGGCGCGTCTTATGCAGCTATCGCCAACAAATTAAATGCTAGGCGATGTAGCTAATTAAAACACTGCCGGGACACGCGATCATCGGAAGCCGAGAACGCTGACGGTGAGCAACGGGGTGGTTAGAGCGTCACGTCAGTTTGATTTTAGTTTACTCTGGATCATTTTAAATATGGCCTTAAGTACTGACTAACTCACCGACTCTATGGAGCAGAATTCTTCTGGAGAACTCAACAGTTCCTCGGCTAGTCAACAAATTCCCCACATTTTATGGAACCCGAAGGTTCATCAACTTGTTTAAAAACACCCCTTATCCTGAGCCAGATTAATTGAGTGCACGCCCCCACCTTTTTCTTGAAGATACATTTTAACATTATCCTTCCATCTACGCGTAGGTTTTCCGAGTAGTTTCTTTCCTTTTAGTTTCCCACCAAAACTTCGTATGATTTTCTCCTCTCCTCCGTATGGGTCATATGCTCCGCCCTTCTTACTCTCGTTGATTTGATCACCGGAGTAATATTTTCTGAGTACTATAAATTGTGATTCTCCACATTCTGCAATATTATCGAGTCTCCTGTTACGTCCTCCCTTTTAGACTAAGATGGCTTTCTCAGCACCCTGTTCTCGAAGCCTTTTGCCTATGTTCTTCCCTTAATGGGAGAGACCAAACGCCAAGCCCATATAAAATAACATGCACGACTGTAGTTTTCTGTATTTTAGTTTTTATAGTTCTAGATAGCAAACGGGAGAACAAAAAATTCGGGGCCGAATCGTACCAAGCGTTTCTTCATCTGCTCTTTATTTCTTCGAGCGTGAAATTTTGATTTGGTAGTGTTGTCCTCCCATGTTTGAAATTAGCCACATCTTCAAAGAATATATGATCTGTCTTAGTGATGTACTGTGATGTTGTCCAGCCTCCTGTTGACGCCACACGACCATATACTCAGTTCCTCAGCATTTACTTCTAGACTGATCTCTTTACTAGCGATTAAAGGTTTTACTTTCCCTTAAATAGGATGATACGGTGCATTAGGTTTCAAACCCTCCTGCTTTTCTTGGACCCTTATGATGACATATACTAAAGCAAAATTTGGAAACAATATCGATAAAGCATCTACTTGTCTCAGGCAAGACAGATATCTGACTGCGCAGACTTCACTCTACGTCTCATTTAAACTCATCTTCATTAGCGTAACTAGTTTTGTGGGTATAACAAACTCAGTGTAAGTATTATACATTTAAATGTAATGCGATTTCTCAGTATGAATGTCAATAAGCTGTCACCGACAGTGGCGCTGATATTAGATTACGGGCGGACAGTACTTCCTGGGCACATCGTCTCACTGTCAATGTTTGTCATAGACTCACATTCACACCACAGTTTGTCAGTCTAACTGATGTACAATGCGAAAAATGGGAACGTCTTTTACTCTGGCTTAGAAGGTGGTTGTGACGAAGCCGTCAGCCTGCGGGACACATTGTGTAACCTCATATAAACGGAAACCTCATGTAAGAGACGGTGGTACATATTGAATGGGATTTTCACACTAATTGTATTTTGTGTTACATTGAAACACAGTGACAAAGCTTGTAACAGAGCGAATAAGTTCCGAAATTATCCTCTCACTCCACGGTTTTCTTCGCCAGAGCTTAGCAGTAGGATCGTAAATCTCATCCGTCTGAGGAACAAAAGACTTGGCATTATAGCCACTTAACATTTCCGTTGTATTTCAAACTAATGGACAAATCTGGAATCACAGAATGAACCACGAGGAAACAGTCGTTTCTGGGTTCTTAGCAACCCTGCAGAGCGCCTAACAAATGTCCTTCTTCTGTCTTTCGCTGTATACTCAACAGGGAGTTCAAAATGTTTCGATCAATTTTTAGTAACTTTGATTCTGGGGAGTCTTATTAAAGTCTGCTGAACCATCTAAATTTTATTTAGATCGGACAGTTTGAATGACAACTGAACATGGAAACTTTATGGGTTACTGCGCGCATCTCTAGCAAAACTCACTAATATTTATCTGAGCGAAAAATATTAACGCAATTGGTACAGAAGAATTAAACAAGAGGTTTATGAGATGCGTTTTTTGCATATGTCGTACGATCTTTGAGGTAGTTAAATAAATGGGGAGCTATGTATACTTATCCAGACTTGTGTATTGAGCCACCAGCGGTGCACTTCTGAAAATACACAGAAATGATGGAAGTGTAGTATTGCCACCCATGATTAAACGAAACTGTTCATCACAGTAATTTATAGGTCTGTATGTATAGATGAACGTACTGTATTTAATTAACTCTTAATTCAAAATGCTCGTAGATCATCACTTTATTAAACTTAAAATTTAGTTTGTTTGGAGACTAAGGAAAGAGAGCGCAATCGCAAGAACTGTTACGCCGTACGTACATTAACTTCTGGTTTGCTATGGAGTTTTGCGGAATAGGCAAAGACGTTGGAGACTGTGCGGGCGAAATTTTACTACAGCTGTGTTTGTTTGCCATAATCACATCAACCGGTGTCATCTGCTGCAGACACGAAATAACAACTATTGTCGCATTTATTAACATTTCGCTTCCTACTTCTCATCTTGTTGCTCTGTCTTCTTTGCTAGTGCCCTTTCACCCTTTGTTCTCTGTTTTCTCTTTTTTTTATTCGTCTTGATTTTTCATTCAGTTTTCTTATTTTCCTCTTCTGTTATAATTCTTTAGTATTTCTGTTTTTTAATTTTGTACCTTGTCCTTCTTTCTTTCTAGATTTCTGTTCTTATCCTTTTATTCTGTGTCGCATTTTACAGATGTTTCCTGTCTTACATATTTCTCCTACTTTTTAGCTGTCTCTTTTTCTGTTACCCCTTTCTCATATTGTTCCTCTTCGTGGCCAACTTTGTTTCGTCTTATTGTTCCTTCATTTAGCTTTCCTTCCTCGTCTTCTTGCATATCACTTTCATGCGTCTTTTCTTTTATTTTCTGCGTTTCTCTTATGTCTTATTAAATGTTTCTCTTCTTACGCCTTTATTTTTCATTTACGCGTTATTCCCATATTTTCCTCCGTTTTCACTTTTATTCAGTCTCCTTTTCTTGTTTCGTATTTTACTATTTCTCTTACTTCGAATTTCTTTTTGCCTCTTTTACAGTCACTTCTTTTTGCCGGCATTCTTTTCGACTCTTTATGTACCCTGCTTTCTTTTCCCTCTTGTTTATTTTCTCCTGTACACCACGGCCAAAGTTATCCTTGCTCGCTTCGCGAGTGACCAGCAAGGTAATCCGACAACAGTCTGTAGTATTACACAAACGCCGTGCCACAACACAGGTTTTTCGGTATCACTACACATCGCTGATGGCAAGTTTGAGGTTAAGTTCCATTGTACATAAGGGAAAGAAAATAGGTAGGCTTTTACAGTGACAATTTCTTCACATTATAGGCCAATAGATTATGCCGACAGTTACAGTTTTTCTGCCTCTTAAAACGTGCCACTTCCCTGACTAGCCAGAAAATTGTCACCTACGATATTCGTTAATGACTCAAGCATGTAACATGCACTATGATAAATACGCAGAAAATTGTAATTAGTGAGGCTGAAGGAGAGAGTTGAGTTGGGAGACCTTTTGAATACAGAGGATGGTAATAAATAAGGAGGATCAAAAGAAAGTGATGTGACGGTGTGAACTCGGTTCAGCTGATCCAGATGGGTTCCAATGGGAGACTGTTATGGCCTCAGTACGGAGCCGTCAGTTATCGTAAACGACGGGAAATTTCTTGACTAGCAAAGTAACTGTTAACCTCTCGAGAAGGATCTGACCAAGACTTTATAGATTAGATAGTATTACTTATATAACATTACTCTGTTGGCCTTAAACTATAATAAGAAAAAATTGATGTGTCCGTGCAAAATTGTATACCTGATGGACCGTGAAAAGTACGGAACGTTAAATCTTAATTGTTTAATTAATTAGTTAATGCAAGATTTAAGGATCTCACGCCGCTGTTGCTGAAGAGCCATTTCTTCTGAGACACGATGTCACGTTGATTGTATGGCTACCGATGTTTTGGTGGAGCTTGCTGCCTCCATTTTAAGGTTTCAAAAAGCCTAGAAAGTCTGCTTGAATTTGTTGGGCCTTAAGACAAAAAAAGAAAGGTCCCCCGCAGCATCGGTGGCTATGTACCTGTAGTCGTGGCGCGTATGTTTGGCTACATCGATGTCAGTTAACCTAAGGAACCTTCTTGCGAATTATGGCAGATTCGTTCTGATACACCGTGTGCAGTTTGTGTGTACTCGGGAAACTATGCGTGCCAAAAACATAGACGATTGAAGAAGGAAAGCTGTCGTAACGGTAACAGCAATTTTACCAATTTATCTAGCCTGTACTTTTTTCCTATCTTTTACCTCACCACCTCTTTGTAGTACTTCCAGCCTTGCGTTGGTCTTTGGTTAGGATTCTACAAAAACCTCCTCACACACACTTTTCACAGATCTTTTGACGTCGAGTTTCATCTTCTTAAAACCAATGAAAAAGGCAAAGGCACTATTTAAAACGAATTTCTCTCTCTCACTCTCTGTAAATATCTTCTTTGCATTCATTTGCATACCATACCTTGGCCGTGCTGCTGATCCAGGGACAGAAGAGCGTTTAACGTTTTGTATAAATGTACAAAGAGAGAAATCGACAAAACTTTTTTAATTTAAAAGAAATAAAACGCGCCTGTAGTGTGTTTTCAGCAAATAACTAGCTCCTGCATACCAACATTCAAGCTGTCTGTATGTACGGACGAAACGGAAAGGAAATTCTTTTTTTCCGCTTTCGGAACGTAAGGCATTACTACTGATTATGCAGTCCGAGGGCCGCCTCCGGCCCACCTTACACTTTGTGTGATCCTAGAAATTCAGGGTGCAATGTAATTAGATTCGGTGAACTGTTGTTCCGCTCATGTGATAAGGAATCTTCTGGTTGTGGTCATTCAGGATCTTATGCCATGTTGGGTAATTATGTTCCAACGTTTCGGAGGAATGTGCTGCCCCCATCTTCGGAACAACGAAATTTGGTTTACAAACACACACTGCCCCGCCTAACACAACACCCCTCTAATTCTTTTATTTTAACGCTACATTTTTCGGTCGATACCGACCATCATCAGGTGTTCTCTTCAAATCCTCAAAACCAAGGTAAAATTTTATTATTTGCCTGTTGTGTTCCAAACTTCTAATAAAGGACTTTACATATATATCATTGTAAGGTAAAGGTAAAGCAACCCCATTACCGGCCTGGACAGGCCCTGAGGGTTCCAGGAGGTTGAGGCTGTCAGATTCCAAGACAGTCGGCACGTGAAGGTGGTAGATTCTACGCACCGTCCGCCTTTACCCTCATGAAATATTCCTGGTACTCATTTCTGTTACGGGCTCAGTCGACCCCAGGGTCATAGTGCAGCCGGAATGATTATGAAAAATCCTAATGACGCCGTCGGGAATCGAACCCGCGACCTTCCGGCTTGTAGCGTAGTGCCTATATATCATTCTACTGTACAAATATTACGAGTAGACCTTTGTTAAGATACTGTTTGCATGCATAATGTTATAGAGCTTCTAAAATGTTCTTTTTGTGTGTGTGTGTGTGATGGGAATGGTGTGTTCGTAGTCAATTTGGCTGGCATAGCTACAGTAAAAATGAATTTTTCTCGCCCTATGCCAAGCGTGAGCAATATGACACGCTTTTCAGCCACACGAAACAGTGCCACCGACGTCATTACCACACGATAGTGCGAGTGGTCGGTATGTTGTGCACTGAGGGAAACATCGAACACTTCAGATGCGCGAAGAATATCCGTATATGCGTTTCTACAGCAGTTTTTCATTAGTGTAGAAGGTCTTCGCAGCAGAGGCTACGGACACACAACAGCCTTAGTGCAAATCTATGATGAAGATTATGATTATTTTTTGTCCTTTTCCTAGTAATGGAGCACCGGTGGAATGAAACTGACAGGTGGAACCGAAGTACTCGAGGAAAAACCTGTCCCAGTGCCACTTTGCCCACCATAAATCCCACATGGACTGACCCGGAATCGAACCCGGGCCTCCGGGGTGGGAGGCCGGCGGCTAACTGCCTGAGCCATGGCACGGCCCTAGTCATTTATTAGACTTGGACAACATTCTTTCCACGGCTCACGAAATGTTAACACACTCTGGAGTGGCAAATCCTTGCAAACCTATAGGCACAGTTAGTTAGTCTCCTCATTTTCTGCAATAAAGTTTTTGATTTTACGGCATAAGTAATACAACTTAAAAGTAATTATGACACTCGGCTCCACTGACCTGTTATTCTCGGCATCTTGTACATTTGTTTTACACCGTCATACAAAAACTCACAGTCAAGCACATGAACACTGGCATAATCCAAATTAAAAGACTCATCAAATCAAGATGTTTTTCTGCATAATGTTTTGTTCATTTCTGGCTTGAAATAGCCCGCAAAGCCGTAACGGAATGGTCTACCTCTTAATCTGGCCCTTTCTGTGTAACTTCCAGATTACATGTAGAGAAAATATGACAAATTCCTTCAAGGCTCGTGAATTTTGACTTCTAGAAACAAACAAAGACTTGAGCCTTTCGCCGTCGATGATATTTCCACCGAGAAGCGGTTACTCAGTCCTTTGAACATTTGAAAACAGAAGTAGAGTTTTGTTTCTTGCAAATTCATGTCCTAGAGAGCATGCATTTCCAGTTGAAACATATTTTGTCTGCTTCCTCGACTGTTCCTTTCATGTTAGCAGAAAATGCATACACTGTTTGTACGTTTATATAAATATACACTATTCTGTCTAACACAACAGTTTTAGTTTCCTTTTAACGTTACATGTTTCGATCGATATCGATCATCATCAGGCTTTTTTACAAATCCTCAGAAACAGGGTAAAGTAATGCATTTTGTGAGAGCTGTCAAATATTACAAGGTGTATATTACAGTAAATTGCTCTTGCTTCCTCCCCCTGAATTTCTTTATTTTTGAAGTCATTCTTCTTCTGCAAACTTTGATACCAGCATATTGCTGCACCAGGTGGCTTCACTTTGACGGCTTCTTTCTTTCCCATCTTCGCCTTTACAGCATCGTGTAAGCTTATAACCTTCCACAGACATTGCACAGGAAACGTTTAGCTTCGGAATGTCCCATGCACTCTTTGTGGAGTAGTGTGAGTTTCGAGACACCTATACACAGATGTTGTGGCGAATGACCTTGTCACAAAGCTGTACGTCAGCGGAGTCGGTCTCGATCTCGCCGTTGTCTGCCATCTCCTGGATGTCGCAAAAAATCCACACTTTATCATCGGGCTTCAAAGGCTGAAATAACTGCAATGTAAGTGACGCACCGGCAGTCGTCAAATACTTTCCTGATGCTGTGCAAGCTATCTATTGGCCCTATTCGTTTACTTACTTGGACTCAGCACGTGGGCTTACTGCATGCGTTCCACTCTTGCTGCATCTGTGCTTCGGCCTCCAGGACTCTTACACTTCCAAATACGTATGGGATCCAGAAACTCTTTATGTCATTTGTCAGTGGGGATTTTAAGTAATGGCGATCATTTGGGGGAGGCGGTATTTATTTAGAAAGTATTGCTGTACGCCAATAGGTGAGGTACTTTCTTTATAGCGCATCACAAAAAATTATATTTTGACTGCGACACGATCTTGCGACTGCAGCGGTGCCAGTCTCCCACGCTTAAAGTAGGATATTTAGTGGAGCATATTAAAAATTAGCGGACATCTCTGCTGTTAGTACGACGCGTACATATATATCTGTCGACAGTTGACGTGCTATGTATTTTCATGAACCTCGTACTATTAGAAAAGCAAATATGAAGTTAATGCGGTTATTACGAGGTATAAAAATGGCATTTATTTGCTCTGTAACAGTACTTTGCTACGACATTTTTTAAATATTTATTTCAAAGATGATATTGACAGGATTTACAGTATATAAAGTAAAATTACAAAATTGTTCCTGCAAGCATATTACGAAATTACGTGCACAGGCGATACCAATGTGTGCTGTCTAATCAACGTCGGGAAAATGTGTCATATTCTGTATGCACACTTTTGCTGTATATTTGCAGAATATTTCGGCGACAAGCACTAAGGCACTTAACACATGCCTCCAACACAGAACAAGAACCACTCCTTTCAGATGAGAAACTGAAACCACATAGTACTCGTCACCACAACTGTCACAGTACATTGGCTTCAACTTTCCCACATTTCGCAACTGAATGCTGAATTAAAATTCGGACCACTGCTTTTCCGCAAGCCCTGCTTCAATAGAGCGTCTGATAATGGCATTAAATTTGTCCACTACAGGGTGTCCTTTTTCTAAATACATAACATGATTTCTACCACACCAGACCCAGCGACACAGTCAACTGAACATGCGCTCTTCAATACCAGAAGACACTACCTTCATATCCAACTACACAGATATTGGATACGACACCGGTCATCTGTAATATCTACCAATACAATTTCATATGACATCATATGATCGTAATTCTACATACTTCGACTATTTCAAATTATCTGCAATTGAAATTTTAAAAGAGGTTTTAAGGACAAGTGCACATGACTTTACATATTTTAAGCATTTTATCCAGTGTGAGTGAAGTGTTTTTGTATACATGCTACTACTGGAACCAATGCTCCCGAGAGTGTTAATGTGAACTACTTAACTCAAGACTTCTGTTAGAAACCATATGGACCTCCAGTGTTATTCACAATAAGTATCCCCTGATGATGGCGACATTGGACGCCCGAAACATTTGTCGGGAAGTAAACGGTAGTTAATAAAAAGTGCATTAGTTGGTGATTCTGTGTATATGATTTATAGGGAGTACGTTTTCGTCTAACACAGAGTGTTCTTGAGGAACATACCGACGAGGGAGGCCACGTATTCAGCTTCATATATAGGAGGCACAGCTGCAACATCACCTTGAAGAAATAAACGTTTCAAGTATTCATAACTCTCGGGACAGACCAAGTGATCGACATTTAATCCCTGCAGACCTTCATATTGCGCGTTAACAAGGCTATCGTGTAATGACTCTTTCTTCGCGTATTTTAAACCGGACACATTGAGTTCTTCCAAAGATGATATACGTTTTAGTTGTTTCGGACTGACTAGGAAGGAAAAGAAGAACGACTGGAATACAGTTCTAACAGAAAATGAATAGCACACAAGCAGCTAGAATAGAATCCTTAGAATGTCCTCGGCATCTCCGGAACAGCCACACCCAAGAAAACACACCATGCGATATATAAGCAGTGCGCCACACTTCTTTAATTATCTGACTCTCTCGTCACATTTATGAAGGGAGATTTTGCTGATTGCCAGAACATAAGACTCGCCAAAAACAGGACTGATATTATAGCCAGCCAGACAGGCAACTGAAGAACTTCAAAAATCCCTTCAATCCCCACAGAAAATTTAGGACATGGAACATACAATTTCAAAATGTCAAGTGAAAAAGGTACCTTTGCATCATGGCATTCACTGGTGTACAGGTTGAGGAGAAGTACAATAACCAAGAGTCTGCAAATCTCTTATACTCTGCGTTATTGACGAGAGCCTGAGCGTCAGGTCCAGTGTTTCAGCGACATGCATAAGATACTCAATTAGTATTCGTCTAAACTGAAAACTGACTCTCGTTGGAACTGTGTCATTAAATACTCCCACGGAATGTGGCTCTATATTTGGCACCAACGCCGACATGAAGCATCCTGAGGAATTATTAGGAATTTTATTTGGGAACAGCTGTACATTGTGCAAAACTTCCCCGCCGTTTCCCGCGTAACACTTTTCCACGAAAAGTGCCTTGAACTGATCTCCACAATGGCGCTTTTCATACGGAAACCATGAGTAAATATCGTAGTGTCTCATTTCCAATAATCCGTGCACATGTCCAATAATACCGTACGGAGATTGATTAAGATTTGGAACCACGATTATGAAGTTTTCAACCTCGAACCGTGACCACAACATATCAATACCTTTACGAAGAAAAGCGGTAGTTTTAAAGCAGTAGTCAGTTACAACGATAACCAACCTCGCCCTGGGTTAAAATACATTTCTGACGAAAGTACATTCAGGTGTGAGCTCAGTGAGTCAAGCAGTTGGCTGTATTCCTTTTGTGGCCAGATGAAAATTATGTAGATCTGTGGTTTGTACGACAAGATGACTGCAGTGCTGTTGAGGAATTTTCTGTCTAGCCGATACACGTTGAGTGGCGAAATAGTTTCCTTGTTGATATTCCGTAACACCACTTTCACCAAATCTAAGTTGTCTGATTTGGATGACGTTTCCTTGATGCCATTTTAGTGGCCAGAAATGAAACAACTGAAGTTCGTTGTGTTGCTGCATACTTCATTAGAATTGTATGTAAGCACAGCGCTAAGCATTCCCGTCCAGAAACTGTGCATTGAATTGGGAAAGGGAGAACCATGTGCAGTACAGCCACCACAATAGGACATTCCTCTATCATGTTGGTGTGTTTGTATAAAACTCTTTAGTCCGTTGTTTCAGGTGCTCCGTCTGATTAAGGATATGACACAGTATGAGTGCCGCTTGTGAACGTTGAGTGAGGAGATAGCCACATCACTTTGCGTGACACTATTGCTGGTATCTGATGCATCGCCGACAAAAATAAAACCCATAATCTGCGTTTTGAACAGTCAGAAGTTCAAATTCCTGTCACTGGGAGTAAAACTGTTAGACTATTATACTGAAATTTTCCACGAATGTTTCTGTGGTGGTTAAAGGTACCGTATAACAAAATGAAGTTATATCAGAAACATATTCCATATATCGCTCATGAAACAGCAATTCGTTGTAACCCACACAGTTCGTCAAACTGACATTCCTACATTACTAGACAGCTGGGTTACAGACAGAACTTCTGTCAGTGTTGTGTCCATAAAATAAATTGCTTCTTCTTACGTTTATGTAAAAACGTAAGATGCTGAATTGTTGTTCTGTTAAGGCTCTGTGAAGTTTTCGCTGCCTCCTGTAAAGTTGTGTTACCACTGGTTAGGACAAATTGCAGTTTCATGAGCGATATTTTGGCTTCCACTCTTCGTATTTGTAATACTACATGTTGTGCTAAAATTTACATTTTGCGTTGCATAATATTTGCCTTAAAGATTCACTGCTTAGTAATTGTGGGGTATTAATTCAGCTGTCAGTGTACTATTATTATTTTAAAGGAAGTCATGATGGTTTCCCTGCAGTGCTCCATACACGTAAGCCGCATTTGGGCCTGATATTCATGCTTATTCATTCAAGAAGAAACTAAAAACATTCTAAATGCGATGAATGGCCGATTCCGTTGGCCGTGCTGTCCTTAGACCGCACGGCCAACGGATGATTTCTCATTATTGCTGAGATCGCGGATTCAAATCCTGCTGAGGGCACGGATGTTCGTTTCTTGTGTTTTCTGTTTGTTGTGTAGGTAGGTACCTGTGCGACGAGTTGGTCACTCGTCCAGAGGAGTCGTACTGGCTGTGTGTCTGATTGTGTGTGATCTAGACGCCTCAGTGTGAGGCGGCTTAAGCCAGATTTGGGCTGGTGCGCCGCAGAAAAATAATGCGGTTAGCACTTGCCACTATTGAGTTCGGGCTTTAATTTCACGAATGTATGAAGATTGTATGTTCCTTTCACTACTAATATTAAGTTGCTGGCAGAGACAAGTTTACTTCCTTGGAATTCTATGACCTGCTTCCTCCACACGTTGCATAGTTTTATGGGTTTTTAGCCTCGATTATGCGCAATATCTGACATTCTCTAACACAGCTTCGTCAAATTTTCGTTTCATTCGCATTACAGAATATTTTCAATGCGCATGACCAACATTAAGATTTCTTTGACAATATATTTGTTCCAGCACGAAATACTGTTCTGTGGTGTAAAACATGTTCAAAACTAGTAGTGTCAAACTAAACACCCGACGTTAAAGTCAATAATATCCCATTATCTAAATACAGCCACATTAATTCGTAACACCCGCCACGCACTGTATCTTTGCCAGTGTGTGAGTATACGGAGGCAATTAAATTTTTACAGCGCGGCGTACATCTTATGGTGTATGTTAAAATTTAAAGTACACACTTTGTAGTTGTTAAGAATTAATACTTTTATCTTCATAATACTGTGCATATTCTCCTGTACGCTCTGCATTGAAAGAGAGGAAATAGGTTTTTTCTTGCTGTGATGAAACCCTAAATTTGATGTACCTCTGATGTTTTTACTATGTTTCGTGCCTGTTTTATTTCTGTGTGTTATTAGTTGTCTTTATGTATGGTAATATTCGTCCGTGTTCTCTGACTGACTGAATGACTATCGTCTTCTAAAAGTCCCAGCATTACCTTATGCAAGCGTACCAATATAAAAATAAGTGGACCTAAAAAGACAATGAAAATTTGTCAGGCCTTTCGTGAGGATCCTGCATTTGGACCTCCCTCCGTGAAGCTATATATTTTTTTGTTGCAGAATGTGAATTATTGACTAGGACGGTTTATTTCAGACCTGGCACCTGTAAAACATCTGCGAATTCGATTGAGTAAGAGGCCAAGCAGCTTCGTCTGAAATGAACAGGCTAACGGAGGAGGGCGTCTCTATTTACGTACAGGGAGTCCCCCTTGTCGGAGTCCCCAATATTCTTTTCCAAATATTTATAAAAATATAAGTGGAAACTCCTCGCACTTCAGAAATGATATTCGATGGTAAGACATTTTGGGGCAGTTTGGATGAGAGTGTTGAAAAAAGTAACACAACATTTAACAGCACGAGTAGAATTTTTATTTGATCCCTTGATAGGTTTCTTACTACGCTCCTGTAGTACATTCACACACATTGTTAAGCGGTGGTAAATTCAGGAAGACTGAAAACGTTGAGGAACTTCAGTTAGCCCGATACGTGATAGCGAATACGAGTCTTCGACCTACTGAGCAGAACTAACGTCACTTATATTGTATACCAAGAAGTGACATTTCTGCCAAATTACCTTCGACATCTGTGACTGCTCAGGTAAACAAGCAGGGCCTTCTGTCGTTGCATAATTCTCATCGGTTAAATGTAGGCCTCATTCAATTTTCTGTGGGAACTAAACGCCCAGAACCGCATGTGACTTCATCAAGCCGTGTTCGGCTTCGAGTCAGAAGGTGAGTAGCCCAAACTGCCCTAAATTCTACGTCCACTAAAATTATTAAAAGTGAATTTTTTTTTCATCCAAGCGTAACGTTCCATCGGCCTGGTTTTACGAAGTGAAACTATAGAATCGATATGTCTTACAGCCGCACAGGAACAAGCAGATCTGAGGAAGTTGCGGAGACTTTTGCATTCAAGACGGAGAAGCAGCAATGCCGATGAACTGCGCGCTTTCAATTATGTAAAACTTGAATTTTTAGAATATTTCTTTGCTCACATGCGCAAAGGTGTTGCTTGCCCGGAATCTGAAACCTGACGTTTTACGAGCGTCTGTAACATCTAACCTTGGTTGTCTCTGTTAGACATGTTGCTAGTTCCTTATTGGCAGACTCTGCAGGGCTGCTTATGTTGATGAAAGTGAGTATGTTGATTATTCACATATAAAAATTTAAATTTTTTATATTTATTATCCACATGTAAAAAATTAAAATATTTACAACTTTTTAAGTGCCATCACAGCCCGTAATTTTCATTGCTTTTTGGTATATGTTTTGTGTCTTTTTTGCCAGGAACTGAAATGCTGTGTGACCACTGCTTTATAGCAGTCGATTAAATAGTAACTTAGATCCTACACTAACGTTACTGTACCTATTCTTAACTATGCTATTAGCATACCTTGTAGTGCTTACTTATCTACGTAAAGTACACTTAGGCATTACATAAAACCTGAATAGATATAGCTCAGTATTCAGCACTCATCTACACGTATGTTCCTTGTTATACGTAACTCTTTACTGTGGTACATACACCGACATCTCGAAAGACCATTACAACGTTTGCGACTGAACAAGTTAATGCAGTCACATACACAAAGCTCACTTTAGGGAAGATAACTAAGGAGAGACAACCATCAGCAGTGTGGAGTTGCCTATACTGCAAGGGGCTTTAATTTCCGTGGTGTTTGGTACGCTAAGTAAAAGACGATGGTATCCATCCGTGGTGTTTGGTACGCTAAGTAAAGGACGATGGTATCCATCCGTGGTGTTTGGTACGCTAAGTAAAAGACGATGGTATCCACAAACGGAAGCTGTAATACCTGGTGCAGTTATTTGCGTACGTAGAAGTTTTGTCAGTGATATGAATTCAGAGATCCCAATTTTATGTCTCTAAAATTAAACCTCAATAGGTAACCTCCCTGAATGTGGCAGTAATGGGAATTTTAAAGCTTAACCTTGGCCCGGTAATTATTTTTGTTGGCGTTCAGTTTCGGTATGAAACCGGAAACACTGAAGTTGGTGTAACAAGAATGAAAGCTCAAGCCCAACCTTCGTAGATTAAAATTTGTTTTCGTTCTCTCATCACAATGCCTCTGTCACAAAACTTAAAACTGAAAACCTAAACGGCCGAGTATAAACGATTTTTTGGTAATTTGTTGTTTCACTTCCACTGTAGAAGCTGTCGAATGTAATCAAGATAGTCTTTCACCCAGTTTCACATAATAACCTTTACTACAGCTCCACGCGATTCTGAAGTCTTACGTTATTGAAGACAACGTAAAATTTTCGCATGAGTCTGCTTTGCTCAGAGAAGATAATGTGAAAATAAACATGTTGTGTGTAGAATTTTCAGCCACATTTGCACAATAGGACCTTCAGCTGTCGTTTGTAGGAGTAGTAGTAGCTTGTGTATGTGGAGGAAGATAATTAATTTCACCACATTTAAGTCTAAATTCCATCCTACAAAAGTTCTCATTTCAGTTCTGCTTAGTGACAGGCATTTTACCAAATATTTCAAAACAGGTATAGTGCCGAAAGAAATTTGCCTACGAAAGATTGTTAAACATTTGGCACCTATTTCAGCTGTCGCCTTATAGGCCTACTTTGCGACACACACTTTAAGAATCACTTTGCATAACGCGGAGTTACAGGGTGGTAGCGAAAAGTAAATTGAAGGTAATGTAGAAGTACATTTTCATGGCCTAATTTAAAGTGCAGGAATGGAGAAGAATCTCAGAATAGATGCCCGACTGAGAAGGGAACCAGTCATCTCCAAAACAAATTTGAAAGCATTACGTGGCCTTCCCTGAATTAAATTCCACGTTTGATAAATGTACATGTATGTACATATTTAACCCATTGTATATTTAAATTTGATGCCTGTTCTTAGTAATTCTGCGTACAAAATTTTATATATTCCTAATAATGAACATTTGAATCGAGAGTATGTTATTTAAGTCAAATCTCACGTTTGGTTACTTGGATTTTTACACATCGGGATGAATCAAATGAAGTTAATAAAACTGGTATTCGGTTTTCAGTATATAGATAAGCGATTCGTGTGTGTATATATATCCATTAGGCTACAATAATATGCTATCTGCTATGTATGTCAGACGATATTCTTTTAGAACCTTGAACTAAGTTAATAAAGACTGAGAAGAGTATTCAAATTGCAGATGTCCATTAACTTTTTCATGTAGAAGAGTTTCTTATGTCAGCTGTTGGTGTGTGTGAGGTTATTGGTATTGCTGAGACTGAAATACCACCAGGGTATGAATCTAATTATTCTGGTGTCCGCAAAGGTAGTGGGAGATTGCAAGAATATAAATTGCCAGGCATTAACCAAATTCGTGCACCATTGATCCAAGTCAAAATTAAAACACGGAGTTCTGAGATCCTCAGACTATTACCTGTGTGAGATATGAAGTTCTCTCAGTAGTGTTGATGATTACTTGTATTTAGAATAAGAAACAATAGCCACAGCAGTGGAAGGAATTTATTACAGTACTAATCTCTAAAAGAAGCCGATCCCAGTGGCCACGCAGTCAAAGGCGTGGTCATGCGTCCGCTTGCCTGCTGGGATTGTGGGTTCGAATCCTGACGGGGCATGGATGCCTATCTCTTGTGAATGTTGTGTGGTGTGAGTTAGAAGTCTCTGCATCGGGCTGATCACTCGTGCAGAGGAGTCCTACGGAATGTGGTGTGTCTGAGTGTGATCATGAAGCCTCGACAGTGAGGAGGCCCTGGCCCATTATGGGCTGTCGCGCCATGGAAAAGAGATTCTTTTAGAGATATTGCTTAGCAGTAACGTATAAATGTAAAGCTTGTATATCTTTCAGTCACATTTAAACTCGTAACATTCATCTTTTACGGGAACTCCAGTCTGTATAACTTACGTTCAGGATCTAACTACAGTATGCTAAATGTGTCTCAGTATTAACATGATTCAACAACTGACCTTTGACGGTGACAAGCGTTTCGGCGTGCACCAACCAATTCATCTTATCACAAAGACACTTCCTGCTGTTATGTCGTCATAATTGACATTCAAACCTACAGAAATGTCTTCTTCCTGCGCTTTTTCTCTTTTATGGCTATAGCTCCAATACGATAGAACAGCCTTGATTTTCGAGCAAAAAGCCTAATTTGTATCGCGAGCGTTCTATCCATTATTTAATGTGTTATCCACATATACTGGCTCATCCAATAAGAAGAGTTCTGTTGAATACTCCCCTAATACCCTTACGTGGGGATGCATTACTGAAAGAGCAACACGCAGTGTGATGTGTTTGCAATGTGGCTATAAAGATCGCAGCAGATAAAAATACTTATATTCATCCAACGACACTTTATAACTAGCAAAATATTTTCATATACTGTTACTATTACGAGATTAATATATTTCTTGAATGTATGGCTTTCCTAGCCACACTGTAAAATTGTAGGTCTGTTAACCACATTACGCACATTACAAACGCCACTGTTGCGTGAAATGAGGACTAATATGTACATGATATTTTAAGGCTCTAATGCTCCGAGTTACAGCGTGTATTCTGGGACGTGACTCACACCTTCTACCCTGAATATAGAGGCATCGTTTTCGATTGAAATGTTGGTCACTACCTGTAGGACTACGCGGTGACTTAGTTCTGAAAATGACTGCCTAAATTTTCACCAAAGCGAGAACATCACTCCCTTATATTCGTGCGTGATATGGCGATCTCACGGCCGTGCCTGTGAAGATTGATGTATTCTGAAGTATGACTCTATAT
The DNA here is from genome assembly GCA_013340265.1 of Coptotermes formosanus. Lineage (NCBI taxonomy): Eukaryota > Metazoa > Arthropoda > Insecta > Blattodea > Rhinotermitidae > Coptotermes > Coptotermes formosanus. Next base: position 833,096 of record BLKM01010328.1, on the reverse strand, counting down.
GGACATACACGTGTATGTAGTGTCCGTCAGCAACGCGTTTGGAGCACTGTTGCGTGGACTCGGTAACGTCATCAGTGCCTCCATTCAGAATGCAGAGTGTTATCGGAAAACACTCTGTGTATTTCCTCCATTATTAAAAGTCTTATCCATCTATATTGCTTCGTCCGATATGAATAATAGGCTTGAGCTATTTTACACAACATTCGTATCAATTACATAACGTAACCTGACGTGCCTGCGATGTGGCGACAGAGTTTATGGTGACAACGGCACGATGCAGAGCCGTCGCCGGAATTAAAATTTCTGTGCTTACTTTTGTAGCCGTATNGAACAAGGAACTTGCAGAATTTACCATTTCCCAGGGGAAGAACAAATATCTCCGAAGAATAAATGTAAGCACTTTTTCTTTCGCTGGTATTAGAATTTTTGCAACTCTCTGTATCGGTAATACTTTAAATTCCCAGGTTCAACACTGTTTGATGCATAGTAGGCCTAATTTGTCCGTCAAAACCTCACGTAATATGTGTGCCTGTCTTGTGCTGTTCTGAAACTGTGTCCGCGCCTTACGCAACTTTACGTAGCCTCGTCCTGATATAATTTTGGATCTATAAAATTTCATACGTATTTTAGCTCATTCGGATCTCTCTGTTTTCCGAATGACCAGTCAATCCGCGGTTTAACTACTTAATAAGCGCTGTAGGCCTATAACCTCTGTAACTGACAGCGTCGTGTGGTTTTGTTTAACTCTTTGCAGTAATGCTGACCCGCGCACTCACTTCGCGGCTGTAACCCATACTGGCCTCGCTTAGAGCGACGTTTCTGGGGGTCGGGACGAACGTAGTTTCCCGCACGGTGAGTTACCACCACTTCACAACTGTCAGCGTCGAAAACCTGATTTCTGTAACGTAAAACCAAACTGCTCAGCCGACAATTACAGATGTGCAAATTGTCAATTCTGCCCGTTGAAAGAAGGCGCTTTAATGTTAACTGAAATGGTTCCTCTTTGAAACTGTACTGTAGCCGCGCCTGTCAGGGACATATTTCAAATTAATAATATCGAATGCCACAAAAACAGGAAGTCGTTAGTATTCTTCGGGAGGTAAGTTTGAGATTCGAACTAGTACTTACCCAGCCACAAAAATATATTGTAACACATACTTCCTTGCGTCAAATTTGCTTGGATCGAGAACCGCGTGGCTTGAGAGAGGAAGCTCTTTTGATGAAATTATAACCCGAGTGCGTTAAGAACTGCGTGTGTTACTCAAATGGAATGATGGCAGTGTGTAGTTGTGCATAAGGCGCAGGTCTGAAGAAATAACAGACATTTCAGATTTAAGGCACTAATATAACATTCTGTATTTCTTTAATATACCACTTGGGGGACCCAGGCGTAGATGGAAGGATAATATTAAAATGGATCTTCAAGAAGTGGGATGGGGCATTGACTGGATTGAGCTGGCTCAGGATAGGGGTAGGTGGCGGGATCTTGTGAATGCGGTAATGAACCTCCGGGTTCCATAAGATGCGGGTAATTTGTTGACTAGCTGAGAAACTGGTAGCTTCTCAAGAAGGCCTCTGCTCCATGTAGTTAGTTAGTTAGTTAGTTCGTTAGTTAGTTAGTTCTTGAATATAATGCGCTAATTCTTAACGCCGTTTTTAATAAGAACGTAACTTCACACCTACGCTGTGCCATACCTCTGGTGGTTAGTAGCAGGCCTGTCACTGCGCAGGCCCAGCTTCAATCCAAAGTCAGTTTGTGTGGAATTTTTTGTTAACAAATAATTGTGTTCATCACTCCGCATCCACGTCGTTTCGGATATATCTGTCCCTCAGTCTATCTGGCGGCATCCTCCTGAACATTGGCAACTAATAATCTTCATTGCGTTACATGACACAAGATTATGCTTTCGCTTTATGCAGTGGAATGGCCACATGTCTAGAAAGCAACTGGGACAAATCAGTTACTCTTGTTACTGTGTAAGAGCTGGACGACTGGTTTATCGGTGTCGTGTCCGAATATGCAGCACGTATATTAGTGTTTTACAGCCGTGGGTTGCCTCAGCTTCTAACATAAATGAATGCCAGGAATATTTCCTGGGGCGGTAAAGGCGACCGGTGCCTGGGGCTGACAACCTTACCACCTTCATATGCCGACTGTCGTGAAACCTGGGAGTCTTGATCTCCTGGAACCCTCAGGGCCTGTCCAGGCCTGTACAAGGATTGATTTAGCTTTATTAGTATTTTGAGGAAGAAAATTTGTTGCAACACACGTACAAGCTGTTGTAAAAGAGCTTAATTAGTAGTACTTTCTTAAGGCGCTAGTTGATTTTAATAAGAGTACTATAACGTGGTGCCAATCTCAGTGGCCGCGCGGTCTAAGGCGTGGGTCTGTGATTGCTCGCTTGCTGGGATTGTGGGTTCGAATCCCGCCGGGGGCATGGATTTCTGTCTCTTGTGAGTATTGTGTGTTGTCACGTAGAGGTCTTTCTGTGACGGGCCGATCACTCGTCCAGAGGAGTCCAACCGAGTGTGTTGTGTGTCCGAGTGTGATTGCGAAGACTCGACAATTAGGAGGTCCTGGCTCACTATGGGCTGTCGAGCCATTGGAAAAAAAAAATGTACGGTACGGAATATATAATACGATGAATGCAGTTTATTTACTCTTCATTAACAATTACTGTTAAACGGTCTAGTAAGAGAATAAAGTGATTTAGATTAAATAAAGACAACGTAAATAGCAAAAAGGTAGAGAAATTCGTGTGTGTAGCAAAACCGTGTACATGAAATAGTTCAGGAAGTTAAAAATTACCAATTTAAATGAATGCAACATGTTCTAAGAATGCCAGCTAACCGCCTGCCCGGAAACTACTGAAGTACAAATCTCATGGTCGCAGAGATTTGGGGAGACCACATCGCCGATGGACAGATTAGTTCCTGTAGTTGCAGAACGGGCAAAGTTACCCAAACTGCCAATGGGAGGAGCAGGAGGAGGAGGAGGAGGAGGAAGAAGAAGAAGAAGCAAAACCGTGTACGTGTATATGTGATACTTCGGCATTTTATGAGGCAGAGGTACGTACTTAATTTCTGTTAGTGGTGAAAAATATTAGTGAAAATTTATAGTCTGAAGCTGCAGTTAAATTTGTGTGTGAACCAGCTCCTGCAGAGTTTTAAAGCTTTTTGTGTAGGCCTGTATATAGACTGAAACTTACTGTGATGCGCCTCTTTTTTCTCAAGTGAGTCTATACTATACTTTACATGCGCCACACAGCGTTGAAGGATGTGTGTTGCTACAAATTTAATATTTTGCGTTAAGATGACGTAGAGTGTGAACACTTGAAGGTTAGGTTATTGTTTTAAGTGTTTTATGAATTGATATTAGAAGTTGTGGTGTAGAAAAGTTTGATGGATGTTGAGAGCAATGAACATGTTAAGATTTTCCACAGTACATATATTTATTTCGAGTTATTTGCACTAGTTAACATATACAAGATTATTACTCCGACATGTTTCGGATATTGAAAATAGACATCCATAGGGAGTGTCATTTTCCAAAGGAAGTGTAAAATTTTCAGACATAAAATCGTCGTTAATTGTAAGTAAATAATTTAATAATAATAGCATATGTGATATTAATAATTAGAAAAGCTGAAAATTATTATACAGGATTTATAGGAGTTCAGATTACGTATCTTTTGCATCTAAACATCTAGTAATAGTAAAATGTTTTTCATGTCTATTTCAATGATATATCTGAAAAAGGAGTTGAATTTAAATTTAAAGGATTGAAAAAATCATAAAAATCTTAATACAAAAACCTTGAACTAGAATAGAAGGAAGATTATGATAGACACATACGTTGTGTATCACCACATGACATACTATCAATGTTATATATGTTAAATAGTGCAATTAGTTGGTAATAAATATATGTTCTGCGCATCTATTGCACGGAAATATATAACATCAAAATTTTCTGCAGTGTGAAAGAGATTGTAACGTAGTTCATACTCGGTATTCTTTGAATGTAGGTCATTGCACATTAATATGCACGTAACTGAAGAACACTGTGCAATATATGTGATGTAATTTGTTGCTCATGGAGTTATTTCTAGCGATGAAATACATTCAGCTTTGTAGTATTTTTTGTGAGCATGTTTTTCTATACACTGGATCCTGTGTCTTGTGTTCATGTGCAGTATCAACTGTCTTTTATCATAATTTGTCATCATGTTTCAGATAATCAAAATATACACTTTTTTAAATTTAATATTATGTCATTGTCTGTACAGTGGACTTCCTGTGCTACTCCATACATATATAGCCTACGTATTCTTTATCTCAATCATCATGACATTAGAATTAAATGTGTAAAATACTGTATGGAATAACAAGAATTAATGTTTGTGTAATGTGGAGTTAACCTCTCCTGCACCGTAGATATTACAGATTTTTCTTCTATAACGTTCTTCAGTGTATGCTATGTTGGAAATACCTCTACTTGTCGCCGAAGAAGCGAGATTAATTGCTAAATAAGACTATTTATTCGTAGTTGTATTTGTTGTGAACACTGACACTTTTGAAAGGAGCATCGTAAAATAGACACGTTTTCGATAACATTTCCAAAGTATTCATAAAAAATTGAGGGTGACAGTTATATTAAGTCATGAATTTTAACTTTGATAAAGATTCATTTTCATCTGGCGCTTGCAGTGAGGCGTTCTTCTCAGAAGAGACTGGCTGTGCTTTCTGCCCAGCGCTCCGAGCTCTTGTGAGGATGGAGAAGTTTCTGATCTTCCACCATAATGAAATGAAATAGGTTCTATTCCATAATTTATTTTCAGCATGACCGCACTTTTCCATTGCCTGGACGACATATGGAAGACTGGTTGAGAGCATTTAATGTGAAGGTGGAACAACCGAACCGAGATGTTCTCTTATTTTTGGGTATCCTCGTATTGAACTCTCTACCTTGCAGTTTGTGTTGTTGTCACCAAACACCACAAGTGTATCTCAACCCCAGTCCAAAGGATTATAATATGTGTAAAGCTGAACTACCGTGAACTCCTCATGAGATCACTGGAATCCGCATCTTTTGCCACTGAACTTGCGAATCCATCAGTCCCTGATGCAGTTATTTGGATAGCAGAGGCGACAGAACAATTGTCTCCACAAACAGTGCAGAGGTGTTTACAGAAAGCAGTATTTTCTGCTAATGATTTGAATGAAGAAGAAGCAAATCAAAGCAGCGTGCACGAACCACAGAAGTCAGTCAGGCTGCATAAGAAAATATTGTGGCAGAAGATTACCTTAACATTGATAATGTAGTTCAGACAGGGGCTGCTCTGAAGACAATCGATGAGGCCTTTGAGAACCGCCTGCAAATAAGGAAGAAAAATGTTACGAAGGAGAAAGGGAAAGAAGAAGGAATTTCCCGTAGACGGCTTGAGGATTGCAAACTGAAATCGTACCGTGATCCTCTACAAAACGTCAGAGAACTTCAGGATTTTCCACTAATTCAAAATAATTCCGAACTGTTTCACACATATGCAGAGAGAAAATACCGATTGAAAACCAAGGTTCTAGGTCAATCATTTACACGCAGAAATAACGAACAAGGTGTAATGTGGTTAAAATAGAGTCTGTTTTCATAAAAGATGAGGAAATATGGGGGGCACGTATCTGTAAAAGAAATATTTAATTTTGTGTACCTGTATTGAAAGGAACATGCCTGCAACGCGAAAAATCCGGTTCCTTGCACCTCTGTTGTAGGCAGGATTCGCTATATTTTGGAATGACAAAAACAAAAATTGCGCGCATGAAGGAATTAAGAGTAAATTCAATTCAGGAAAATCTTGCAGCCGTTCTGTTCATAATCGTTTGTATTCTTGTCTGCTAAATGAAAAGAATAAAACAAAATAAACTATAATTTTGCCTGCTGTCTTATATGGGTGTGAAACTTGGTCTTTTACATTAAGGAAAGAACGTAAGCAGAAGATATTCGAGATAGGGTGTTCGCGAATGTATTTGGGCGTAAGGAACAGAAAGGAACAGGGGGCTGACAAAACTGCGTAATTAGGAGCTTCATGACTTTTACTGCTCACCAAATATTATTTGAGTGATCAAATCAAGGACGATTAATATGCTGGACATGTGGTACGTGTGGAGGAGAAGATAAATGCATACAGAATTTGTAGTAGAAACCTGCAGTAAGGAGACTACTGTAATACACAGGCGTAGATGCATAATATTAACCCTTTAAAGACGAAGCCTATCTGTTTTATGTAAGGACTCAGTGCGTACCGCGCTGTAAACACTCTCCACTTCGGTTATAAAAGCCAATCTCTTAATGTTTTATAAGGCAAAAGTTGCTGTTTGTTCTGAGATCCGTACAAAACACATAAACGCAATGTGAGCACCGTGTAGAATTTTTTAATGTTAAACCTGGTGGTACATAAAGTTACCGGTAGGCTTTAAAAGGTTAAAATTGACCTTAAAGGAAATCTTATATGACGGAGTGGACTGAATAAATCTGGCTTAGTGTAGGGACAGGTGGCGACCTCCTGCGAACACGATTTAAACCTTCAGGTGCCACAAAATATGGGAATTTCTTGACAGCCTGAGAAACCAGGAACTTGTCAAGAAGGACTCTGCTCCACGGAGTTAGTTAATGCGTTACTTAGTTAGAATGTGTGAAGAAAATGCGAGCATAAGACTGGACATAAAGGAGTATGGTAAGAATGAATGCTGAAAGACTTGATGGTTTACACTCTTTAACAAATTTTATAAGGAGATCAAATCGAGGGGGATGAGACAGAGAGGCACATGAAACGCATGGTAAGATGCTAAGTACATGCAAAGTTACAGTCCGTAAGACCCGAACAGATTAGATCATTTACGAGACTTGGGCTTTGTGGGGAAGATAATACTAAAGTGCATCTTTAAGATTTTAACAGTGATGGCGTTGACTGGATTTAGTTGACTAGTTTCTGTGCGGTGGGGTTAGCTCATTCAGGTCATGGGCTGGATCAGAGGTGAATCGCGTTCACATTCCCGGCAGGGGTAGAAATTGTTTTCCTTCTCCACAACCTCCAGCCCGATTGCAGGGCGAAACCTGCCTATTACTACTGGGCAACGGGGGCTCTTTTCCCGGGGATAAGTTGGTCGGTTCGCGTAGCTGAACGCTCACCTCTGTCTAGCGTCAGGCTTAGGAGTGCGTGGAGCAGTGCCTCCACTCCCCATATATCTTCGTATCTTAATATTTGAATAAGCACAGGGAAAACTTTACCTTGACCTTTACTTGGTTATTGGTTTTAGTAGTACTGCTCCAAGACCAGTAACATGCGTTGCTTTCACAACACAGAATTGGAAAGTGCATTTAACGTGCTGAATATTGTATCTATTATTTAACATGCTGTGCACTTCGAGGATTTTTAATTCATCGATCATAAGAAGTGGCGTAGAAGAATTCCCTAGAACAGTGAAATGGATTGCTACGGAGAGAAGCACGCACTGCATGCGTGTACCGTGAGGCGACTTTATTCACAAATGACGTAACAGATAACTAGTAGATTACAGTGTGATTAATATGCTGTTTGACTGTGTCTGTTTGCTCGTATATCGGGGCAACTCATTGTAACAATTTTTGGGCACTGTGGTCCCATAAAAAGTCATTTGATTATAGGCACAGTACTATCGGAGTAATTTCTTGGAATTTCCTATCCTTCTGTATTCTTGACGTTTATTTCTTCAAGATACAAATAGAGTTCTTAGTTTCGTTTTCTTACCCATTTCATGCTGTACTCTAGTGGTGAAATGAGTACTGGAAACTTGTATCGACATGCAGTGATGTTGATAGTTCAGGTGCTAACGCAAATTCCGAGATTAATTTCCTCTTTAATTGCATTAATCCCATTGTTCATAAATAGACGAATTAATATTTAGGACCGATGCTCTTATAACTTGGATGTCTCATGTACTTTTTCGTGTTCTCTACCATGTGCTGCACTCTTGTGGCAGAATTGGGAGCTAATATCGGCTAGACTAAAACAACGTATGCATGCACAGGCCTGCTGCTGACAAACGTAATCAAGTTAAATGAGGTGTGAAGTTCTCACAGTGAGTGTTGAGAACATGTTCCTGTGGCGTGTGAAACTGCATAGTCTAGTAGATAGGTACTAACGTTTTGCAGGAAACTGCTGCCTCCATCTTCAAAGCAGAAAGTTAGAAGAGTGTCCTCACTGCTCTAAATTTCACTGTGTACGAGGTACATGATTCATATACAAGATTATGTTTCGCAAATTTTGTTCACATTACAAATCGCTGAATATGTCAGCATTAGTGTACAGTCTTCACATGCAGATCTTTTGCAAAATGTCGTAGACACAATGCATTCAATCTATTCTTTAAATTTAAAATTGGGCAATAAAACATATAATGTTAAACTGTCATAAACTTGAGCTCTGTGTGTACTTATACTTCGTCTTAATTATCATTCAGGTTACATAGGCTGTCAATAAGGGAATCCATTTTTATTATCGAAGCCGTCCACACTTGTCACGCACCACTGAAGGCTGTTGGAGTCCAGTGTACCTGATGTTCTTATTTGTATGTCTTAGGTCAGAGGTTCTCAAAGTGGGCCATATGGCTCCCCGGGAGGCCACACCAGCTTACTAAGGGGTCACAGGAAAATGGCGGAAATTTAGGGGGTCACAGTAACTTTTGAGTGGGCCACCGAAACTTCACCGCCTGAATAAAAAATTTCAAATTTAAAACTGAATCAAAAGTTCTATTTTATTGTATTTTATTGCTTTTCCCACATCTTATATGATTCAATATGGTTTCAGTTGGGTGACTTATTTGCTGCATTGATGTGAAGGAGATGATCTTTGCTTATCACTGACTACAAAGCAACCAGACATTCAGAAACTTGCAAGTGTTTATCAGGCCCAAGGAACACGCTGACTGTAATGCTAATTATTAATTGCATGAGTAAAAATGTATTACACTTGAACAAAATATTTAAAAACAATAAAATATTGTAAATGAAAGTAATATAAATATATTCTAATGTGTAAACCAACAATGTGGAAATAGAGTAACTTCTTTTCATAAGTAACAGCGTCTACGAAGGGTGAGGGGAGGAGGGGGGCATACAGGTAAATCATTCCTATTCTGCTGTATTTCGACCATGATTTCACCCACCAGACATAATGCAAGGAACTTTAGTATTCTAATTGTGAGTTACTTAGAAACAGAACCCTCTGGATGGAGGTGAGTGGTCAGCTTGGGGTTGCTTCCGCTTTAAAGCCGGCGGAATATTACTCTGTGTGCATTCGTGAGAATCTCAGTGGGCCCCGGAAGGGGGATGTTGTTAGTGACTTCGGGTAATTCATTTCTTTTTCTGCGAATCGAATCCAGGCCATCCGCATCCTACCGACCTACTGACTGACAGGCATCCTGGGGCGTTAGGAAAAAGATCTTCGGCAGTTAAGAGTAAAAGACGTCCTTTGGTTAGTGTATGCATGTGAGACAGTATAATTGTCGCAGAGACTTAGAATGTAAATGGACGGCTTCAGGAAGGAGTGAAACTACATTATAAAGCTTTAAGACTTCTGCGACGTGACGCCGTGTCGACGGCGTCACGTCCCAGAATGACGGCTTCCTCCATCTTCAGGGTATAAGCAATATGGGGATATATTTAGGCCTACTGTGTAGTTTTGAATTAGGACTGCAAATTGATTGACTTTGACTTATATTGAACAATCGCTTAGCAAAACGAATTTCGACACAAAAATAAGTCACAAACATAATTACCTCTTTCGAAAAATGAGGCAAATAAGGTGGACTCAGTGTGTTTACATAGTGTATTATGCGGGCAGAAACCTAAATGTGAAGTGGATACAGAGCATTAGTTCACTACAAAATCTATATATACGAGTACCCAACCCCAAATATGGGGGTGTGGCAGGACCATTTGCCCAGGCCCTTGGCCTAGGGAGCCGCAAATGTGGTCTCATTTAAATTTAAAAATCACGCCTATGACCAATGTATAAATCAGTTCACTTCAAAATTAATAATCATTCGCAGCCCCAAATGGGTTGCGGCGATGGCAGCAGGACCATATGGCCCACTCCTGTAGCCTGGGAAGCCACGCGTTTTGTCTCGTTTAACTTAAAAAGATCACGCGTATGATAAGCAACAAAGTGTGTGGGAACTGCTTATGCTTGAACTGATTAGTTATTCATCGTGTTCTTTCACCACATTCGTTACGTTCTTCACACACACCCCGTAGAAGTGAATCGTCATTCAGCATGTAAAAATAATTGAAAATTCAAAGTCTTCGATCAAGAAACAATAAATATTTGCTTATTATTTCACAATAAACAGGCGTAGGAAATTGCCTTACGAATTCCAGGATGTCTAGAAATTTTTTAACTGCATTTATACTCATGTACTGGTCAATCATGATATTGGTGCTAATATGATGGAACGATATAAAGTTGTACAAACCATTTGGTTTGAACAGCCTCGTTAACTGCATTTTTCTAATGGCGGATACAACGCATCGAATACTGTAGGATTTGCCGGTGCTGAATCTTGCAACGAGGTGGTATTATACTTCGGTCGATTTCAGCAACTGCGTAATTCCTTTTGCATCTGTCCACGGTGTTGGGAAGAGCACGTTCCTGTTTCATTTCAAACCATATCGAAAACAAGAATCAGTGCAGTTAAACCAATTGCAAAATACTTATAACATCTTCGGGCTGCTGTGGAACAGAAGCAACTCCTCAGTCTTCAACCATATGCAAGTACAGAGTCACAGTCTGTTATGGAACATTTGGATACAGTTGAATGCATTCAGCTATCATCAATATGGACTGAAATTTTAACCTTGTGGCAACACACGGAGTTACTGATTCAATCTCACTTTTCGCCTCTGTATGCTGAAATGAGAAACATAGATCATCCTACTCCTAAAGTTCACCATATCCGTGAGGAAGGAAAGAAAATATGTCCGAAACCAAACTGCGTTACGGGAAACACAAAGTTTTCAGCATTTCAAGAACCAGCCGAGATAAAATCTGACGCTGAAAATCCGTACAGAGTCTACTTTTTCTTGTAAATGTTAATTCTGCAACATGTATATTGACACGGCATTCTGAATCGTTGCGTGAAATTTGTAAGTTTTTTAAAAAAATTCCTGTACTTTTAGAATTTATTTCGATACAAAAGTTACAGCAGACATGTGCTAAGAAAATTTCAAACAAAATACTCTGTGCAATGAAATCTTTCAAGACAATTTACAGAACCAATTTTAGTGCAGAAACTGCTCTAGCCAATTCACTCAATAAATAACTATTTTTAAATTTATATGTAGCATTTAGAACTTTTGAGTCTACCCGTGTCAGTTGCTTAGTCTGAAAGAATATTCAGTTTTATGAAGCAATCAGAGATTTCCAAACCAATCTTCGACTTCAGAAGAAATGTTAAAGGCGCGTTTATATTGATCATCCTAGATGATCATCGCGAGTGAATCATCCGTAGTGAATTCAGCGGGTGAAGCAGATTTAGTTTACGTGGTTTATAACATCGAACAGGATAGTTCATTTAAGAATGGCGGCAACTGAACTCTTGCGTTTTAAGTATCAGTGTTGTTTGTGATTATTTAATCACATTTAATATGTAGTAAAATTATTTTAAAAAGAGAGAACCAATGGTGTGTGGTCGTCCATTCATCTAAAAACCGTAGGACGTTATTTTAAAACAGCACAATACAAAATGCAACCAGACAGAAGAGAGGAGAAACACCTGTTGTTCACGGCGGAGCAACATGCAGTGACATTTTTTTTTTACATGCTCCACTTTCGATTATTTATCCAAAGTGAACCAAAGCCTGTAGCACCCAACTTCTTTCATCCTTCGTCTTGGGTGGTCACTTTTGTTGAATGGACTGTTTCCGCCGTTCACTTTTAGTGATTCTTCAAAAATGATCCTCCAAAGTGAAAAATGTAAACGCCTTAAATGGCCTAACCACTCTCATATGAATTATAACGTTGCACGGATAGTTGATTTCAAAACCGCCATAAATATTTGCAAAAATTAAAACTCTCCTGGCGCATTTTAAAAAATGTTACATTCCATTTCTTTTTCAGCTTGGATAATATTTTACACGTTATGCTTTGTAAATTGTGAAATATTGTAAATGAGTGGATTACATGATTTCAAATTTCGTGTAATAAATAATTAAGAAGCTTATTTTAAAAATATTTATTAACTCTACCCATATTTATGTAATTTTTGAGTGAGATGAGGGTCCCACATTTGCGACTGTCCCAGGCACCGTTTCTCCTCTCCCTGGCCCTGCTAATTCCAACGTTTTGTGGCAGGCGATATCTTATTTCGCGCCGTGATACTTATCCTAACGTCCATAATAATGTATATTACACATCTTGGTTGAAATATGAATCTTGCATGTGCAGATATAAATCCAAGCTTTATGTTCTCCCTTATCGCTTCTTCATGTAAATGCCTGGCAGAACGCGTATTGAATCTGAATTAATCGCGTCTTTTACTCCCTCTTTCCGATAATTGAATTCCACAGTACTCGTTTCGTAAAGACATAATGTGCGCAATAAAGATTCCTGGCCCTTGGATACTTGACCATAAATGCCACAAGAATCCCTTTAATTTACCCTCGACAGGCGGAAATATTTAGGAAGTATGAGCATTGTCGTGATGTATGGAATATCTGTCAGCTATCTGTTGGGAGTCGCATTCCACAGTGTAAATATATAGAGTTATCTTCCTGTCAAGTTTGTAAACGTCACGGTAGAATAATTCACGTAGCAGAATATTTTACTTGGGAAGCGGGAGGGAGGCTAATGTACTGCAATGTTCAGTCCGCCCCACAGTCAGAATAAAATATATGTGTATAAACAAGGAATCAGTATTCTCATTCATCCATGCAGTCAGCGCTGTGATAACCTACGCAGTAACAAAATGCCATTAGGCAAAAGAAAAAGCATAATACTAGTTCACGTACCTCTAACAGAATCATTATAAATAGGACTTCGGCTTTTGGGCTTTTTCGTTTTTGGAAAATTAATTTTACGTTATAATTAAGTACAGTAAAACCTCGTTAATCCGATTTAAGTTTCGGGAATGGTCTCCGGATTAAGCGATAATCCTAATTAGCGAAGCAAAATATAGCCTTAGAGGACAAAAAACTTAGAACACCTGTAAGTGGGAAATTTAATGATATGGGTAGTTCTGATCTTGTAATTTAATACCTACATATTAATTTACAGAATATAAAAATAAATAAATAATATGACCGTAGAGCCTTTATTTAAACACTAAAAAGAGACACAATGCGTACATTTATTCGTTAGTGGTAGACTCAGAAGTTGTACTTGTTTTTCAACGTAATAATGCATGTTTGAAGAAACTGTCAAGTTTTTATCTGAACATACCTCTGCTGCTGTTCTTTAATTAGGATCTCCATCACAGTCCTTAGGTGTTCATAACATGCCTGCAATTCCCGATTTGTTGAAGAGCTCAAATAAATGATTACTGCATCGATGCCATCTCTTGGGGAGCCAAGAAATGTCTTCTTAATTGTAGATTCGTGTGGTTCATGTAGTTATTTATCTGACCCTTCTTCCATAGCAGAAGCCGTACCAACATCTGCAGGAACTGCTTCCTGTACCAGATGCTGAAATCCAGGGTCTCCTTCATCCAGTTCAAGCCAATCTTGGACATTTTCTTGCATGGTTTTAGTCTCTTCAGATGCCCTCAGCACAATCCGAAAGTCCCCTGGCTCTAATTGCAATGTATATGCCTGCCTCTCTCTGTGCGCCGTCATCTGCGCAGAGTCATCTGCCTTCCTAATTCCGTGTGAATAGAAGTGTTCATATTTGTCGATCCGGGTTAACTGTGACCGGATTAGCGAGGGTTTACTGTATTAATCAATGTAAAAGTGAGAAACAATGTGGATTATAATTCCAGTCAGTTGCTTTCATATGGTGAATAAATATGTAGATCTCACGCACAATTCTGCAAATATTTTGCATGCTTCGGATATTCTGAACAAAACATGTATTTCAGACTCGGTATAAGTATTGTCTTATTACAAAGTACTTTCTTTGTCTTGCATGCGGTTTTGACTACCGTATTCATTATGACTATCTGTTCAGCTGTCCCTCCTCACCTTTGTTCGTCCAACGTGACCACAGCATTTCCTTGTTTGTAAGGAATTCAGTAATTTCTTTGTCTAAAAATGTTTTCTTGTTATTGAGAGAGGGCCAGAAGGGAATTTTATGCAGAATATTCCGCTTTTGGCTCCTTTCATGAGCCTGTGCACCGCTGAAGTTCGCATCTTCTCCGGTTGATTATCTTGGCTGTTCATTATCATACCATTTATACGTAAACTTCGAAATAGTTGTTAAGATTTCAATGTTTATTGTTTTAAAGTTACACTCACAAAGCAATTGAGAACAGATTAAGTTTGATGATGTTCGCTGCAATTTGGTTCGGAATCTTTTGTATCTTTGTCTACTAACCGAAAACGTAAAAAATAAAAAATAAAAAAAAGAAAATGTGGAGGAGAAGAAACAACTATGGACTTCCATTTTTATGTGAGGTTATTGGTTGAAGAGTACTGCGTTATTTTGAAAGGAAGTCATGTTTATGAACAGAACATTCTTGTAGCTCTAAAGTTTGGGCACTGGCTTTACAGTACTCTTAATAGAGTCTTGAAAATTATGATTTTTACAAAAAAGGGAGGAAAAGAACTGCCTAAAACGTCGGGTCCAAATATGGAGTACATTAAGACGTTGTAAAAAATTAGGGGAGATTTTAAAAAGTCTGGAAGAGAGAAGCACATTTCTTGAACATAATATGAGGGAGAAGAGAAACACACGTAGAGGTTAGATCAGAAAACCTGAAAGCAGTAGACTGCTTCGAGTACTTAGGCGCAGATGGGAGAAAAATATTGAAATAGAGCTTAAGGAAGCAGTGTGGGGTATGGACGACATATGTCTGTTTCGGAGTAGGGACCAGTGGTGAGCTGTTGTGAACACGGTAATGAACCTTCGGGTTCTATTAAATGTGGGGAATTTCTTGACTAACCGAGAGGCTATTAGATCTGTTCCGTGAAGTTCTATATTGCATGCTTGCTGTACGTACCCTGCATCCATTTGATTGACTACGAAATTATATGTGCTTTTGTAATTTTTCTCGCCGTGTTCGTAGTTGCGTGATTAACTTTTCTCATGATTAACTTAACATTCTGTGCGGTTACTGTGAGTTGGTCACGGTCAAGCAAGTACTTTATTGCCAGGTAAACTGAACTGGTACGTACTAGAGGTTTCCAGCGCCCACGTAATCTCTCCCGTACCATTATCGCGCGCAGCACAGCAGAATATTTCCGTGACGTCAAACGCATCGACTCAAGAGCAAATTTTCAGTTTTGTTGGCCCGAATGTGCCTAAAGACACCTAACTGTTCCTTATTTACTATAATTGGCATGAATTGTTTTTTTGTATAAAAGAAACGTAAGCTATGAGAATTGCTTACATTTCAATAAGAATAAATTTTTTAGATTTTCCGTCTTCTGTGGTGTGATGCCGTGTAGTTTCTTGGGCATATACCGTCGTTCTGCTTCATATTGAGGATAGAGGCATGCTTTCGAAACGTTGGTAACTATCTACAATATACATGCCGCAACGTCCGAGAAGTCGCTGCCATGCAAGCCTCAAATCTCACATAACCGAAGTTGCTTATTTTTATCAGCCTCCCAAAGCGAATTCCGCGACCATTTCTTTTCAGATTCGTACCTGTTTATCAGTCACAATAACATCCCCATTCCGTGTGATGCTCTCACTATGACGTCTGCAGGTGGAAGAGCGTCGCCGCGCCGACTTCAGCCCATGCGTATTGTTATTGAGATGTGCTAGCAATTTGTCTGTCCTCTGCAATACTTGGTACAGGAGTAACCCTAAATATCCCCACTTAACTTGGATCTAAGTTTCTAGGCCATAAGCATTTTTTAAAAAAATAACGACCAGTTTACTCAGTGTTTGAGGACCAACTAAACAAACTCAGTGACGAGTGCTTAGGAAGCTTTCAGCTGTCACCTACGCCAGAAATTTCCCACCTTTTATGGAGCCCAAAATTCATAAACATTTTTAGAGGATTCGGCCACTAGACCCTGTCTGAGAAGTTTGGAGACACGTGCATAATGTCTGCCTGTACAGATTTAATGCGCATTTCATGGTTTATAAAAATAGTCCTATCATGCCTGTTTTACACTTTTTAAAAATTTCCTTGATACAAGTTTAATATTTCTACAGAAGTATTGCAGTAAAGAATTTGATGCTCGTACATCTAGTTGGATTCATATTTTGTATTGTTCCGACGTTAAAAGAAAGGAAGAAGAAGAAGAAGAAGAAGAAGAAGAAGAAGAAGACCCCATATTGTTACAAGTGAACGACTGTACGACTTGTCCATACTGCAGGATTAAATTAGAAACAACACAGTCTTTCTAGGCATTTCGGAATACGTATACATCGTGTGTGTATGCACATTGGTACAGGACCTGCTTTTCTTTCGGCAACTTTTCTAAATCAGTGTGTGTGTGCATACATACCTGCCAATTAGCTGCATGCCGTGAATATTTTGATCGAAGCTTGACGCCCTCCTCTGGGCAATATAGCACATAAACTCATGACTCAGCTCGCACATGAGCATTATCTGGTGTTGTAATTGACTGGAAGATTTTGTTACTGCCTCATCCTTGAGGCACCCCCAGAATTTTTCTGTATAGCCCTGCCACAGACTTGACCGCAACATTTCCTTAGCTTCGGGATCCTGGCAAGACAGTGATATTCGTAAAAGTGTATTAAACGATGACGAAGCAGAGATCGTCGAAGTCATGAATATTTCATTATGCCCATATATAATAAATGAATTGAACTCCACGGAGATCAGTTCTTTTTCAGAAACTGCAAGTTCAGCAGATAGTTTAAAAAATTCCTCGTATTTTACGTGTACAAAACCTGAAAGTTCCTAACCGTGTGCACAAGAACCCTTCGCTTGTCCCTGTCGTGAGACGGAGGAATCCAGTGCAAGTCATCCCATCGTATTTCCTTAAGGTAATTTTTATGCGCGTTCCCAAAAGAACTGTGAAGAACTACACATAGCTTTATCATGTCTAACTGTGTGCGTTTTCCCGCATGGAACAGAGCGACTAACACTGATTGAATGTTTGTGAACCTCATATTTTGGATCTTTACTAAAATTTATCAACCTTCAAGTTTGGGTTGAAATCGGGCAAAAATAACAGACACTTTTAACGAAGACCTGCATACGTCTTTTATCTCTCGCCGTTATTTTTCTTAATAACTGAGACAGTGTTCTCTGTGATGTACGCGATGAATCCGAAGAAACAACTTTTATAAGTCTGCTGTCTCTATGAAGTACATGCTGAGGTTGAAGAAACATTTGAGCATCGAGCATAAAGCATGATCGAGTGTAGATCTCAGTTTCGATATCTCGATGATGCTGGATTGTAAATCTGTTGCTAAGATACGGAGAAATATTACAGTGTGTGCTGAAGCATTGATCGTATTTATGTGTTCATCAACTTTAACATCTAGTAGCAATAACAGATTGAACGTGCCAGAAGTGTTACACTGTGCAGACATTTCTTAACTTGTACCGGTATCCTCCCATCTACACCTAGGTCTTCCAAGCAGTATTTTCCTTCTGGTTTGCACTACATATCTTGCACCAAAAATGCCTGATTTTTACACTCGAGTAGTATGTGTATAATATGCTGTTTGTAGATTGATGCTAGTGCTATTACGATAATCAAATCGCGGAAGATGAAATGGACAGAACATCTTTGACGCAGGGAAGACAAAAGGAATGCTTGCAAGAGTTTACGTAAGAAACCGGAATGCATGAGATCGCGTCGGTGACTTAGATATAGACTGTATGTTAGTGTTCAAATTAAGTTTATCTCTACAGGATTTGATGGTGTGAATTGGACTCGTCTTGCTCGAGACAGAGTTCAATGACTGACTGTTTTGATTACAGTAACTAAGCCTGGGTTGAATATAAGTAAAGGGTGGGGAATTCCTTGATTTGCTGAACGGCTACTAAGTTACTGCTGAACAAACACTTCGGTCTGTGGATTTAGTTGACGTTGAGAATGGCGGTAATAATAATGATAAGTTGAAGAGTAATGATGATACCGGGTATACTTGTACTAACTGCTGAAGGCAGTTGTTATTAATGATAATAATGATGTCAGTACTGTAAATAGAACTGTTGCACGTGTCCTGTGTTTTGTAGGACCAGC
This sequence comes from Coptotermes formosanus, assembly GCA_013340265.1. Classification (NCBI taxonomy): domain Eukaryota; kingdom Metazoa; phylum Arthropoda; class Insecta; order Blattodea; family Rhinotermitidae; genus Coptotermes; species Coptotermes formosanus. The sequence continues at coordinate 814,732 of BLKM01010328.1, read as the reverse complement.
TAAGTGTGAATACGGTCACTTCGAAAGTCAAGATTTATACCGAGATTTGGCGAAAGACTAAGCCCTATTCCATGCTTTGCTACGTATTCTATTATGTTATATTAATCTGTGATACTCCTTAGTTGTCACAAGAAGGCTGCACTTGCCAATATATATTGTCTTCTGGCGGTAGCATGTGTGTGTGTGTGTGTGTGTGTGTGTGTGTGTTTTAGTATCAGGTACGAAAACGAAGTCATAACCGGATTTATACCGGCGTATCCACACACACATCTTATTTTCAGATATTACGCCGACCAACTAACCACAATGTTCGATCACTTCCTGCACCCAGCTGCCCCACGTGGCATCAAACGTGCTAAGCCACTAGCTACCGAGCGGTGCAATTCAAATAAAATCATTTGTCTCTGCAATATGTGTGTGTTCATAACCTTGTAATAGGCAGTTGATTAGTTAGCGTGCTAGCAGAAAGTTTTGTGTGCTAGCCAATTAATTCCGTACCATGCAGTGATAACTATAATGCAGTATTATACTGTTTATAACACGGGCTGCAGGCTGAAGCTTAGTGTTTCAAGGTCCATTCATTGTCAGTCTATTTGCCTTTCTGAAAAATAGTCACGTGTGTCTGAGCACCTCCATGAAGCAGTATGCGGGGCTTGGAGACAAGATGCATATGTACATACGTTCTTGGTCTCGGAAATGGTTAGATTATCTTTTCAGCAGTCTTAAAGCCTGGGAAATTGAACTGCTTCATAATGAAATGAAAAACCTGTATTGGGTTATGGTACATTGTATTTTTCTGAACGTCTAACTCAGTTAAAATACTCGTACTGCAGCGACACTTTTTCCTGTGTTTACCCATATAATTTATCCGAAATTTTGCTTCTGGATAATTGATTTCTTTTCGGATATTCGACGGTTGTACTTTTACATGGATATTACTGTCTTCTGGAATGTGACGCCTAGCAGTATGGTAGAGAGGCACCAGCGTTTCGGAAGGATCTGCTGCTTCCAACTTCAAAGTAGTAGAGTGTTTCAAATCCGCCCACGTTCCGTGCCGTAACTTCTCACAGAAGTTCGCTGTGTGATACTGCAGGTTCACAACGATGACTATGGTTGTTGTTTTTGGATATTTGACTTCGCGTAAACTGTTGCTAGCGTTTTGAGCGAACCTACTATCACCGTCTTCAGAGTTCACATTGCCACTGATATTTAACATAATTACAACCAGTCATCTCAAACTGGTACAGAACCAACATGCGAAACGTTCAATGTATCGAACACCTTCTTCAGTGGGTAATGTGCGTCGTTATATGGATATAATAAATTAACCACCGTCACGATCTTTAGTCTCAATCACTATATCCGTTGCAGTCAGGATTCGAATTGGGTACAACCTGAATATAAACGCGATCAATGACGGTGACGTTTTCTGTGACAGGAGGGAAACTGCACATGAAACTCCGCAGTTGTTACAGGTCGAAATAATAAGTCTGAATTAAATTTCTTTTGTCAGCAATAATGAAAGTTATTTTATTTGTTTGGAGACCCCTGTAAAATATTGCGGATGAAATATACTGCAATTAACCAGACTAACAAGTCTATCTGTTCGCGACGTTTGCCCGTGATTCACCCAGGAAACTGGGGTCTTGAGGTTGCGAGAGCGACGAGGGGATTATGAGGCTTGTGCATCAGTGCACTGCTACTCGGCTGACGTCGTTCTGACACACACCGCTGGCTCATGTGTCAACGTCCAAATTCACTTATAAGTGATATATTTTCTGCGAAGTGGTTTCGTTGTCACGTGTGCTTTATAATTAACAGCCCGCAACGAAACATAGAAACACGGTGAACATGTTCCAAGTAAATTGTTCGCTTGTCTTTCTGAACAAAATTCAAAGGCTGAAATACAGCAAGTGGAGCGACTCCTTGTCGCTGCGTGATAGCTGTTAATTTGCAGGATGGTAGGTCATTTCTGCGACACATCAGAGTGTCCAAAACACAGATACGGTGGGCGATGCATCAGATACCAGCAATAGTGGCACGCAAAGTGATGTGGCTCTCTGCTGGCTCAACATTCACAAGCGACAGTCGTACGGTGTCATGTCCTTAATCAGACAGTGCATCTGAAACCACAGACTGAAGGGTTTTATATAAACACACCAACATGATAAAGGAATATGCTATTGTGGTGGCTGTAATGCATATGGTCCTCCGTTTCTCAATCCAATTCACCATTCCTGGACGGCAATGCTTAGGGCTGTGTTTTACGGACAATTCTAATGTAGTACACAAAAACACAACGAACTTCAGATGTTTCATTTCCAGCCACTAAAATGGCATCAAAGAAACGTCATCCAAATCAGACAACTTAGATTTGGTGAACTTTGTATTTTGCGAAGCTAGTAGGACCAACAATCCTAATTCATCTTGTGGCGTTTGAAAGGGAAGGTCAACAGGGAAACTTTCGTTACTCTAGATGTATCAGCTATACAGGAGATTCCGTAACTGCACTGAAGTCATCTTGCCCTACAAACCTAAAATCTACATAATTTTCATCTGGCCACAAAAGGAATACAGCCCTGCTTCTCTCACTGAGCTCACAACTGGATGCCCTTCCTTCAGAAATGTATTTCCACCCACGAGCGAGGTTTGCTGTCGTTGTAACTGGCCACCGCTCGAATATTAGTGATTTTGTTCGTAAATGTATTGACATGCTGTCGTCGCGGTTCAAGTTGAAAACTATAATCGTAGTTCCAAATTCTAATAAGTCTCAGTACGGTATTAATGAAAATGTGCATGGATTACTGTAAATGAAGTACTATGATATTTATTCATGATTTTTGTATGAAACACACCATTGCTGAGATCAGTTCAAGGCGGTTCTGGTGGACACGTGTTACGCGGAAAACGGCGGGGAACGTTTTCGCAACGTACAGCTGTTCCCACATAAAATTCCTAATCATTTCGCAGAATGCTTCATGTCGGCGTTGGTGCCAAATGTAGAGCCATATTCAGTGGGAATAATCAATGACAGTGATTTCCAAGGACAGTCAGTCTTCAATTTTAGAAGTATACTATGTGAGTGTCCTCTGCAAGTAGCTGAGACGCCGAACCCGATACTGAGGCTGCCGCCAGTGACGCAGCGTATAACCGACCGATCTGCAGACTGTTGAGGCCTACGTTATTGTACTACTCTCAGTCCGCATATCAGTGAATGCCATGATGCAACGGTACCTTATTCGCTTGATTACGAAAGGGTATGTTCCATGTCCTAAATTTTCTCTGGGAATTGATGTGGTTGTACGAGTTTTCCTGTTTTGAGCGGGTCTTATGTTCTGGCAACTGGCAATATATCCCTTCAGAAATATGACGAGAGAGTCAGATAATTACAAAAGTGTGGCTCAATGCTTATATATCGCATGGTGTGTCTTCTTGGGTGTGCCTGTTCCGGAGATACCGAGAACATTCCGAGTAAGGTTTCTGTTTCTGTTCTGTGTGCTATTCATTTTCTGTTAGCACTTTATTCCAGTCATTCTTCGTCTCCTTCCTAGTCAGTCCGAAACAACTAAAACGTATATCATCTTTGGAAGACCTCAATGTGTCCGGTTTAAAATACTCGAAGAAGAAATCGTTACATGATAGCCTTGTTAACGCGCAATATGAAGGTTTGCAGGGATTAAATGTCGATCACTTGGTCTGTCCCAAGAGTTATGAACGCTTGAAACGTTTATTTCTTCAAGGTGATGTTGCAGCTGTGGCTCCTATATATGAGGCTGAATACGTGGCCTCCCTCGTCGGTATGTTCCATAAGACCGCTCCGTGTTATTTAGATGAAAACGTACTCCCTATAAATAATGCTATGTATTCAGAGAAAAGACACCCTGTAGTGGACAAATTTAATGTCATTATCAGACTCTGTATTGAAGCAGGGCTTGCGGAAAAGCACTGGTCCGAATTGAGCTTCAGTATTCAGTTGTCAAAATGAATTGTACAATGTAAAATATTGACAAATGTCTATCTACGTGACGTGTTAAACAGTAAGGTTTGATGAGCGCTGAATTGTGATTGTTTAATGGAAACTTAAAAACTACAAAAATTATATAGCAAATTACAGGATTTGGTATCCTGGCATAAATATCTGTCTGGCGTGTTACAGTTTTATTGTAACGTAATCTTAGTGTAATGCAAGACGGGCAGGCCTCCGCCTTTACACTTTTTCCTGGAAATTGTATTTTCCCTGATGATGGACGCCTTGTGCGCCCGAAACATGTAGCAGTATTAATGATAAGGAGCTGGAAAACGAGAATTTGTGTTGAGTGTGTCGATACAGACTGGAAATGGTGTTACATGTTTGCTTGAAATATCTTTACCGCAAGAATTAAATGAGTTATTTTCGTAAAGCATAATAGCCGGCGTCATGTAATGTTGAATTCCTCTTTGACTAAAAGTAACATTTTGAGTTTGTATTCCTTGCGAATACTTATTCACTTCTTCATGAAACTCCATCCAGACAGACAGCGAGATCGCTACAGTAAATCTTCTCGTCATTCATAAGTAACTGATTTATGGAATTTATTTCCAGTTAACGTTTTAATGTACCAAATGTTTTGAAAATTTTTCACGGACCAATGTTACAAAGAAAGAAAAATAGGGAGTTTTTAAGATTGCAACTAGAATATTCTACATATTAACGTGGTGCTGAAATCTTTCCTTATCTTGTATGCTGAAAGGAAGAAAACGTTTCGGAAAATGCAGTGTCCGGCCTCATATTAGAAGGTTAGGTATTACCTTTATTACCTTCATAAATAGCAAATCGCAGTCGCTGGACAAGCTGTCAATCAGTCAAGTACATCTGTACTTTATTAGGATTCTGCTTTTTCAACTGGAGAAAACAAATAAATGTACGATAATGATTTTAGAGTATCTTCGGGGTTCTGATTGTTTTGCGGTATTCCTTTTAATGTTCTGACTATTTATTTTAACCTTATTATCTGTCCATGTTATTGTCGTCGTGTTTCCGATCCTTTATTTTCTATTTTGCGGTGCTCGGAGGAAACGAATTTTTACGTTCTTCATTCTTTTCCGTTGCTTTTCCGTTTGCATGTAATATTCGGATGTATATAAATGATTCGTATTTTTCTATACATGTTTATTAAGGTTTGTTTAACATTTGTTTAATAATACGCGTTTTGTAGTTCCACAGAACTATACTGAAATCCACGTCTATTTAAGTTTATATGAACAATATTGTGTGCAGCAAAATTTTTTAATATCTGCTTGCCTAAATATGGTCGTGTTTCAATTTGTATGCAAGGCTTAAATTGAGAGCGTGGGACAAGGGGGTTAAAATAAAAATGAAGTACAGTATGGTTCACTGCCGACTGTGCGTGTCGGAATATTCCTCTTCGATTCATGAGTTCGCGTTTGTATAGGATTAGATAGAGCGCAATGTTTTTTTTCTCTCTCTATCTCTGTGTTTTTGCCACGCACGGTCACAATAGCAAGGTAAATTTTTGACAGTGCAGCTTATGCGCATGTAGCAAACAGTCAGGCGGAGCACAGTTCATCAGACTGAGTTATGCTTCGTATATATATGAAACCTTCCATAAATACCGAGTCCCTTTATTTCTGTGTTACCGCTGTTTCATGGTTTAGGTAAAGAATTTGTGTCAGTTTCAAAGGATGTATGTGCGGTACATAAAAAGGTAAAGTTAACAGTCGCCCTACAACCTGCTATGAAGGAACAGAGGGGGAGTACATGTATAGATTTGCTCCTTCTAACCTTAGCGCTAGGTGGGGAGAGTGGTTAACTCCACGCCCTGGCCGATTTAGCCCCAGGAGTGATCTGGTATTCTTTGTGTAGGAGGCTAGGTGGGCGCCAGTGCCGGTCTGGATGGGCGCGGAAAATTTCTCCCCCGCCGGCATTCGATCCCCGGACTTTCTAGCCCTTAGCGAGTCGCTATAACAATTACACTATCCCGGCACATCGTTACGTAGAAAGTAAATAAACATTCTTCCGGGACCTCTGAAACCATTGAAGGTGAAGTTATTGTGTTTCTTCAAAATGCCAGAAACCGTCTACGCAGTCACAGCCTTACAGCTGGGAGTAACGGAGTCCTCAACCACACCTCCGTGAAAACCTCGACTTACAGCATTTTAGTCGAAGGATCCTAAGGAAAGAGACCATTTCGGAGACCTGAGAGTGTGGCATTTAGGGCAAGAGGATGTGAACTGAATTCGACAGGGTCGGGATGGGTTGTAGTGATGACTCCGTAGTGAACCTGCAGATTCCTTAATTGTGTAAGTGACTGTCCGCTTCTTTAGCCCTGTAATGGAGATGCCGTTGACTTTTCTTGTATGAATTTTATGCAGCATCGCTGTCTTAGACAATGGTTGTATGTCAATATCTTCTTTTACTTCTTCCAGAACTTTTTCCATCGTCACACCAAAAATAAAAACACAAAAAACAACGTTTCGGAAGAAGCTCTTTCGAAACGTCGTGTTTTTAGTGTTCTTATTTTTGGTGTGACGATGGAAAAAGTTCTGGAAGACGTATACGAAGATATGAATTTTATGTTCCAGGCGAGAGCAGTAGATCTATGCCAAATAAAGCGGAGTGGATATTTCTGTCTCATCAATGGATCGAACCCTGAGGCTAATTTAAATACAGTCTGAAAATGGTGGAACGAAATGGCTCTTGGTAATCCAGGAATTTGTATAGCAAAATTCTGTTAAACTTTGAAATGGAACAAAGAGAATAAATAGCCGCCTCACTGCCCTTCTATGTGAATATTTTAAATGATGAAAAAGCGCATGACTTTTTGATTGGTCACAGTATTGTTTTCGTTTGGAACAGCTTTTTTTAATCCACTGCACCCCCGCCTCGCCGTGGCCGCTTTTTGAAATCCTGCCTAGTAATAACTTATAATACCAACAGTCCCGACAGAAAATAACAATTGAGCTGTAAAAAATTGTTCTGGAATTTTTTAATTTCACGTTTCTGGTGGGAATAGAATGAGTTTCCCTCTCTCATTAGGTATGGGACTGCGTTTGGTTTCTTTGTTTAAATGTGCCCACACAGCTTCATCAGCTTCCAAGCCTGTTTGAGTCCACAAACCGAGTGGCCGTATATAAACCTATACGTACGGATAAGCTCCATTGAATATCGTTTCCAACAGGGAGTCTACAGACGCACTAAATATATTAAATATTTTAATACTGGCCCTGGATGTCATTTAAAGTTCCCTGACTATTATCCGATTAGTATGTGAGCTTGTGCTGTATCACTCCATGAAAAAAAAAATTCATGGGATGGAAATTGTTATTTGGTATAACCTCTAAAGCGCAGTGTTGTCTGTATGTATACCACCTGCTTTCAAGTTAAAAGGAAGTCTGCATTTTTCTACACATATGATCCTCAGAAACAAGCAGTTATTATCCTCAACGGCATTCGCGACTGGTGCTTGAAATGGAGAATCAGAGCATTTTCTGTGAGGTAGGGACTCAGTTTTAAATGTTCGTTGGAGAATATCTTTCAGAGAAATCTCAGTAACCCTGTACAATCAGTCAAAATCGAACCACTTAAGAATGCATCTTTATGTGCATAACAACCACAGTTTGATTTATCGCATTCCTATTGTTTCGACCAAGTTTGGTCATGATCAGAGGGTTCATACGTTTGAAAAGCAATTCCTGAACATCATGTATTTTTACCAGCTCGTAAACCGAATTAAAATAAAATATGTAGAAAACTTCACAAAGGTCCCTACATGTTTCGGTGTGTTAAACACACCATTTTTGGGAGAACACACTGAATACTGAACACAAAAAATACACAAGCCCAGTTATTAAAATTGTTAAAACACTACTTTATGACGCTTGTGTACTTTTAAGTGTTCAGTGCGTTCCCCTGAAGACGGCGTGTTTAACACACCGAAACATGTCGGGACTTTTGTGAAGTTTTCTATACGTTTTAATTTTGTGTACGAGTTTGTAAAAGTACTTGTTATTGTAATAGTACGTACACGGAACGGACAATTTTAAATTAGAAATTCCTCAAGTTTACATAAATTTCCTTCTATTTTACATGACTATTATAGGCGAAACCAACATCAACACAGTAATTTAATTACTATTTTGCGTAGCATTCTGTGAAATGCGTATGTTTTTATTATAATATACACTTAAAAGAACAACATATAAAAATCTTATCCACGATGAGAACTATATTACTTTATTGATGTTACTGTAAACTACAATAATCACGTGATACAAAATGAATTTTTATCTGAATTTCGGGCATTTACTTTTAAAAATATGAGCTCCATGTTAATGACCACGCCTAGTCGAAACATGTAGAAGTGAGGCAGATAAAAAGATATGGTTGTTGTCCTATAAAAATGCGTACTTACATGGTTTGATGTTGATTGATTGGATTTGTTGAATGAATTCCGTTTTTAAGGAGTGAGATAAATACGTGCTTCTATTGAATTACGAAAACACTTAAAATGTAAGTACTATGTATGCCCAACAACTTGTCATACCCAACCAAATATTTCGAGCCACACCATATAATTGTACGATAATTCTTTAGAATCTAGTGGTCACTATACATATACGTACTACTAGGTTTAATATTCAAAAACTCTATAATTTTTTCAACAGAGCGTATTGATATTTCGTATGGTTCTAACAAGATATAGCGATTATTTCCCTGTAAATTACTTACCGCTTAATCTGTGTAATGGTAAAACAATGCAGTGTGAACTGGAGCTTTAAATATAACCCGCATTAAATGTAGTCTTAAAATGCAGAATAACACCGTATTACATGTACTGGGTGCCTTAGGAGACCACCAAACGAAGCATTTCATTGTGCTGCGTCGTTTTCAAAATCTATTTGCTTCGATATTGGTTACGTACGAAATTAAGTCTGGGTGAACCTGGCTTCTAGGCCAGATGTTGGAGCGCAAAACCCTTCCTTCCCAACAAATAGTTTCTATTATTTAATTGGTAAATTTACCCACAAAGAAGTGCTTGCCATTCTGTCGGTGTGTGTGTGTGTGTGAACGTCGCCGTTTTTATAGTTGCCAATGTGAAGAGAACATGGCAACAGTAAACTTCAGCGGAAGGTATGTTCGAGTTTGTTCGCAATTTTCGCCTTTCCCCGAAAACTGTAATAACGTAACCGTAGGTAGCAAGACACATGAAGTTGTTCTACCTAGTTTAGTCATATCTTCGTATACGGGACATTTTAAAATGGCCCCACGCATCATTCTACTCTGAGCAAGCAAGGCAGCCATTATTGCTGTTCCAGTTTAAGGCAACTAGCGGTCGACGAGTTTTAATTTATTGCATGATAAGGGTACTGCAGCTCATATTATGTTTGAAAGAAGGTGCTGGAAATGGTCTGCGGTCTGAGATGTTGCACTCTGTTACAGAGTAAGGCGTTTCTTCTCTTGTAATCAGACGGGTGTTGAAAAATATTACACATTGAAGTGAATTTAAAATCTCAAAAAAATGGCCCCATTAAGTATTGTTGCTCTCATAACACACCACACACCAACCTTAACACCATGCATGAGCACCCTGCTGATTATCTTCGGATTTTACACACACCAACTTCTTTTATTCTGCAATTTCACATATCCACCAAGATGAAGCCAACTTTGTGGCTAAAGAGGAGTATGGGATCGATTTCTCCAGCAAAGGCCCCCGGAAGTTATCAGGTCACAAAATTCAGTTACGCTTCATTATCTGCATCCAGTATTTTGTGAAACACGGTTGTGCAATACGGATGCAACTGCAGCAGTCTGGCTGTATTCCGTGGCGATGACGAAGACACACAAGTTTGCTCTGCGAATTAGTGCCGACATTTTCTCGCAGGTATCTCCAATCTAGCAGGAAATCAGTCTAGATTTTCCTTGCTTATCGCGTGTCTTCTGCATGTACTCTTTGTGTCTGAAACGGAAACACTCACTCAAAACCTTTGCACTTCCACATTGTTGTGCTGCGTAGAACTGGTGCTTCAGGAAATTGTCTCTTTAATTTATGACGTCACTTCGTGTAAAAACTTCATTTAACATGCATACCTTACACAAATCTGCATATAAACTGCAGATGAGTCACAGGGCCCTCACAATCTCATCGATAAGGGCTATCGAGCGGGTGAGTGGGACTGGCGTACCGCGTTAAGTGACTCGGCAGGAACTGACTAGCAATTTGGGTCAACGTGTAAAATAATGTCGTTGTATTAGTATGCATATTGAGTAATATGGCGATTTTAAAGTCCCTCGAGGGCTGTAATATATCAGTAGTTAGAAATGAAATAACTGTAGTGTTTAAAAATATGGTGCTGGTAACCGAAACAATTTCCGAATGAGATTTCACCGGAATTTATGCTAGCGCATAAGGGAATTACAAATTCAGCTTCCTCTGCAGTTGTTTCTTCCCTCTGGCACTACACTGCACGACGACTCCTTAGTCGCTTTTGTAGCGATTTTCTCCCTTCTGACTAAGCCAGGCGAAAAGTACTCTGTGGGTGAAGGTCAGAGTAGTGCAGAATAAACAGCGATTAGAGGACAACGAACACACTGTCATGACTTGAATGGGAGAAGTTACATTTGAAAGCCATAAAATAAACCAAGAAATAATCTCCTAATGTAGAGCATGATAATGTCAAGCAACTTTAGCCATTTTAAGCATAAAAGGTGTCTAAATAGTATCTGATATTTCTGTTCTTGTCTCACAACAAACGAATTCTGTTCACTGCAATCATTGTTTAGGGAAGTATTTGCTATTCTGAAAATCATACCAGACACACAAGTACACTGTGTAGACAAAATGTTTTATTGGGAGTTAAAATTGCTGGTTCAATAAGCCATCACCCGCTTCGCCCGGCGAGTCCTTTTACGTGGGCTGCCATTCCTGTTACGCGCCGTGTCTTATTATGTTTGTCATCAGTCATAACACCTGACGCGTAAATGTTGTTGCATTTAAAAGCTGTGGTTCATTGACTGTCAGTATTTGGAACGTTGCTGCAGTTCTGTGTGATTCAATACTGTGACTAATGATGTTGCGCGCTCGAGGAAACTCCGCATCCGTTCGCTTTAAAACAAGGGGCAGGGCCAAGAACCAGTGTGAGCTCTGAAATGACTTGCCAACAGAACTGTGATGAACATACAAATTGCAACACCTGGAGCCGAGCTGCATGCGAAAATAAGGAATCACAGGTGAAGCAATTTAAACTAGTAAACGTCAGCGGTATCTGAAATACATCATATCTCTTGACCCTTGAAGATGTGACCGATACGTTGTCCCGAAACGTCGGTAAACAGTTGTCAGACGACGCCGCAAAATAGGCTTATCCTAGAAGTGCTGATATCTCTTGTATACACCATCTTCTTAGCAGTAAAAGAAATTTGCATACTCACACACAACATATATATGGATTTGGTATGATTCTGATAATTAACAGCGATTATTTCACTTAACCTTTTAAAGCCTAGCGGTAACTTTATGTACCACCAGCTTGAACATTCAAACATTCTACGTTCTGCCCACACTGCTTTCATGTGTTTTATGTGGATCCCAGAAAAAGAACGGCCATTATTTCCCTATACAGCATTAACTGGTTGGGTTTTATAACTGAGACGGAGTGAGTTTACTGCGCGGTACGGACTGGCTCCTTATATATAAAACAGATATGCTTCGTCTTTAAAGGGTTAAACACCATATATCGGTAATGTCTTTGTAGTGGAGAGGCCATGTGTTTGCTGTCAGTGAAACTGAAGTATTTCGCGTTCTTTGCATGAAATGCATTTTTGAAAGGGATGAGTTGGTCATAACGTCTCGACACACCTGTCCTGTCGTCAACGACTACGCCCCACGACGCCTAAAACTGCATCTGTTAGATTTTAAACCAATTACTTGGTCATGAGCCGCAAATTATAAATGCTAGCCTTCAAAAGGTTAAGCATTTTTTGTCGTAGCAATGCATGGAGTGATCGGTCGGGACCACTGCAGGTGAAACAACATCGTTCAGTACGCACCGCGGTCAGTTACCGACCAGTTTGTACTGAATGCTGAATCTCACTTCTATTCGTGAAGTAGGCGAGCATAGTTAACGCTTTAGCCGTGTTTTTTTCAGTATTTTTCTCAATCTCACGGCTTTAGTCGATGGCAGGACCTTAAAATAGACCAGTATCGCTTCTTTACGCTTGTCTGCCGAGTTACTGTTTGTGCTAATCATCAAATATATTTCAGTAGGCCTTTTACTGTATCGAAGGAGCAGAGTCCCTCATGACAAATTAATACTTTCTCATCTAGTCATAAGGCTTACCCACATTTTATGGAACATGAAGGTACATAAAAAGGCTACTACATAAGTTTTGTAGTTAGTATAGTACCATCAGGACTCGATGTAAGATTTTGTTTAGTGAAGACGAGGTGTTATCATGACCATACAAAGAGAAGGTCTGAAATGACAATAAATCTCTCGTACGGAAGTATGTCTTAGGTTTGTGTTGCTTTTATTGACGAAGCAGTGACGTTTGATTGTTGCGAACGTGAGGAAGGACTTTTATGTCAGTGTGTGTCAAATGCTGAGGTTTTGTAGCGTCGGCCATGGGTGAAGGAATTAATATGGAGCATTGATGGAATGATACTATCAACGGAATGCAGCAGTACATACTCTGAAGTAAACCTGCCGTAGTGTCACTCTGTCCACCACAAATTCCACATGGACTGGCCTGGGATCGAGCCCAGGCCTCTGCGGTGAAAGCCCGGCGACTATCCGCCTGAGTCACCATACTGACGTTTTTTATGTAGGAAAAAAAATGGTAGCTTATCTTCATATTGTTGTTCCATCACGCGGAGTGCCCCGTTCGTCCTTTGTCCTTCCTTGCATGTTATCCTGCTTAGGTGAGAGGTAGGAGATTGCCCATTAGGGATGCGTGTGTATGCACCGGATTCATAGATGGTGTCGCGTAACCACATGGTAACACAGTACGTTGTATTTATTTGAATTAACTATTTATTCGGCTCAACTCAACCCACTTCAGGTCACCAAGTCGACAGATTTATTATTGTGCGGCACGAGAGGTCAGAGTCAATATGGCAGTCCGAATTAACACGGTTATATACCGGCGCGCGCCCAGAACTTTTCCTCTGGGGGGGGGGGGGGCGGACCCCGAGGCTATGTATAATTTATGTTCGATTTTAAAAATTGTGTTATAAAAATCATGTTGTAAGTGCAACATAACACTGCCTGTACCTGCATTTATATAGGGCTACTTACGTATATAACTGCGTATTCCATGACTCAGTCACAGTGTCCTATCTGCATGTTTTTTTTAATTTTATTAATTTATTTTTCGAAATTCTAATGTGCTAGTCATCAGCCGATTTCTGTGGCGGATTTCGGCTGGAAGGTAAATCACATAAAACTTTTGATATCATAATATCTACAAAATCTGTTTTTTAAATTTCAGTTTTGGGGGATTTGGGGGGGGGGGGCCCCCCCCCCCCCCCCCCCCCCCGCCCCCGGGGTGCGCCCTTGGTAATATATGATTAAGAGGCCTGCGAGTGTTTCCTCGACCTTATCGTGGGAAGGCAACGCACAAAACTCACAGCAGTAGTTGGTAAGCGTAGACACAACTTTCGAACAATGTAGTTACGGTGTTTCTTCGCGACTATATCTCCATGCACTTCGTGTACCAACAATTTATTCTCGTGTATGACTTACATGTGTTTCGTTGAACAAGTTTCGGTGTGTGACGTGTTTTAACGATAGTTGTTTAGAGGTCTCTTTGAGACTCCCGAGGCAAACCCGCGTTGAAGTTTCGGATCCGAATGAATTTGATTGGTAGTTCATTCCATTAATAACTGCCGAACTTTTGGAAATATGCTGGTAATGGAGATTTTGGGTCCTGTCATTTGTTCTTTACGCCAACTCGGATTTCGAGTTTTACACATCGTTAAGCAGATTGTTTTTAAATAGTTAGATTTGAGCACTTCTAATGATGAAATATGAGCACTCAGACTCATCAAGTCAAGTTTTGTAAAATGTTGGAGCAGTTTTCCTTAATGACTTCCGTCTGATCAGTGTCCAGTTTCGAAGCTATGGGAATATGAGCCTGGCCTCTCCTGTCGGAAAGAGCCGTGCTATGAGGAAGTAGAACCCTCATCTGCCACACGTATGGCTTTTATGTTCCTCTTTTACTGGATTCACAAGGCTGGAATCAAACTAGACCTGACGAAGAATGTTCGGTTACAGTGCATTTGAGGATGCTGAAAGTGGCATATTATTTAATATTGTTTATAGTATGGTGACATGGAGGGAACGCACGAGTAGCGGAACAAAATGTTTATATCTTGTAATGTCACGGGAGTAGTACGCAAAGAATGATTTATAGGGAAGATGCGTGTCATCTTATAAGTAAATTTAGTATTTCTGAAGTTTCTTCACGTGTATGCTAGTTTTAAAAAGTCACATACTGTTCAGTTATACGAAAGCGGGAGTAGACACAGTGCGTGAAATTATGCGTATGTGAAGCATGCGTCAGAAAATGGGAGGGAAATGACCACGGCAGCTCTGTGTAGCACGAAATTGCGGCTAGTGAAAGACGAATAGACACATGTTGGTTAGACCTGCGCGCATATTCGCGTCACCCCAGAGGATGTCTTCTGTGCCTTAATTGGTTATATTTGAGAAGAGCAAGCCTACTGCGCGAGATTTCGAACGTTCTTTCCAGGAAATAACGAGTAGTGTTACGCTCATGCCTGTTACTGACGTGTTTCATCTAAATGCCGCTAGATGGAACCCGAATATCAATTGCGGGCTATAGCCGTGTCTCGTGACCTCGTCGCACAGTCCGTGAAATGTGAACAGGTCTGCCAAGTTAATTAGAGGTTAAAACCTTACATTAACTGAATTATCACGCAACTGTCTTCTATTTTACGTCGTCGTGGAGAAAATAATGTAGTGAGGAGCTTGACAGTCTAACTCTGCGCCCGGTATTGAAGGTTGTTTACTCCCTGGCAGTGGTGTGCTACCGTTACAGGCGACTGCCGGGGCCGAGTTCGAATTTTTCGTACTGTAACACGCCAGGCGTTGAACTTGAACGCGAGGTTAAACGGTCTCTGACTCATCGAGTCGTCATGTCTGAACAGGAACGTCAAAGTGTGCCGATGCGAGAGGCGCATTTTGTCGGGAAATTAAATCCCGCCGTAGGGTTGCTGACGTCAGGAACGGATGTGTAGAGTAAGGTCTACATTATACACTCTAGAATGGTAAGCAGGAAATTATGTGCGAGCGTGAGGTCGAGTAACTTAAAGTTAGTAGCCCAGAAGTAATCGGGATCTGAGGAATTGAGGAACCAAGGTCAGATAGCAATTGACGCGGCCGATATTCGAATCGACCTCCCGCAGTCAACTCACGCGCTTTATCGTTTTGCTTAAACGTTCGGCACGTACGTTCTTTGGCCATGTATGACAAATGTCAGTAATACGTGTAGGGTTTGTCTGTGAGAAGAAGTACTGCTGTGCAGTCTGTTCGGAAGAAATGCCAGGTGTAGGAAGAGCAATACCATATTTTTTATATTATACCGTAATGCCTTGTACTACATATTGACATCATTGGGTGGTATGTAATTTAAAACATACGCGAGGAAGATAATATGACATATTCTTAGGCTTTGTCTTTTTTAAGTATTACATGAGCCGACTAGATTCACGGGAGGTATTTATTGGATGGCCGATTTCTCTCAGGACAGTAGCACGACACTGACTTTTTGAAATCTGACGTTTTCACGGAGGTTAACATGACTATGACGAGCTTCTACGTGGTGACGTCATGCAGTCTGGTGCAATGACACGCTTCTGATCTAAACATGCAGGTAGCCGTTGCCGTTGAAGTAGTGGTACCGAAGTACGTGTCACACCCTGGAGCACCGTAACTGTTGTCTTTTTCTTTTTTAATTTTCTCGAGAGATATTTTCTCAAGGCTTTTACGATTTAGAAATGTCGCAAGTCTTCCATGTTTGGTGTTATTGCATGCATTTTGTACGCGTTAATATTGATGCTGGGATAGCTCAGACATTATGGTGACTAGGCTACTGGCTGGACGATCAGGAGTTAGAATCCTGGCAGTCACGTGAGCTTTTGCTCTTCGCCAAATCGGTCAGACTGGCTACAGGGCCCGCCCAGCCTGCTATTAGGTGAATATCAGAGTCGATTCCCCTGGGAGTAAAGCGGCCGGATCGTAAGACTGCCCATTCACCTACATCTAGAGCCGAGGTTAAGAATGAGTGGAGCCATACCTCTATTGTCACGATATGACTTTATGCTCTGTACGGAACAAGTTTACCTTTAATTTTGCGTGCTAGTGCCTCCTCGACGAAAAGGCTAGACTGTGAATCTTATGGCGCATAACGTTACCACGTATGGCACAATAATATTCTCAGGAGCTTCAGTTGAAAGATTGTGTCAAGATAGCATTAACCATCTAGCTTAGTTACCATAACAAGCTTTCGGCTGAAGATTTGAACGGAGCAGAAGTCATTGTTCACAATATGGCATCCAATAAAACACATTCTGTAGTTGTTACTCCATGCTCTAAAACAGATGTTTTCAAGAATTAGAATTCTTGGAAATGCGCCAATTGGTTAGAAACATGCCGGTTCAATAAAAATGAGTAACATCCAAAGAAAAGATGTATTTGGCGGCAGGTTATGGTCAGTTAGTCGCTGACACAAGGGCAGTGGCCTGAAGATCAGAACGAAGCAGAAGTGTTAATGGCTTTGCTGCATCATTAGTTTCGACGCCGTTCTGTCTATAAAATTCAGACATTCGATTGTCAATATGGCGCTTCGTTCTGTAGGAAGTCACAAACAGCGACTAGGTCCAGATATTCTCCTCGTTAGTGTTTCTAAATGAAGTGGAGCTTGTAACACTCATGTAAACAGACGGATGAGAAATAGGGCGGTTTTCGTTATTTACTGCGTGCAAACAATCAACAATATTAAAAACAAACACCATCAACTGTACACATATAAGCCCTAGAAATTTCATATTTATGCCCGTTGTGCTTCCAACACATTTCGGTCGACATCGACCATCTTCAGGGGAGTTTTATGTGACAAGTAGAAATGTTATTGGCTAACGACGTAATTAATATTATGTAATTACCTAAGGAAATTCGATATGAAATGGGAAATTACTATTGGCTAATTGCATAATGAGTGCCGATCCCAGTGGCCGTGAGATTGCTAGGATCGCGGGTTCGAATTGCGCTGAGGGCATGGATGTTAGTCTCTTGTGTTTGTTGTGTGTTGTGTAGGTAGCGGCCTCTGAGACGAGCTGATCACTCATTCAGAGGAGTCCTACCGGCTGTGTGTGTGTGTGTGTGTGTGTGTGTGTGTGTGTGTGTGTGTGTGATCTAGAAACATGAACAGTGAGAAGGCGCAGGCCCGAGGCGGGCTGTTGCGCCACAGACAAAAAAATTGCATAATGACTACTGTGTAATTAGCCAATAGTAATTTTGCATGCCACATAAATTTCCCTCAACAAGTTCATCGTTGACCGAAATATGTTGGAGGACTGTGTGAATAAATTCAAACTTTTTAAGCCTTATGGTCTTTGTTCTGTTACTGTTGTTAATACAAAATTTGTGGTGTAGTGATAAACGCGACCAAAGAAGTGGACGTACGATCGCAGTTATGTTGACGTGGCGCCTGATGTGCTTGGCACGTGCTGCGTGTGCTGTGATTTATGTGTTCTGTACACCTCCAGCAACGGACACCTGAATCTGATTCCGATGTAACGCAAATTAATATCTGTTGTGGTTTCCCTTTTGATAACGGATACTGACATCCTGGTTGATGGGATGAGGGGAGAACATGTTGTGGGAAGTCGTACCCAGAGTTCTGCCGTGAAAAATGGCCACAGATCGTGTTTTTAGACGTTCGTTTTACATTTTGAGCATTAGATTACGAACGAATACTTGTATAGATCATTCATATTCGGCCGTTTTGTAATTTATTTCCTGTGATGAAAGCTATTGCCCGTTCTCCAAGTCAACCTGCTGACATCTTCCATTGTAAGTGCCATGTGTCGTAATTTGTGTGCATTTTTATTTCTAAAAAAAATTTTTGGATTTATAGTAAAAAAGAGAAGGTAAACTTGGAGTAGAAACAAGTAGCTATTAAGATCAATTAATGAGGAAGTTGCCTGTAAGTAACCAGTAGGGCGATCGAAGGCGGTGTGCTGAGACAGTTGTGAAAGTTTTGAATAAGGATAGACGTAAGTGGGAGAACCACACGAGCAAAATAATTTTGGAAGCAGTGGCAAAGAGGACAGTAATATTTTAAGTGTTGGTAAGGAGAGTAATTTGAGTAGTCATGTTTGGGTTATGGGTATTGCCGGTTAATTGTAATGGGCTGCACACTCCAAGAAACCTGGTGTTAGTGGGAGCAGCTCAATATATTTTTGACTCAGATTATTATTGTTATTATTATCATCATCGTCATCATCATCATTATTATCATCATCCACATTCCTTACCTCGCAGCAGTTTAGCTGGTTCTCAAAAGAGTGCGGGTCTGACTGAGACCAAGCACTTCTTATGCACTGATCTGCCAAAAACTTTCTGACTATACGGCATGTATTAAGTATTACTGCTTTGTGCATTAGAATATATAGACCAGGGAGAAGACTAAGTAGTTTGGAACTTTCGTGTGATTTGTCTGGAATAATACCCGTTGTGGATATTACTAGTTGTATTATATAGGCCATTTTCGTGATTCCTTCATGGTTTCATCAGTATAACTATGTGCGGTCTATTTTAATGGATAGGTCTGTTATTATGGACCTGTCATAGTACAGTTTATAGTTGGAGTCCTCTAACACGGACTGTGGCTAATGTGTATACTAATATGGTATTGGTGGTCCCTTGGACAGTCCGCATTTGATAGCCGATTTTTGATGGATTATTATTATTATTATTATTATTATTATTATTATTATTATTATTGGTATCACTATCTCCTGGTATGTGACGCCGTGTGATCTGATAAATACGTAACAACACTTCAAAGGAACTTGACATGCAGCTTCCGTATTCAGGGTAGAAAAGTGCCCTCGTTAGTCGCGTGTGAATGTAGCGCGCCTCATTACCGAATGTTCATTCTAGGCTGCAAATCCGTACAGTAGCCACATCTGCAGGGGAAGGACGGTAAGAGGTCTGCGTGACGTAACTTTATGGCCTTCGTAGGAGGTTATATCTTTTTTGGGGAGGGGGGGTCACTCTTCAAAGACTAGCCTGAAAGTTTGAACTACAGGCCTATGGGACGCCCTTGAAAACATGCGGAACCTGCATTACACTGAAGTGAAACGCTTTATCCTGAAAGGGCGTCGTAAATTACATTATCTTGCGGGTACATATAAACTATGGAGACTCCTAAATTAGAGCACTCCGTGAAGGTCAAAGTGGAATATGCGTAATTGTACCTATGTGTAGGGCTTATAAATATCCTAGTGCTGAAAACTGTTGTCTGTAATGTACCATTACAAGTTAAATTATAAATAAGCCTACAGTTTTATTCACTAAGCAATATTAGTAGCCGGGACAGCTCAGTCGGTACGGTGACAAGTGGACGGTCTGAATGACAGAGGAATCGGGGTTTGATGCCCGACGGGAGCAACAAATGTTCTCTTCTCCACAGTGCCCGGAGTGGGTATGGAGCTCAACCAGCTCCTTGGGTATCAGAAATTTTTCCCAGGGTATAAGGTTTGACACGTGATGCTGACCGTTCACCTCCTTCTAATGCCGGGGTTAGGAATGCTTGGAGCTATACCTCCATTCCCCAATACGTCTTTATATGTGTGCATTTCTTTTAATGCTTTGAGACAGATAAATTTATTCACCGACAGTCCATTTTCATACAAAATTAGCGTGGGAAAAATCGGTAATATGTAGTCCTGCGTCATGAATATAGGTTTATATGTAGGTATATATACGGATCTATTTTAAGAATCAGGCTTGTTTTTAAGTGATTTCGCATTCAACAAATTTTACAGTATAGTGACTGGCACACTTTGTTCTTATTCGTACGATCCAAGGTTCAAATGTCTATCCAAAGAAACGCTGTCCATATTGGTTTTTCGTGGATTTTCCCAGTTCCTGCAGGAGTATTGTGACTATTCATGACCATTCAGGCGTTTCATTCGACAAGATGTGGCTTTTGCGGTTGATTCAGTGCTGTTTAGTAATGAAGGCAGAATATTTCTCACTATTCTGTTTGGGTATGTTATTAATTAGGCTTTGATTATTTCCCTCCCCTCCCCCCCCCTTGTTACCATTTCCCATATTGGATGCCAGATATACCGAGCCATGTCGTGCAGCGTTGTCATGCCAACACCTCGTGATCTCCATTCCTATTGTTGCGTGTAGCGCCACGTGCAGTCGTCTCCGGTTTCTAATAATGCCAGCATGTAACCGTGACCTCTAATTATTTTATATGCTAGAAACCCCCGTAATAATCATTCGCGTGAGATCGAAATGGTTATATAATACGTACGTTCATAATGAAGTGACCAAACCAGTAGTTACCTGTACTGTTACTGCGGCATTAATGCTGCAGTATTTTTACGTTACCTGTACGCAGACTGACGGATAATTTTCAAACTCAAGTCATAAGTGAATTATATATTATTTTTGTATAAATATTCAACTGCTTTTTGAACAGTTTTTGATTATATTTTTGCCCTGTAAGGCACGAAGTGCATCTACTGAATTATGGACTTTTTCTGACAGTCCTGATGTTTCACATTCATATATGTTCAATGTTGTGTTGAAATTTTCAACTGTATTTCTTGACGCTTAGAAGAATTTTGTTTTGGACTTTATCGTTGCATTGTAATGTGCAATTTGCATGAACTTCGGTAAAAATTTGGTACATTACACAAAATATGGACTGCAATGTGATTTAGAGCTTGAATTTGCAACAGTTTTTTTATTTTGTAGGAAATTTCTACTATGTAACGGCCAGGAAGTAGAAACTGGGAAAATTCCAGAAAGGAGGAGTCAGGTCTACTCATTTCTTTTTGTGACTTATTCTCAAGGTATAGGGCGTGACAGGCACCCAGATGAAGGGACGGTTTGCTCGAATTCATGATTGTACACACGCAAATCCAAGCGAATCATGCATAACCCGCACCAGTAAAAGAATGAAGCAGCCGTATTATTTCCAGCTGCAAATTTTGTGTCGGACAGATAACCGTCTCGTGACTTGAACTCCGTTGCTTATCAAGACGCGGCCACCTGCTTCCTTGTGTTAAATATTGACATTATCCACCACCTCCCTGGTATAGTAGAATATTCTACAGCTCTCTACAAGGATCCGAACTGTGTTCGACCGGGTGTGTGGAATTTAGTTCAGTGTTTATTGATTCTTGCATGTTACAGTATGTCCAACAATCAGTCTTAGAGGTCTCTGTAGACAGTCTTGGACTCAGTGTTCCCGGTGCCTTGTCTGGCCGGTAGATGTCTGTAATCGGTTTCTGTGGTTCAGAAGCGACATGCTCGTTTATTTCACAAAAGTCATTTCTTCTCCAAAGAGAATGAACTTCTGATGTACTGTAAAATCTTTGCTTTTACGGTCAAAGTCGTAAAGCAAATAAATGCATAACACGTTACGTGACTAAGTATGAGCAGTGCTTCTTTTTTTTTAACGTGCTTGTCTGCCCTCTAATGAAAAAAATGCAAAACTAAAGAAAAAGTGTATTGGTAGAGATGCGATTTTTGACAAGTTCTCCGATATGTGTACCGGCTGAAGAAAGCGCTGGGTGTGAAAATTTTATTGCTGCTCGGTTGGTTTGAAAGTTCTTCTTCCCGTTACATAATAAATCGAACCACCACACGACAGCGTACACCTATCTACCCCCATCAGTGAACGGCTTAAATCTATGTGTTCCCAATGCATGTATGAGAATTAGCATATCAATGCAGCACATTGCGGTGCAGTCAGATCGTTCAGCATATGATTTGGTCTTTTTCTGGGACAAATCCTGAAAGGAACCTACTTCTGTAGAAGGTAGTTTGGGGGTGGGTTAGCGTAGCTGGGTTTGAGGGCTCTTCGTTTTATAGCACCTAGCGGCGGGTATTCTGGGTAACCACCCTCTTGCCAGACCATTTCCACCCCGATGGGAATAAAGTAATGCGTCTCCTAATATATCACCTTTGACCAACCAGCCACTGTGCTGAGGTCAACACATTTTCTATCCCGCAAGATCCCCACAGTGTGTCTTCACCCTCCTCCTTCCCAGGACTCATTCCTTATTCATCTACCATTCTTTTCCTTCTCATATACCATTTATATTTTCGTAGTGATTGGACACACTTTTCTTCTTTTCTCCTACTATTCGCTCTTGGTATTTTCACTTTGGGCTTCTTCCACCTTTCATTAATTCACCCTGACTTGGCTTTGCCGATGTCCGTGTTTGTTAAATATTCAGAAAAGAGATAACGGATATTCCGGATTGTCGTACGTTGCGGGGGAAGAGAACATAACGTAGAAGCAAAACATCGTTTCGTGATGTAAGTTTCAAACCGCCATATTTAACTAGAGCAGAATGACTTGAGTGGCTTCTCAACAGGGCTTCAATTATTTCACTTTCCTCCACAAATAGAGCTAAGTCTACACGCCATTTTGTATTCCTGAAAGCCTCAGAAAAACAAGTTTTAACAAGATAGGAAACGTACGAATAAGGTAACATTGAGATGCTTTCGTATTTTGCATTTTTTTCTCAGACTGTCGTGCCATTTAGTCTACTGTGATCACACTTTTGTTGTTGTTGACAACTTTCCGCGTATTATATATTATTATTTATTTGCAGAAATTATTATTCATATATCTGTGTTGATTTTGTTAAATTTACCGATCATGCATAACCTGAAATCTTCACGCTGTCAAAAGAGTTTGTGGTTGCGGGATTGGAAAGAAGGTTTCATACACTCATAATCTGTCCGCATAGCAAATTTATGTCACTAAACATAATCAGTAAATGTTAAATATTATGATTGTCTGTTTTATTCCTCCTAATTATGCTGCATGTAAATCGCATGAAGAAGCAAGGCAGATTATTGTCGGTTACTATCCTTATCGATTTATATCGATGGCATCCATGGCAACGCTAGTAGCTGAAGTAGTAATAATGTAAGTAGGTCTTCGTGTGAAGTGTCTGCTACTTTTGTCCTGTTTCAACCAAACTGGAATTTTGTCGACAGGTTGTAGTAAAAATCTCCCATTATAAAATGTCACGAAAATCCTTCCGTCCGTAAAAACGTTTTCCTTGAATCCGGTTTGTGGTGATATGAATACATTTTCGTGTACTGTAGTGTCTGCTGTAAAACTAGAGTTGCCTGTGTACACGCCTGGGTGCCTATGGGGATTGGAGGTATAGCTCCATGCATTTATAATATCAGCACTAGACGGAGGTGAATATTTAGCTTCACGCCCCAGCTGCTTTTCTTCCGAAAAAATAGTCCCCGTTACCCACTCAACAGGAAACTATACGGGCTGCAGAAATGATCTGGACGTTTTGAAAAAATAGAAATATCCTTTCCCTGCTTGGAATCGAACCAGATTTCTCGGTCGTCCAGGCCTGTTATCTAATCACAGAACCGACTAAGCTGTACAGTCCTTTGATTCTTGAAAACTGTCGTGTTTCTTGCCGCGCACACCTATCCTTTGTGTGCTGCACTTCGAAAGGCTCCGCTGTTTTCATACGTTCAGCCAAATAGAGCTGAAAATCTCGTACTTTCATCGCAAATTAAGTCACATAATTTAACACCTGACATCCGTCAGCATTTCAGTAGATTGCTGTGTTTCCATTACTTCAATGAAGCTCAGTGTCTTCTCACCTTCCAAGTGCTTATTTATCTATGGCGTACATATAAATTGGGGTTCCAGCGAGTATAGATTCGTTAAAATTTAAATTGATTTAGTATGCAAATTTGATTAAAGTCAAAATAGTTAGTCTTAATGTATATACCTTACAAACATACCAACCAGTAACAAGAAATTAATTTCTTTCCAGTGTCTTATCGAGGAAATTGTCATCTAGTTACATGATTATTGACGGGGGTATAACGTCGTAATGGTGCGTTGAGAATGGTGATCCCGTAGGTGTCGTTCCGCTGATAAATTCATCTAATAAAAGGTTAGGTGAGAACACAAACCCGCTAAGTTTGTGATATAGAATCTTCCTTCTGCAGCCGATAGTGCTTCAGAAAATGAGAGATTCCTCGTTTATTGAAGTTTGATATTCATTAGCCTGCTTTGCACCTGATGTCTTCTTCTCGGTTTAGTCAACCTGTCGTCTTTGGCATCAGTGTTTCGGAGAAATGTGCAACTGCGCCTTCAGATTACATTCCTGTGCGCATAGTTACGCAAAACCTGTTATGTAAGCTGTAACTAACCAAACAGGGCGGCAGGATCCTCTTCTTGACTGAGGACGCGCCGTTTGGATCAAGTGTGCCAGATGCGTTGGAAGTCCTGCTGGAATTGTTGGCCATAGAAAAGAAGGTGATTTGATCTTCTGCTTCCCTACCTTTTTCTCTTCTTTCATTCATTGCTGACAGGAATTTACAGAAACTTTTACAAATCCTCTGTCCCTTTTCCTTTTTTGGGTTCCTTCTAAAGGCCCCAGGTCAGCTTTTCTTTTTTCTGTTCTCTTTACGGTCACCTCCTTTCCCTGTCTGTATACAACACGATGCAGGTTCACCGTGTGTGTGAGGACGTGTGAGAGCAAGAGTGTTACAAGATTTCTGTTGCTGTAGAGATGTCTTCTAGTTCCTATCGCCAAATAGTGCTGGCGAGCATGCCTATATAGTCTTGTTCAGTAAACTCATGTAGCGAGGATTATAAGGGTGAAAGATGAAATGGCAAGAACACAGAAGAAAAAGAGGGCCTGTTTTAAGGTAATTATGTAGCATTTGCCTTTCAAGCAGTGTAGAACAGACGTTTACTGCACAAGGGCCATTTGAAAATTTTCAAGCCATTCGCGGACCTTAAATTAATGTTTAGCAGTAAAAGTCTTATTCTTTCAGGGCAAGTTTATTTCGTAGAACGCGATGGACTATTTTCTGTCTTACAGAATTATTTAATGTTAAAGCTTTTTTTATTGTTTGATCGCCTTGCGTGTTCTTTCAGCGTTTTGGTGATTGATTTGTTCCTTGTTGTTTGGTGTTTTCTTTGTTCGTTTATTTTCTTTCCTTATTTTTGGTGTGGGACATTTGATTTAAATTACTGTTGAATTGTAAAATTAATATCGCAATTGATTTTAATTTAATTTTTAGGACTTGCATTATTATTAACAAAGGGAGAACATCAATGAAAAACTTTTCCTGCTTCCATGTCACTGATAGGCTATTTGTTTTAAGAAATATATGGAATTACGTTCTATAAAATTATGATTGAAATATACGTGCTTTGATTAGTGTTAGAGCATAATTGAAACTGAAAGAGCAAGAAGGATGGTATAGCTTACCACTCCGTATTTTTCTCACCCTCTGCTCTGTCAAGTTCCTAACATACGATGTATGACCATGCAACCATGCACTAATCCCGTTACATCTTAAATATTGTGTACCAAATTTAAATACGCCTGCGCAGTTCACCAAAGCACTAAAAATTGATCCTTCGTTAGGTGGCAATACGTAAGTTAAATGTGTTAGAGAGCTGTCACGGGTCGCACACATAAGTTCGGCTTGTCACATGCGGCCCGCGGGCCGCGCGGGTTCTTATTATTGCTTTACAGGAATGAAATGAAAGACCTGAGCCAGGATGGCCAGTCTGCGGGCCCACAATTGAATACGTTTCAGAGCATTTTAACGTGTTTTTTATCAGGGAAGAAGATACACTGGGGTTATTCACAAATGAGTGGCTGTTGAGAACATTTGGACCTAAAAACAGGAAAGAAAAGCAGGGGCGAAAATGTGTAAGTTGTAATTTCAAAATTAGTGCTCTTCGTGTTAAGGTTTTGAAATCAAGGACAAAGAACTAGGTGTGACCTCTATCAATCATGGTGGTGGTAAAAGCCAGGCATAGTTTTTTATGAGAGCCTGAGGGGAACAGAGGAATTGAGAGACAAAAACGTAGACGGAATAATGCATATTGTGTATTTGAAAGAAATAGCAACTGAAAGGTAGGATGTGAATTCGACTGGCTGAGGACAAGGTCCAGTGGCGGGTTGTTGTGAATATTCAAGCTCCGTAATAGGAGAATCGGTTGGCCACCTGAGCGACTATTAGCTTTTAAAAAGAATTTCTCCATGGAGTTATTTATGATCTGACACTGGCAAGTAACCAGTACTAGAGCTGTGTCGACTTTGATTAAATCCACTCTCTGCTACAAAGCTGCCTGGAATCATTACTAAGATAGGCTTTTTCAACATAACTTTCCCCAGTTTGTGTCTATGCTGCCCTACTAACTTTTTAAAATGACGGATTATCATGATGATATCATAGTATCAGAGTCGATCCCACACAATTTTGAAAAAAGAAAAAAGAAAAACCGTACCTATTAGCTTTACCAAGTCAATCAGTCTGTACTTATGTGCCTTTTCATGCAGCAGCTCTCGAGTAACGTTGAATGAAATGTCAGATTTTATGTTCTGGAGATTCAGTGATATGTAGTGACACGTTCCCCTTTTGGTAGAAAACGGTCAATAACTGACAATCTACATGAAGACCGACATGCGCTTCTGTGCTTTTTTCACAGAAACTTAGAGGGGAAGGTCTAAATGTGGGCCTGGATGGTAATGTGCTAATAGGAGCTTTGTACTGTGCAGCATTCCCTCAGAAAATGTCTGAAGGTGCATTACATATCGCAGGATTGTTGCGTCGGTGAAGTTCCTGCACTCAGAATTAATGAGTGGACGTGTGCAGTCATTTTCGTAGTTTTACGGATTTCAGCTTGCCTGGAAAGGTTTTTGCAAGATGTCTAATGAGAACTTTGGGATTCTATGCGTACTGGCATATTTTTCATGATTAGAATTACCGGTGCTGCAGTACTTCTATATTTGTGTCTGTCTGTTACAGTGACATAACATTAAGAATCTCCACATGGCTGTGTGGGCTTTCGTTATAGTAGCCCATATGTGGACCAAACATTGATTCCGTTTCAAAAGGTGGCTAAAGCGGCTGGACTATAAATAACGTGACAAATACCGCAGACAGCAATCTGAAACTGGATCTCGTAAAAATGTACTTCAAGATATAAATCTTCCTGTCAGTGATAGGGAATTAGATTTCTTTACTGGGCAAAAGAAGCCTCAAGCCGATGACTGCTCTTGTCTCGTTCTCGATGAACATTTCTCCGAAGTCACTGAAAGAGAACCTTGGGTCCAGTGCGTGATGGTTGCTGTGTGAGCGCGTAATGATTGTACCGTTGCTGGTTAGGATTAGGGCGCGTAAATATTGTAAATAAAGGCTTGTTCGACGGATTGTTTGATAGAAATAGTGCAACTAGAAGAGTAATGTACAGAGGATTTAATTTTGTAACGTACTTTCGTATTACCTATTGCATTATATTCACTAAACTTTTTTCTCTTGCAGAATTTTATTTAATTATTTCACAATAGTTTACATCGTCTGAAGGTAGCACATGTTTGCGTCCGACTGTTTCGGCAGGCTGATACTTTCTTTTTCGTAAATTTTTTAAATTTCATTGCCATTGTTTTAATCTCAGTGCTAAAACTGTGGAGCCGCAAGAACCTTCTGTGCATAATTGTGTCTTTCTTTTGAGTTGATGCAGTAGCTGCGACTAATAACCGAGAAAAAAATGGTGGCCGATATTTGGACCTTCTTCACTGCTAAATATGTATGTATCGCGTGAAAAGAAAAATTTCAAACAAACGTTGGTGAGAAAAGTACAACACGTATTTATTCCAAATACAATTTTTCCGTTAGTCTCTCGAGATAATTAAACAAATGAGAGAGTACGGGTCAGAATTCTCACCCTCTGCGTGTATTTTCTAACTTAATATTACTTGCGAGTTTTGAGATTCTTGCTGCGGTCTTCTGTGATGTTACGCCCTGAACATGATTCGTAATTAACATTCTTTGTCAATCACGATTACAGCTGTAGGGGAATCTTCGTCAGAGGCAGCACGTCTTCTGTGATGTTACGCCCTGAACATGATTCGTAATTAACATTCTTTGTCAATCACGATTACAGCTGTAGGAGAATCTGCGTTAGAGGCAGCACTTCTTCTGTGATGTTGCGCACTGAACATGATTCGTAATTGACATTCTTTGTCAATCACGATTGCAGCTGTAGGAGAATCTGCGTCAGAGGCAACACTACCACCATACTGCGTAGGACCCTAAGATGTTATGTGCTAATAATCGTCGAAAAACCTGCAGTTTTTAACAAGTTCTCTGCGTGTAATATAAAAATATGGCCGTCACTCCAAATTTATATTTTAACTTTTCGTTTACAGTGATAACTAATAAGCCACTGTAGTTAAGTAGGCCTAGTGGGATTTGATTGCAAGATATATTGCACTCAGTATTAATGAATGTTATATGGCACATGTTTTTTGACGACGTTTTAAGATCTGCAGTTATAGCGATGAGGAATATTCGGGGTGGTTAGGCACTGAACTGGTTCTGTCACCTCTAAAGCACTGGACTTCTATTCGGAGATGCCTGGTTGAAAACTTGGTTGGGTTAACAGCTATCCTAACTGAAAAGTTTGTCGTTCACTCATTTCATCCAGCCGAATTCAGGAAGGATGTCTCAATTTGTGTAGGGCCGCTTCCTTCCAAATGTGTTAGGGCTACTATTTCTCATACGTGCATCACTTTACCGTGGGACATCACATAGGCTGAGTCACAGACAGCGTATGAAAATAACTCATAAAGTAGCTGGGGTTAGGCCTCTGTTCATATCTGACAGCCGATTGCATTACTTTACGTAATTATTAATGTGTAACTAGTGGGAAATGCCCTCTGACTATTCAATGAAATCTCTTATAGGTAAAATTACGCGCTTGTCGAGGCAGCCTGACGATTAACGACATCTGTCACACACTGAAAGTCTGTAGTAGGTGGAAGTATGCACATCTCAAGGCCATCTGATGGTTAACACCATCTGTCAGACACTGAGAACAGTTACGCCCTCCGAAAGTGAGCAAGATCGCATATAAATTGTTAGTGCTGCATCTTAAACTGTGTCCTGCTTTCAGCTCATATTTCCTGCTGCCCTCATTATATTTACTGAACCCAATATTTCCTTAACCTCCAAGTTCTTTTAGCCTTAGACGTACACTGTGTATATCATTACTTTTCTCGTGGATGTAATCTTTGTTTGTTGTCGCACCGGATGCATCTTAGCAAATCAGCTCACTTTCCCCATATGTGCATCCTAAACATCAGTTCAGCGGTGAAAGCATGGGACATCATTCAGTCAAGCTAACTAACCCCATGGAGTAGAGGCCTTCATGGGAAGCTAACAGGTTCTCAGCTAGTCGAGAAATTCCGCGCATTTTATGGAACCCGGAGGTTCCTTACCGCTTTCATAAGAGCCCGCCACCTGTCCCTATCCTGAGCCAACTCAATCCAGTCCATGCCCCCATCCCACTGCTTGAAGATCAATTTTAATATTATCCTCCCGTCTACGCCTGGGTCTGTCAAGTGGTCGCCTTCCCTCAGGTCTCCCCACCAAAACCCTGTATGCACCTCTCATTTCCCCATACGTGTACATGTCCGGCCCATCTCATTCGTCTCGATTTGATTACCCGAATAATATTTGGTGATGAGTACAGGTCATTAAGTTCCTCGTTATATAGTCTTCTCCACTCCCCTGTCGCCTCGTCCCTCTTAGGCCCAAATATTCTCCTCAGCACCCTATTCTCGAACACCCTCAGTCTTTGTTCCTCCCTCAGTGTGACAGACCAATTTTCGCACCCATACAAAACAACAGGTAAAATTATAGTTCTGTATACCCTAATCTTTGTGTTTTTGGATGACAACCTGGAAGACAAAAGATTCTGCACCGAATGATAGCAAGCATTCCCCGACTTCAATCTGTTCTTAATTGCTTCATGTTCAGTGAAGCTACGTGTCATTTTAAACTGTGAGTTATTCTGTTTTTCCACTCAGCTGTTCGCGTGTGCCCTGTGCTCTCCATGATGCAGAATGGTAGTCGATCAAGCAGAATACCGGGCCGGAAAACATAAGAGACATCCGGTCACTAAATCCTCCGGTGCAGATACATGAGAAAGGCGGCTGGTGGGCAGGGTGACGCGCGTAATTATGTAACGCGTTCGCCTCGCCCGCATGCTGTTTGTAGCACGGAGAGTTCGGTGGTACACTAGCCCCTTAGGCGGTGCTGTAGTTTATACGCTGTAATACTTTCTTTCTAGTGAGGGCAGCCCTAACGCAATTAGAAGATACGTGTATTGGGTTTTACTTCGTTTATTTTTGGACGCTTTAGGAAAGTAGTGTTTAACAGAAATATTGCGCCGTATTCAATAGCCTACTGGCTTTCACTCTTGGACCAAAGACCGACTTCGTGGTTTCTGTCATTTCCTCTAGAGGAATGTTTTTGTTGTGTCTCAAATAGGCAAAAACTGCTTCACGTAAGGATGTTACATTGCCCTTCTTCCAGCGTTACACTTTCTGAACACCCCAACATGTGAGAAGTTATTTCTTCCGTCTTCAGGTGCGCAGGATGGGACAGAAGATGTATAGAACAACCTGAACATGGCATCTGAAACAACTGAAGAAACGGTGTGGCTTTTTGAACAAAATCCGAATAACATGCTTAATTTTCTGTCTGCGAATGGCTTAAAGAATGATTCAACAGAACAGATTTTGGGCTTAATCCCATACGCTTGAAGACGGAAGTAGAAGAAATTGCCGAAACATAGTCATTACTTGAGCAATGTGCAAAATCTTAATCAATACGATTTTACCTTCGTTAAACTCAAATCACAGGCTCTTCTTCTAGTTCCTTCGGAGTCCTCATTCACAACCGTCCTTCCATTTACCTTACGCAGTTGAGAAAACATTATTTAATGGCCAAGGAAGCAGCCATTAACCCATACTGTTTGGACACTTTGCCCTACACATGCTCGGGTTTTAACGTAATTATGAATGATCATTTGCTTAGGGTTTGCAAGGAAAAGGTTGTGTCTTATTCAACACGTTACCATACTTGATATAAGCTGATAAACTTGAATATTCCCAGCAGCCTTTGACTATTAAAATGTACGTAGTAAACGTCCATGAAGGGCATTCATACTGCAGACTTTCCACACATTCAAGTAAAGTAATACGCTAGTTACTCTGTGCATACTTTGGAACGTGTTGGTATCCTCCAAGTACATTTAGTACCGATGATGTCTAATTTCCGTTCCTTTGATGATTGCATCATGTAACGGCATTCTTGCAGTTGCTGACATTACATAGCCTCGAATGAGATGGGGAGATAGCCATGAGTGATGAATATATATAAGGATAACCACGAAACCCCTCGAACTTGCAGTCTGCAATTTCCTGTCCAGTGTAGGGTGCAACGCACCTACGTGGGTTGAAGTTTAGTACTTTGGGGGGGGGGGGGGTTCAATTAGGTTTTATGATAATTTTGCGTTGTCGTAAAGGGTCTTGTACAGGCATATTATGCACTGTATATTAACTGATTTTTTTTATTTTGTATGGTGTGGTCGATGATTCAGAATAAATTTGCGTAACCAGAAGTTTCACTGGATTTTGTTGAGGTTATTAAAGTAAGAACGAGATAATCCGGACTCGCAGAAATCGTAGGAAAAAATGTAGTGTGTCGAAACAGGTTCTAAAGAAATCGGCCATGAAGCTGTAAACTGTGCAGGCATTGGGCTGCCTCCTGAAGCGACAGTAATAAACTTCTGGTTTCCTTACGAAGCAAGAATTCCCAAAACAACAACTCTCGAATGCTGAAAGGAAATTCTAGTTAGTTTGTTAGGACAAATCTATAAAGGTGCGACGGATTGGCTGAAGGTAGTTTCTAGCAACCGATTTCTAATGGTCTGTGATGAACTTTCGGCTTCCTTACTAATTCAGAATATCTTGAATGGCAAAACCACTGTGGAATGCTCAGGGGGGAGGTTTGCTATGAAATTAGTTGCCGGCCGTCGTTTGCTTATCATTGACTGAAAATTCCTTTGACCTACGCCATGACATGTGAATAAGAGGCGTGGTTTGATTTGTGGATTTTGGGCCACAGCTACAGTACTGCTTATGCTCATTCCGGGATTCCTCAACAGATCCTTGGGGAGCTGAGTTCGACACACGGTAACCGCACCTCAGTTTGGCAGACAGGAAACGACGAAGCAATCAAGAACTTGTGGTTTGGGCGTTAAAGAGTTCTTGAGTGCCAATAAGGGTAGTACACCGCATTTCCACACTGTAAACAGTAACATAAACAAAATTTAACTACAGGAACAAAACTTATAATCAAGAATCGGAGAGTTTAAAGTTAATGACCGCATGCGGTTAGCAAAGGCATATCTGTTCGGAAACCACATAAAATGTTAGTCAAGGCAGTCTGACTATGAGCCGGGATTCGAAATCCGTATCTACCGAATACGGAGCAGTTATTCTTACCGCAACGTCGCTACGGCCGGTGAGCCTGTATAAGTGAATAAATAAATGAATAAATCCGAGGATGAAGGCGTACTTAAAATAATTTAATCATGATGCAAAACACACTTTCATATTGAATGAGATTCACTCTTTGAAAACGAACATTAATCTGTACAGTATACACACGTTTAATTCTTACCTCACAGAGGACACGTGTTCTTTCATTAGAAACACTGATTGGTGAATGTTATGTAGGTAAGTACAAGTAGCAACGGTTTCTTGTAAATCATATGGAATACGTAAACACATTATGTGCGCAAAATTCATATCGTTAGTGTTCAACCTATGGGTACATACAGCAACCACCAAGATTCGAAACGATCCTTTCATTTAATATCTTGAGCGGACTAGCCTGGGAAGTCGAGGAGTTTCTGTGGGCAAGTGGACAATATAATGAATAGATTATATGTACGTATAAAAACAACATTAGCCTCTTTAAAACAGTAGAAAGCAGAAGATTATCGCGGGATTCTCGTAGACCAAAACAAAATATCCTACGTTAAAATAATAGGCCAATAATATTGCTTGTGTCGTTTTGCAAGCCTGTCGGCAGCATCTCGAACGCCGGATGTGGTCCGTGGACCCCTCATTGAATAAGCCTGTTTTAAAGCGTCAGCATTAGCTTAGAACAATGCGATCGACACCCATACCGTATACTCTTGAGACTGCCAGGTTTGGGTTACATGCTGTTGGTACCACTACTCACTCTAGGGACCTCGCAAAGGTGCTGAAGAACAGGAAGTTGAGGGCTTCTACCATACGAAGAATACAGGAAGTAAAGACAAAGGTAAAGGCCGGTTCGGAGCAATAAAAGGTAACACCTAAAAAGGAGATGTGGCAAAATAGAGGAATAGGAGGAAACGAGATAAAAACAAGTAAGAGGAGCGAACAGATATTTGAACTGATTGATATAATAGTTTCTGCAGATTTCTTAGTTTACTGAACGACGTTACAACAGATGCAGAGAATATTAACCCTTTAAAGACGAAGCGTATCTGTTTTATATAAGGACTCAGTGCGTACCGCGGAGTAAACACTCTCCACTTCGGTTATAAAAACCAATCTGTCCATGTTTTATAAGGCAAAAGTTGCTGTTTGTTCTGAGATCCGTACAAAACACATAAACACAATGTGGGCACCACGTAGAATTTTTTAATGTTAAACCTGGTGCTAGGTAAAGTTACCGCTAGGCTTTAAAAGGTTAAATACTAAAGTTTAGCCTTGCATCAGAGGTAGTAGCTATAGACGTTTAGGTAGATGATCAAGAAGGAACAGTAGGAAAAACTGTGGCCGTTTTAATATACAATTGCTTTCACCTGAAGCGATAGAAAAACAATAAATCTAATGTAAAAGAAGCCAATTTCGCTACGAAATTCCAGCCCTTTACTACACTTTCCGTGTAGTAAATTAATATTTAAACTATTGGAATTTGGAACCTCCTAAATGCAAAGAAAGTTCTCTACCCCTGCTGAGCAGAATGAAGGCATGCCACATGTCAAGGAAGGACATGCCACATGCTGTTAATTGTCGTCTCTCACGGTCTCAGGTGCCCAGTTCGATCCAGCTGCTTGTTAATGCAGCGTGGCTCTGAGATAGGCGACAGGGGATCGTTCGTTTGATAGTTATAGTGATTGATATATGTAATAGAGCCGTGGAGGGCTGAACAGAGATTGTATGCATATAAAGAGGACGCTTGCAGGAAGGGTGTTTCTGCGTGCGTTTTGTTCCCCCAAGGGCTTGGTTCCCCCCTTGAAGATGAGGTCTTGTATATATTGTGTTATCAGCTGGCGTCATTATCCAGATCACCGGCGTGCAGAGACGGCATAATTTGTGCCACGGGGCCACTGATACGGAAGATGTCAGAGTAATAACAGGACCCAGAGCTGAAAGGTAACTGCTGACGAAAGTATACGACTCTGCGGGATCACTACCGGAGACCACACCTAACTTCGTTTTGAATTTCACTTTATAGGTGCATTTATTTGAGGCTTTTCTACTTTCAGAACGAAATATCGTGTCGTTCATCAGCTTTATGTGGCGATGCACATCAAAGCGCAGAGCCTTATCAAAAGGACAGCTAGCGGTGTAACAACAAGCGTGTCTAAAGCCTGTCATACTTTAACTGTTTAAAACACTGTGGCAACTTATATAAGCCACTGGTTTTGACATTAAGAGCCGTTTTCCATGTTCGTAGCGCCACAAATAGCAGCGCGTCTAAAACAAACAGAAAACTCCCGTGGAAATGGCAACATAAGCGACAGTGTGTCTCTAGCTGTGGCGTGTGAACAGTTGTGGCGCCCCTGGCAGTACAACCAAGCGACCGAGAGCTTTTGTAGCACTTCACGTTGAAACACGCCAGTTGGAATTAATGGTTCACTAAATCGCCCTCCTATTTTTGTGGCGCCACAAACACGCTCGTGGAAAGGGCTCCTAAGAAGCCCACACACTGTATTTGCGGGTTTCATATGTTCCTTAGAATAAACAGAAACTGTTTGCTCATGCAGCTTTAACTGACTGGCTTTTGTGATGGAGACGAAGTGTTTCTTGGTAAATAGAAAATGAAATTTTTGTGTGCCTATTATTTAGCTGAACTTCATATTTCACCGTCACTTGGTGCATCCTGCATTAAATACTGCGAACATGAAAGGCGAATTAAGTGAACTGGAAAGCAGTGCAGAAGAAGCGACCGTGGTTTTGTACACATTTTTTCAAATACGCTTCTTTCGCGGTGTTGAATACCTAATTCTGTACGATCAGGGCAGTTCAGTTTTTAACCTTTTAAAGCCTAGCGGTAACTTTACATATGACCAGGTTTAAAATTAAAAAATTCTACGTGGTGCCCACATTGCGTTTATGTGTTTTGTACGGATCTCAGAACAAACAGCAACTTTTGCCTTATAAAACATTAAGAGATTGGTTTTTATAACCGAAGTGGAGAGTGTTTACAGCGCGGTACGCACTGAGTCCTTATATAAAACAGATACGCTTCGTCTTTAAAGGCTTAACATGCGTGCGACTGTGAGGACTTGACATTAAATAAAACCGGTATACAAAACTGAAATGGCAAAGACGAAATTCCTAAGAAGCTCAGGTGGCTAAATACCAATCGACCACACATATGAGTATATCAGCAATGTGAGATCAGAGTTGTTTAAATCTGTATAGGTTTATATACCACCGTGGTAACAAAATAGGACAGTGGTGAAGAGACTGGTGTTGAAAGATTTTAGGAATGAGAGACTGTTGACATCCATATGTGCTTCCATAATGTAAATCTACAGGTTGGTGAAACATGGACCTTCTAAACTCAGACGGCTTGATGATTTCCCGTCAATATGTAACAGGCCAAAATGCCTAACCTTGAGGTTCATTATTGTTTATAGACTGCAGATGAACTCCCGTCCATACGAACCTGAGCACATACCGGAACTGCAGACAACGCAGAGCACAAAATGGTTTTCCTTTGAACACATTTAGAAGACTCAGGGTTTTTTTTAGTGGTGAAGGGCCCCGCAGCAGACGCTACGGACGCACCGCAGTCTTGAGGCTTCTTGTGCAACTCTGTGATGAAGATGACGATGATGATTGATGATGATGATTTTTTATCCTTTTCCTAGTAATGGAGCACTGGTGGAATGAAATTGACAGGGGAAAACCAAAGTACTCAGGGGAAAACCTGTCCCAGTTCCACTTTGTCCACCACAAATCCCACATGGACTGACCCGGGATCGAACCCGGGCCTCCGCGGTGGGAGGCCGGCGGCGAACCGCCTGAGCCATGGCACGGCCAAGACTCAGGTTTGGAAGTATGTCGTTGTTCTGCTGCCCTGCAACAAGTGACTATATAGTTACCCACACGTGCCTCAGGTGGCAATGAGCGCCGCAAAAAATCTGTCGTTATGAAACAGTCGAGGCATGACAGTCGTTGGATTTGTATTGCATGCCGATCTTTGCCGCAAAAAGTCTGTGTGTATTGGTAAAGGTAAAGCAATCCCATTACAGGCCTGGGCAGGCCGTTAGGGTTCCAGGAGGCTGAGGCTCCCAGATTTCTAGACAGTCGGCACTTGAAGGTGGTAAGGTTGTCAGCCCTACGCACCGGCTGCCTTTACCCCCCAGGAAATAATCCTGCCACTCATTTCTGTTAGAAGCTGAGTCGACCCCAAGGCCACAGAGCGGCCGAAAGGATTATGTCAATGAAAAATTCCAATGACACCATCGAAGATCGAACCCACGACGTTCCGATTTGTAACACAGTGCCCCAACCAACTGCTCCACCGCGTGCCCCCTCTGTGTAGTGGTACGTCTTGTTTTATCATACGGCCTGGCAAGCAGTTTCCAAGTTCATGGCATGCATAATCAGGGTAAGTATGATTTCACTGCATCCCTCATTTGGTATGATCTATAAGATTGAATCAATGGACGGGTTATTTGTGGAAGGCATGGGTAGATGCGAAAATTGTCAAATTTTCCTTTTGAAATCTTGAAAGTCTTCATACCGCTTTTTGGAATTTGCACATAGCTCTCGGCGAGGGCTGTTTTGTATTTTATGTAAAGTTGTTTTGTAAGATGATATGTTTTTGAGAAAATTAATGAACTTCGACTTGACTGAAGAGGTGTAAATTTATTGCACCCCGTCAGATTTAGGTTGTCAGGGCGGGATACGACGCCTTGTACTTTTGCGGATATGTACCACGTGGCTACATTTCATGACATCCCAGAAGGCCATAGACGTACTCAATAATGTACCAATTGTGATTGAACTTAGATAAATTTTGTGTGTGCATTCAGTACTAAGTTTCATCCAAATCCATTTTATACTCCTGATGCGACACGCGCCCGCGAATAGACCCAGCCTCGTCTTTAGGCCTGTGCTGCTGTTTTGTTCATATCGTGAAGAAAACAACAGCAAATAGGAAGTTTATCTTTACTTCTACTGAATAAATTATGGCCTGGTTTAGGTTGCACAAATCAAAGTTCCTTATCCCGGGCGGGGATAGAACCCACACACTGCCTGACTCATGCAGTCGACGCTGAATCAATGACTACTGAAGGACACCCTACAGATGTGCAGTGTGTGAGGGTGAGAATGTATGTGCGATGGGAACGTTGGGTACTTTGCTGTAGCGATTAACCAGTCGGACTCCTTGCTGGCACCCCTTCAACTTCATGCTGTTTTGCCACGCTCCGTGCCTGTCAGTGGCGGCTCTTAACCTCAGCACATTCGCCGCTTACTTGTGCTGTAGAAGACTACTCAGTTGAAGTGGATGTCCTATCATCAATTGTGTCATTTAATTCGCATAGATTTATATGTGTACATTTAAAGGTGCCGATTCCAGTGGCCGCGCGGTCTAAGGCATAGGTCTGCGGCCGAGCGCTTGCTGGGATCGTGGGTTCGAATCCTACCGGGGACATGGATGTTTGTCTCTTGTGAGTGTCTGTGTCGTCAGGTAGAGGTCTCTTCAACGGGGCGATCCCTCGTCCAGAGGAGTCCTACCGAGTGTGGTGTGTGTCTGAGCGTGATCAAGTGAAAATAAACAACCTCAACACCTACTGTGAGTAGGTAGAAGATGTAAGGACTACGAAAAGGAAACATTTAAAGGTTAAATAGAAGGTGGGCGTAACATTGGCACGGACGAGTGAAATGGCTTGCATACAGTATTTTGTTGATACATATCAAAGAAGGCATTAAGACTTAATGTCTGAATCTTTTAGATTGTAAAGTATTGAGGTCTCAGTTCTTGACATAAAAATGTTTTTAACATTGTTCGCACGATTTTGCCGTGACACTTTTACAAAGGAGTACCTGATGATGACTGTATAGGCCGAAACAGGTAGCACTTTTTTACATGTAAATAATCTTTCATCTCTTAATTTGCGATTGATGGTCTTTCTCCTTCCTTAACTTCCAAATAATTAGCTTATTATAAGTGACTGAAATGAGCTGACTTAGGTTAGTGCCCAGGAGGAAGTGAAGTAAACCTAGGCAAATATGTACCAAAACGTAATAAGTTTCAGTGTTTTGAAACAGACGTCATTGTAATAGGTAGTACTTTATAACCCATAGTTTTTATTTCGGAAATAAGTACAGACTTCGGTGTAACGACGCCTGTTTATGTGCGTCCAAACTGTTTGTTGTCTGCAATCACCTGTACGTCTGCTTGTGATAACTCTTTGTTGACCGCATGTAGTAACAAACTGATGCAGCGCCATGTACAGTAACGTTCTCCAGCCAGACGCATTAGTTGCTTTTCTGCTAACCAGCCGTCACTGATTCCTGAGGTTTTTGTGTGTGTTTGTGTGTGTGTGTGTTGTGTGTGTGTGTGTGTGCGTGTGTGTGTGTGAGGATGAGGGTGAGGGTGTAAGCTGTGAAGTATAAGAGAGAGCATTTCCTATATCCCTCAGGACACTTCAGGGCTGTTCTTACCCCTTCATATGGATCAAAGGGTTATTGCGTTATTTTAACAGTCTTACCCCTTTAAAAAGTTTCGACAGCCTCTACCCTGTTATGCGATTTATTACTGGTGAGGGGAGACTTCGTTAATAACTGTTCTTTTGTTCGAGTGGGCTGTGAGGAGCCTCAATGCCAATCTCTTCGAGTTATGGAGGATGGTCAATGCGCAATTGATTGTATTCATAAATCGTTTCTGATGAGAGAAAATTGCTGGGTGGAAGGACGAATTTCAGTTGGTGAAAACTGAGACTTTAAATGAAAATTAATAACATATTACTGTACTTTCTGTGAGTCACCATGTTCTTTGTCGAATGTGAAGAATATGAATGGGCTTCAGTTTTCAATAACATCTCTCTTAATTTTCGATTCGCAAATTGAATTTAGTCAAACTTCTGAGAAATGGCTTATCTTAAATACCGAAATATGTATGTGGCATGATATGTGCATCTAATTGAGATTCCGTTGTATAATTTAATTTACGGTAGTTTTCAGTTCGAATTTAAGCAAATACCAAACAAACAAACAAACAAACAAACAAAAGAAAGAAAGAAAGAAAGAAAGAAAGAAAGAAAGAAAGAAAGAAAGAAAGAAAGAAAAATATAAAACTGAAATTCTCGTTGTATGAAATGGCCCTGTAACTCTTTTAACGTTAGGTTTTGTTTATATGAATAACAAAGCTCATAGCCCCCACTCCAACTTATGAAAAGAACTTCAAACATGATTACGTAACTCAAGAATGTATTAGGTGCTAAGGAACGTTAATATTTATGAAATATATTTTTTACCCAATTGTGTGTGGAATTTAATGTGACCGTTTAGGTAAAAAAGGCAATGTTGCGCTGTGCTTAGTTTACTACCACTTCGTGAAGATACAACAGAAAGTGGAGTTTAGCTGTACACTTTCGTGACCTCGCCACTATGCAGAGGTGAGGGATCAGCCTCACTCTCCGAACGCATTACCTCAGAGTAACAGTCCCCGGTACGCATCAGATAGAATGTTGGCTGGACCCCAAGACTGGTCTGGACGATGCAGAGAAGAAAAAGTCTCTTGCTGCTGCCGGAAATCGAAGGCCAATACGCGGTTTTCCAGCCCATAGCGTACATACTGTAGCAGTGTAGATATGCCGGCTATTTTGGCGTTTTAGGATTAAAATGAATTCAATATGTTTGATGTCGGCCATATGTTCGGCAGATCGCGGAGGACACGTCACGGCTCTTGACTATACGCGGCTTCCACTTCTGAAGTCGCGGCTCTAACAAGGACTGTGCCACGAGGATGTGCGAGAAAATAAAGGTATTGGTTCACGCATTTGTAATCTCTGTGGCTACTGGGTGGTCTGGAGTGATCACATCCACACTCCATCAGCTTTGTCCCCAACAATGACTAGAAGTTTAATCGGACTGGCTCCAGAACTGGTCTCGACGTTTCTTCAGGTGCTAAAGGGAGGTATTGGTAAGATTACGGTTTTGGGACATGACGCCGTGTAGTATGGTAAATACAGGGTGGCGCAGAGCCGACGGACGCATTTTGATATGTGATAATTTGTTTAATAGCTGGAGAACACTGAAATGAAGTACACCTGTTTTATGTTCACAGAATGCAATTGTATTATTTGTAGTGGTTAACTCGTGAAGGGGGCCTCCTTGACGTAGAGTGCCCTGTCTTAGACAATCAACAGAATCATCAAAAAGCCTACGAAACCAATTTTGGTCTTGATTGATGAGAGCAATTTCATCTTGAAGTGTGTTGTGTGGGGGGAGTTCTCAATAGCCATTCTTTCAGATATCAGCACAGGAAGAAGCTTGGTACTGTGATGTCCGGCGAAAAAGGTGGCCACGGGGTGTCTCCAAAACGTGAAATAACCTTGTGGAAGAGATTGCGGACGACGTCCATGCTGCAGTGTGATTTTGTTGCAAAAGTCGTCCCAAAATTCTGCTTATCCCCTGGATGCCTGAATGTTGCAGATCTGAGCAATGTGGACTGCGCTGAAATGATTCCCTTGCTCTGCGAACATTTCAATACGCACACTTCTTGAAGCACCATGTGGACTGTCCCTTACACTGCCAGTGTCTTCAAACTTACGTATCTACAGCAAAATCCTATTGCTCGAAGGAATCACACCATGCCTAGGAACACTAAAGTGGTGCCTGAAGCGACGCTGTGTCCGAATGACAGACCTTGCGTCGCAGTAAAAGAGGACAGCTGCAGTTCTGTGCGCTACACTGCACCTCCCCATTGTGACTAAACGGGTGTTAAAATGGCATCAAGCCCTCTCTTGCTTGCCGTGATGTTGCACACCCTAACCTTCACCAGGCGGACTGGAGAGAATTCTGAAATGTGTCCGTCCACTCTGCGCCACCTTGTATCTGTAGACGTTTCGGGGGGAATTTCTGCCCCCATCTTCATTCCGTAATCCTAATATTCACCGTCGTGAGAATCTCATACTTCGCTTTGACAGATCTACCCGCCCGCTGACAATCGAACCCCAGGCTTCCGTTTCGTAGCCAGCCAAGAAAATAAGTAAACGAATGAAGAACGAAAGAACGAACGAACGAACGAAAAAGATGAAGTTTTATTTCATCTTTGTGTAAAGTCCTGGTTATTGGACGGATATGTTTGAAAATGAAATTCAGTTTTCAGTACAGATTTCTCAATATCACTTCTAATCGAAATATGTTACGTAGATTCAGAAATGGATTGTGAAGAGTGGTGAGCGGACAGACACCATTTAAATGTTATGCCTCTGTTTTACATGGTTTGTGTAAGGAGCTCATGGCAGCATAAGGCGTATACAGCTGCAACTTAATATTTTGTTGTTTAAATAAATCCCTTTTATTTTATGACACTTGAGATTGTCACAGCATTGAATATTAAAGTTGCGGTTTTCTAGGATTTCGCTTCGTGTTGTATGGTAGAGAGGTACCAACGTTGCGAGGGAACTATTCTTACGAAACTACACGGCGTCTCACACAGCAAGACTTTTGTCCTACTTTATTCCCTTCCAGATCACGACAAGTATAGAGTACGTGCCTTTTATCGTGTCCCTGGGCTTGGCGGCTTTATCCCATAAAAAGCCAGTAACTATCGGAACATCTCGTGATACCCACCGTACTCAGGAAAAATAAAAGGCCTCCCTGTATATGGGCTATATATAGAGTGTACTGCAGTTATATAGTTTAAACTAAATCACAACAAGATAAGCAATGTAGGTATAACGCAACATTGTGGCGCGTTCGCATAACCTGTAGTTGTCCTCTATGTGTTGTTGCGTTACATGTGACTGTCAACTACATAAACATATGGAGTGGTTCACAGCAATGCTTTAATGGAAAATTTATATCGCCGACAACAATAAAACGTACTTATGTCTTCATGTAAAGTACCTGATGCTATCTTGAAACTAAAGAATGTTCATTTTTCATTGCCTTCTATAGACATACAGATTCGCTAAACAGATCTTAATAGCAGGTAAGTCGTTGCGCATTTTCTGAGTTTTTGTGTAACCGTAAAACGTTTTAGAGGTCAGACGAAATTAATTAATTTTGAAGCGTTAAATATTAAATGAATATGAGTGTGTGTCTGTATTCTTTGTTAGTTATCCGGCATGAAAGTCGCGTCTTTTCTGCGCCATATTAAATTGTAATCTGTGTGGCGCGTCCGGCTCTTCCATATTTTTTTCACATTCTCATAATGGCTGGATTTTCGGAAAAACCTTATTGAACATAAAATGTGTGTTTTGATTTTCTCTACAACTTTTATCTGAAATATTTCCCATTCTAAGAAGAATTCACCGAGATATTATCGTAAATGTACATAGGTCTTCATGTTAAGTACCCGTTATTCTTGTCATATTTTAATGAAACTTGAATTTTCGCTACAGATTTTCGAAATATTCATGTTAAATTTCATTAAAATCTATCCAGTGGGAGCCAAGTTGTTCCACACGAAGAGACGGACGGACAGACAGATAGACAGACAGACATGATGAAGCTAACAGTAGCTTTTCGCACTTTTGCAAGCGCGCGCCTAAAAATGGCATTCAATGTGTGGTGTAATAAATGTGCAAACGTCTTGCAGCTACATGTAAGGTTTTCAGAATTGGGGTGTCTGTAGATACCCACTAAATTACGAGGTGCCTGCTTCAACATAGGTGATGTCACGGCTGAAATTTGAACTCGGTAACACCTGACCATGCAACACACTATTCAACACCACTCCGTGACGCTCTGTTATCGAATAAGATGGGTACAAAATGGGTCTCTTCCCATCCCTGAGAAGCAATTCGCGCAACAGAACTCATCTCTGATTGTTTGTGACAGGTTTGGTATCTCATATGATTGGTTTGATGTGGCAGAAGTGTCAGGGCCAACATGTGGATGTCTGGATTTTTAACAGTAGGACCTGAGGAAGGAAGAAGCTTCTTCCGAAACGTCGTGTTTTTAGTGTTTTTAATATTTTATTTGCGGTGGTGACAATGGAAAAAGTCCTCAAAAAAGTGTGAGAAGAAAGTGATATACAGTCATTGTCAAGAACAGTGATGTTGAAGTTTAACATTTTGGTTCTATCTGGCCCGAATTTGTGCTGGAAACCATAGGACATAATAAGGTTTTGTGATTTTGCTCCGCCGTTCTAGGCTGGTGCTTTAAATTAGGCCACGGCCATTTATTTTCTTATATTTTTGAAGTGACTGTTTCCTCATTTGATAGTACAACAGTAACTCCCTCCTAGTACGCAGCATTTTGCACGTGTTTGCGGGTAAGCAGACAAAAGTCTTTATATTATTCATACCGTGCATAATCACTAAGCAAGTACAAGATCATACCAGATAATGCGCTGTTATTATTGAAAAAGTTCTTACATTACAAAATTTAGTAGATCCGACAAAAGCCGTTTCACAAATTACCTGCCGTGTGGAGCAAGAAACTTTATTACAGTGTTCTTTTTTTAATTTAATTAGAAGTCATGTTGTTAATTTTGTCTTCATTTGTGATGTCAGTTTCCAATGGACACACCCTTTGTTAATAGCAACGAATCTCATTGCACGACCATATGCACGTCATAGGAGTTCATAATGCCCAGCCTGACCTGGCATCAACGGACGATAATTTTATTGAAATGTGTGGAGCAGTACTGACTGGTGGGCTTTGGGAGGAGTTTAGTGGGGAGGGAGGGAGAGCGGCTTCCGTATTGAACAGTTCTGACCTCAAGCACGTTTCTAAATTGACCGTTTGTGTAATTTACGCTTTTAGTGATAGACGGTGTGGCATTAGGCCCCCATTTACTGCAGTGACTGCAATTATTGCGTCATGCCGGACGCAGATGGGTCCCAGGGCAGTGGTGAACAGCCACGCAGGGTTGACGTTCTCAGCCAAAAGGGTAAAATGCATGTCGCATCCAGAATGTAAATGCGGTCCTGCCACGCGGTCATATCTTTCATCAAGCGTGTTGAAACATTTCCATATAATGAACAAGAGAAGGAAGATATGTAGGCTACACTCAGCAGTTTTATGGCACTGCGCAAAGAACTGATTTCTTTTAGTCGCTCTACTTAGTCTCCTACAGAGAAGGTATTACAGGGATGTCGGTTTTCTCGTTTACAAGCAACTGGACAGCAGATCTTTCTGTGTTGCCTCTATTAACCGAACAGAACATTATTCTTGACATAATGTTCTCATCATACTGTGGTACGCTCTAAGATAGCAAACCATATCCACAGTCAAGGACGTTAAACAGCGTACAATGTTTGGAAGTGCATGTCAGAAGAGACATTAAATCGAACAGAAATCTTGTACGTAAGCAGGAACATAAACTCCTATTTTTAGAAATATAGACG
The DNA here is from genome assembly GCA_013340265.1 of Coptotermes formosanus. Taxonomy (NCBI): domain Eukaryota; kingdom Metazoa; phylum Arthropoda; class Insecta; order Blattodea; family Rhinotermitidae; genus Coptotermes; species Coptotermes formosanus. The sequence continues at coordinate 769,761 of BLKM01010328.1, read as the reverse complement.
ACTGCGCAACAAGCGTATCTGCTCTCTTCAACTGTTCATGCTAAGACCCCCACGCCTGTCCTACTTCGGGCTTTTAGCAAGCTGTCCGCGCATACAGCTGTCGTAAAATTCCTACGACTCTACTACAGAAGCGAACCTCTGTAGCTTAGTGAAAATCGGTCTCGGTTCCCGGGGGCTCAATTGTCTCTTCGCTCCACATTCACATTTCTCTGGAGCCCAAGGTAGTCGCTTTCAATCACAGGCCGCGACAAAATTTAAACGTACTCTCTTCGTATAATTGGAATGAAGTTCGGTTTTCACACAAATCTTCTGGGGTATGAAAACATGTAGATTTGTATAGCGTAGGGTACCAACATTTTGAAGGAACCTGCTGCCTCCGTTTTCAGGATAGTCAAAATTTCTTCGACTACCTTCAGGATGGTTCTGCACGGCGTCATATCTAAGAATACTGGAATCTTGAACTTGTATTTTAATTTTTCCATATTTTTCATGTCCATTCTTTGCGACTTAACATCACTCATTGTTCTTGGTGTTAGCTTACTGCGCGCTGAAGTAAACTCAAGTCCCAACGGTGGATTGCTAAAAACAGTCTCTCTAAAAATACGAGTATGTACAAGCATGAAGGGTTGTGAGAAGATAGTTAATAGTTCCATGATAAAATAATAAATCTGACACAGTTACGATATTCGTTGAAAGGTGCTGCCCTCTAAAGGAACTTATTTCGTAACTGTGAACACTGCGTTACCGACCCGAACATACGTTTCGATGCTGCTGTTTTCTGCTTCGATACGTGAACATTGCCAGCTCTGGCTGTAACGTACATAACGACAAAATAGCAAGCGGTAGCCTTTTATACACAAGGATACAAATGCTTTGCTAATGGAACTTGTACAGAATTATTTATTCTTGTAATTCCCAAACTTGCTATTTTTCTATGTTTTGCTATGGTGTCTCCGTACAGACTCATAACTTAACAAGTGAAAGGTTTTAAATATGCCTGGATCAAGTGCTTTTTGTTTCTGTCGGTTTAAAGCCTTTTACCTTATTTGAAGCAATCACGAGATCTCAGTTTACAGGTCAAAGTGATTCCAAAATTTTACTCATTGTTTCATAACATCGAATGTCTGTTTCGAAAGTTGTTAGGCGGAGGGATATACACACCACACTTCCGAATGTGTAGTTATTACTAATGTTCTGTAAGTGTTTTATTTTAACTGGTGAATGCTTTGAAAATCCATAGGGAAAATTTAATAAATCCCATCTTCAGGTATGTTTTACTTACACAGCCCTTCCACTAATCCACTCCTATATGTTATAGCCCTTGAGGGACACTCTAAATTCACGATTTCGTTGGATGTTCAAGTTATGTAACTTTTTTCAACAAAGGTTGACACTAATACCAACTTAAGCATAGATACCTTTCACTCCTGTATGCACACTGTGTAACCTTCCGTGGCAAAGGTCGAGACTGCAAATGCCGACTGAAGCAATAGTACCCTTCACTGCGTTTGTTACAATATTCTGATCCTGTTCTTAACTACTTCCTGTGATCCAGGGGAGCGAAACCTTGTACCCGTCGAATACCGAGTTATGTGGGCCAGTGGTAAAGTGATGGGGGCGTGAAGTTGACCACTGACCTCCGCCTAGCGCCGAGATCAAGAATGAGTGGAGCTGTACCTCTACACCCACTGTATGCTCTCGTGGCCTTACACGGACAACTTCACCTTTTCCTGGAGTCCAAGTAGAGCGATAAAAATCAGTTTTTTGCTCGTATGGTTACCATCCGACTGTAAACATTCATATTGTACCTTGAGTTATTGATGTACCCTGCAGTAAATCTTAAACCATTTTGTCCCCAATATTATGTGTTTCCTTTATGTTTTACTTCAAAATATGATCAGCTTGTTTTCGAAACGTCTCTAAGTAATTTTTGGCCTACGTACGCGACTGTAAGATAAAGTAACTCATGAATATAAAGCTTCGTTAGCAAGCTGTAAAAATTCCTGATTTGAGTTTCTTTCTGTTTAGGTAAGATGTTGCGAGCTTGTGGAAAATGCCTAGAGAACGTTTTCAATAATTATCATACACTACTGTTTTTTATGGCCCGACAGCCTTAGTGTGCGTATGCCTGCTCATTCTCGAGGCTTCGTAACCACACTCATATACACTACACCCGGTAGGACTCCTCTGGAAAGCGATGAGCTCGTCTCAGAGAGCTCTACCCGGCAACAAACAACACGCAAAACAGGCAGACATCCACGGCCCCGGTAGGATTCGAACACGCAATCCCAGCAACAGAGCAGTTGCATACTCGCGCCTTAGACCGTGCGGCCACTGGGATTGGCATTAACCATTGTTACGGCCTTTAAAACGATAATCATGAAACAAATAAAAAATGTATAATAATAATAATAATAATAATAGCCGTGCAGCACAACTTCAGATTTTATCATGATGTTTATTCAATTGTCATTTTGTGTACACAGTTACACAACATGTTTGGGCCTTTATCTTTGCCATCATCAGGTGCATCTTTCAGAATCCTTCATACAGGTCATTATACAATGTCATTTATATTAAATTTTATACGTAAGTGAGATCTCACTTATATGCAGGCAATAAAACAAAAGTCCATGTCGTGTTGGTGTTATCAATTAACAGTCCTAAAACAGGAGTACAAAAGGAAGAAAACTATTAAAAAGTTAGAAATTATTAAAAACAAATTGAAGAGTTGGAATTGAAAGTGATAATTAATATTTGGGTATTTGAATCTTGGCATTGAATTATGAGTTTAGATTTTAGATTTAGATTCAATGAAAGATTTAAAGAACACTACAACGATTTCAGATACATGCACAGGAAGTCAAAGTATGCGACTCACCTTTTAGACAACAAACACCCCATTAGGCACATCAATGAAATTATGAATATAGTATATAGGTAACAAAGGAAGCGATCTCAATACCATGGAGAAGGCTGCATGTACAAGAAACTTGTATAAAGAAACTTTAAAAGGAAACCAAATCAATGACAAAAACGCTGTCACAACGACTAAACTCTTTGACACTATTATTCAACACGAAAGCCCTCCCCTTTCTCTTCCTCTTTTCCCCTCCCCCACACTACATAATTCTAGGTCACCAGGCCGTCTTACAATTCAGTAACTAATAAACCGACAGCAGTGATACAACATCTCATCGAATTCTCATCATCCCAGAACAACAAAATACAAATCAATGGACCTGTGCCTAGAATAACAACAGTAAGTAACAACAACCCACATAAGAACAAAACGTACGAATATGTCAATCAGAAACATAATAAATCATAAGTTTACATATACATTGAATACAGATGATTTTACGTACGTAAACGATAGAAGAAAAACACCATGAGAGAGAAGACACGAAAGCAAGACGAATACCATAAATAGTGACTGGACCACCCAAACATCTTCACTATCAACCGCCTGAATGACGCAAACACGCACCAACAACGTAAAATGGAGATGGAGCCCAAAAATCAGTGGGGTCTAAAATTATAATTCAATGCCAAAATTCAAATACCCAAATATTAATTGTTACTTCCAATTCCAGCTCTTCAATTTGTTTTTAATAATTTTTAACTTTTTAATAGTTTTCTTCCTTTTGTACTCCTGTTTTAGGACTGTTAATTGATAACACCAACACGATATGGACTTTTGTTGTATTGCGTACATATAAATGAGATCTCACTTACATATAAAATTTGATATAAATGACATTGTATAATGACCTGTATGAAGGATTCTGAAAGATGGACCTGATGATGGCAAAGATAAAGGCCCAAACATGTTGTGTAACTGTGTGTGATATGACAATTGAATAAACATCACAAAAAATCTGAAGTTGTGCTGCACGGCTATTATTATTATTATTATTATTATTATTATTATTATTATTATTAGATTTTAAGCACAACGGAATGGCACACATAAAGATTATTAACAAAGAAGGTATGATTATATACCGAAAGATTTAAAATGGGTGTGAATGCCCTCTGTAAACTAGGTAAAGAACCGAGACAAAATTCGTTGCGTTGTAGTGCATTGTGCAGATGGCTTCGTACGAATACGCCGGTATTTTTTTAAGAGGGTAGTCCGGACTTCCAGTCGAAAGTCCGCGAGGTAGGCAACGCTGCTATGAGTCACACCGAGGATAAGTGATGTTTACCTTCGTCTGGTATTTGTAATTCGATTATGTCCACGCGGCAGGCTATACATTAAGCGTGTACCTAGATTACTGTGCCCTGCGGACTTGTAGAAATGGCCCCACTCATTTTCCGTCTTGCCCCTATTAAGTATACGTTCCTGCATTGTGTTGCCTGTGAATATTTAGTAGTGAATGCAGTATGCGCATGCGCCGTATATAACAATAATTGCTTACTGGATATTAGTCGTCACTCACGTAATGATGTTAGTGTCATTCATGGAATGGCTTCCCTCACGAACCTATTGCCGAAGCCTGCATTGTTCCCTCCACAACCGAAATCAATACCACTGCATATTGAGGTTATGTAACAAAGGGTGCTTTTAAATTGAAATACAGTGTGGAAATATGAGTTCGACTGCCACTGACACAAGTTTGTTATCTAGCCACGAGACCACTGGTCATTTCCCTCCCCAAGTGAACGCCGTTGATTTTTCCATCGCCCAGCCTTCAAGGTTTCAAGGTGAGATGAATTCAACCTACGGACGTACTATTGGCAGGTGACACGGGAAATTATTTTCTTCCAAACAACGAAAGGTACAAATGTCTGAGTGTGTGGTACGCACATTTAAATTTGATGGTAAAATCGAAGAGGCAATGTACTTTTCATTGGCCCCAAAGAATTAATTGAAGTACGAATGCCCGTGGTGTCCACTCTTGGTTAGTTCTGTGGGTTTGTGGGTCACTTGTTAGATCTGTGCCTAAAAGTTTTTTGAATGTGAGTCGTCAGCAGTCAGTGATGCAGATCGTTTCACATCGTTTCAGATCGTTATGCATTCAGTAGATTCTATTTTAAGCATACTTCTTGTATTCTTACGCCTGTTGCAAATTCAAACACGCTGGTTAATAGCCTACTTCAGCACGGACTAATTTCCACCGTGGAACTACTTTGCTTCTCGAATTCCCGCGAGGAAGCAGCAAAACAAATACCCGAGAACGGCCACTTTACTGCCACAGTAACAGGGACAAGGAGAGTCACATGAAAGGGCTATAATGCATGCTAAATCAGTAAAAATAACATATCATTCGTTGTTTCATCTACGACTACGTATGTGAACAAGTGTTGCATGTTACGTCCTTGCAGTGCATTGTATGGCAACGTTGCGTACAGAGATTTATATTAGGGATTTCGTGACTGTTGTTGTTACATTATGAAATACTGAAACAATGGTTACCAAGATCTTCGTGTGGGAAATCTCGCCTAAGTCTAATGACAAGGAAGTCAAGAATATGCGGATGAGCTGGTCACGTAGCTTCGGTAGTCAGTTGGAAGTCGGAGAAGGAAGATAATATTGGGAAGATACGCCGCTTCTGGGTTTCGACGTTTGGTATTGTGGTAGATATACCGACGATTCAGAGAAGCCTGCTTTCCCATCATCAGGGTCAATGAATGGCCATCGACACATCAAATTTTCTGATAGAGACAGTCGGTTCCTCTGAAATGTCAGTACATACCTACCAGACTCCATAGCGTAAAATTGGGGAGGCGGCTCCCTCCATTGTCAGCGCCGTAAGAACTGCATCTTTACAAGAAGAAGAGAGATCTTGTAGGAAGGCACGTTGTGAGGGGTGTGTGTAGTTGAATCTGGCTGAGAATTCCGTTACCACAGATTTAGTTGGATTTGCTGGCCCGTCTGTTTGATTGCATATGATGCTTCTGCTGCAGTTCATGAAATTCTTCAGCAAAGAGGCATAAAGGCTAGAGCCCTTTTGAATTATAGCACAGAGACCAAAAACCTCTTCCTATGAACTTCTCCTTGAATCCCGCAGGATTATATTAGATTCAGATCTGCTATTGTGCGTACTTTTGCAAGATTAACAAAACTGTACAGAGGAATGGGTGTTACGGTAAAGCACATTATAATTGCGTTCAGTTGCATCTTACAAGGTTGAGCGCTTCATAGGGGTGGACAATACCTGCTTTTGGTTTTGGGATTTTATGTCATTTTACGACATAGGAAGGCAACAATCGTGGAATAATTATTATTAACTTTCAGTCCGTTTGGATGTTTGAGAATAGGGTGCTGAGAAAGATATTTGGGACTAAGAGGGACGAGGTAACAGGAGGTTGGAGGAAATTTCGTAATGAGGGGCTTTATGATGAATACTCCTCGCCAAATATTTGGGCGATCAAATCAAGAAGAATTTACTGGGCGGGGAATGTATAGGGGAGAGGAGAGGTACGTATAAGGGTCTGGTGGGTAAGCCTGAAGGCTAGGCTAGGCCTAGCCTAGGCTGGGGTGGGGAGAAGATCTAAAAATAGACATTGAAGAAATAGGATGGGGGGTGGGGTGGCATGTGGACTGGATTTGTGTGACTCAGACTGGTCAAAAATGTCGGGATCACGGTAAAGAACTTTCAGGTTTCATAAAGCTTGGAGAATATTTTTGTCTAGTCGAGGAACGATTAGGTTCTCCAGAAGTACTTTCTTCCAAGGAACTATTCAGTTAATTGGTTGGTTGGTTGGTTGGTTGGTTGGTTGGTTGGTTGGTTGGTTGGTTGGTTGGTCGGTCGGTCGGTCGGTTGGTTAACACAAATTGTGTAACTGCCTGCCTGGTGTGTTACATGTATGCTTACAATCAGATGCTGATTCAGGTATTTTACATTACTTTACCTTTTCACAAATTTTGATCATTCATTAAGTCTAGTCTTATATTCTTCATTCTGTTCTTACCATTTTACTCCGCAGCATCCTACGTCCAATCACCACACCAGTCAGCCACCTGCTAATTCGTTTTTTTCAGGACAAAAAGTTTTAATACCTTAGTATTTAAAGCGAGCGTTTATGTATTAAATTTGCAAAACGGGAAACAATGATGTTATGAAAATTAACAGATGAATAAGCATTGTTAAATAACCAATATTTCAACCGTTTCTCTTGACAGGAATATACTGCATCTGCTGGACGTTTTCCAGCCTCCGTTCGATAGAATGAAAGACAAATATTTGCACGTCATTCCAAAACGTGTATTAAAAACTGCAAATGTTGGTTCGCCCAGTCATTAAGTAGAATTAGAACGCAAAGCATGTAATTATTAAACAGCAACGTCAGTCAAATAAACAAATTTACATTTCTGGTCTGGACGCGTCACGTATATTTTGTGGGGAGCGTAAGAGATTTATATTCAAACAGCAAGTTAATGTTTGTTTAAGCTTTCATAGGCCACCAGTACCATGGTGTAACGTACACGTCTAGTTTTAATTGGATTTCAAATCAAACCAGCCAGAGTGAGGGATGTCCTTTTTTTATGTCCCCAATACAGGACGAGGTGTGTTGAATGGGTATTCCCATCCCTTTCAACTCCCGGAACGTTGAAAGAGCTGCTGTAGCGTATTAAAATGGACGGATCCGGACAAACTCTGTGTTCCAAACTAAATTTCAAATTCTCTTTGATCTAGAGAATACCAATAAATGGCCTTTGTCAATGTGGATGGGGACTGGAGTCGAACGCGAGCTGGCAGTAAGGGAGTATGACAGGGTGAGAGCGGTTTCCACATTTGTGTTGTCTTCCTAGGAAGAGAGAGGAATTCCAGCAATTCGGCGCCGACATATTGGACGGTCACTGAAACTATTCACGTGACCAGTTCGGAGCAGAACGTCCATACTGTGGGACAGGTTGCAATGGACCACAACGCGCGGGGGGGGGGGGGGGCTGTTCCTAGGCCTGTATTGACTGCCAACACATTCGAGTGATTGATCACTAAGGTTTGAGATGTCTAGCCTAGGGCGAGCAGGTTTCGGACCCGTAAGCGGCATATATGCTGAAGGAGAATGCTTTCACGTAAGAGAGGGGAAGTAAAGGTAAATTTAACCTCACCACCTTGACTAGACACCGCACCATCAAGGCGCAGGGAGAACGTGGAGATAAAGCTGTACGTTTTCTGAATATATGAACTGCACATACTGCTGATATCCTTGTTGTAGCTAAAGTGGTGTTGTGCGTATTATGATACAACCTAACAGGCATTCAAACGGTAAAAATATTGGTAACATCGAAATGTCAATTTCAGTCTTCCGCAGCGACGTTCATAAGATCTGCGCTCTTCTGGGATATTACGCAGTGTCGTGTGGTAATTGTTGTTGGTAAACAGTTATCACACGACGCTGTGTAATACCCCAGAAGAGCGCAGATCTCACGAAATGTCAAGATTAGAGGACGTAATTAAGCTAACGTAAGAAGACATCTGACGCTGAGAGTTTGAAAGTCGAACTGTTGTGAATGTACATGTGTACGTGGGGCTAAGAGGAACAGATTGTTGGACACAGGCCTAAAAAAATTATGTTGGAAATTGAAAATCATTCCAGAAGCCAAGTAAACGGCTGTGTGTTTTTAAGAAAGGATATAAGGAGCAGAGTAACAGCTACTGCAGAATGACAGGTTTGAGTCCTACATAAAAGACTGCTTATAAATAATTTAGGATTAAGTCACATAGGAAATGTGTGAGGCACGTTGGTATGTTCACACGTGGCTTTACCATTTTAAACCACAAGGGTCACACTTTCTGTTGTTGTTTGTAGTACTGTTATGACTGTTACTAGGTTATGTTTTTATGTTTATTTTACAAGGTCGCTATTTTTATGTTTACATTGATTTCACTTTTATGTGTATCTATCACATATGAACTTAAATTTGAGCCCTAAGACGTGCGTTGTAATTTCTGACTTGCACACAATATTTCGTCTGCAAAAAATATGTATACATATGTGTCCATCTACACGCGTACGTACCAAATTTCATATTCATAGATATAAGCACTAGATATTAAATATTATGTTCCACGTTTTCATTTCTCGTAATTATCCATAACGTAAGTCGCACAAGTAATCAATAAATGCAACGGAACGTGACGCCACCCCACGAAGTCTTTGTTATCTATTGTTACGTCACAACAGAACAAATTTCAATCTGCGATATGAGGCGCCATATTATTATGTAAGTGTAATAAAATAGACGGCAATAAACATTAAATATTATTAGTCTGTGTATTCTTTGTCTTTATCGGCCAATATCCAAATCTAATCTTTCTTTGCACCTTCTTGTGTTTGATCACCAACGGCCTGCCTGTCTGTGACGTATTTTTGATAATTATCTCGTAAAAGGCACAGTTTTTGGAAAAATGTTTTTGCCCGGAAATATATGTGTTGTGATTGTCCCTATAATTTTTATTTGAAAAGTTTGTCCTTGCGGGAAGAATTCAGTAAATTATTATTAGAAACGTACTTAAGTCTTCATGTGAAGTACCTGATGTTTTTGTCTGATTTTAACCAAACTTGAACATTCTCAACAGAGGTGAATAAAAGTTTTCAATATAAATTTTCACGAAAAATTGGTGTCGTGTTATTTTATTAGCGATATCAAAGCGGTTGACAGAATGAAATGAGTCGTACTGTGGAGGACTTCAACTAAAGCACTTGCCTAAGATCGATCGGTGCAATACAGACCGTAAAATCATGTGTACACTATCACGTTTTATGCTCAGTAATTTTTTCCCCGAAAATCGTGTCATTTGTGAGTTAATGTGGAAAAATATGATAGATCCGGACAGGCCACAGATGGCAATATAGTACCGCGCAGAAAAGGTGCGATTTGCATGCTTTATAACTAAGGCCAGTGTACAGACACACATTCGTAATAATATTTAATACTTATTACTGTTAACAGCAGTACGAAATATTTTGTAGCTCAAGAACAGTAAAAAGGAAACCAATTGTTGAATTTCCATGGCAGCACTGAACACTTGTATGCTGTAGACAGCACATATGCGCCAACAACAATAAAAATGGAACGTATTCTTGCGTTTCTATGGCAACAATAGTTAGGTGAACGCGCCACAAAGTAACGTGGTACGTACATTGCTTAACTTGTTTTATTTTAACTGACATGCTTCGAACCAGATGGTTTCTGCTCAAGAGTTTCGTATTTCGACGATTGTTGAGGAATTACAGCATGTGGTATACAATAACTGACATTATTAAAACGAACAAATTTTTAAAAAGCTTAAATTTTTTCATTTCACTAATGTCAGTTGTTGTACATCAGCCACATGCTGTAAGTCGTCAGCAGTCGTCTAAATGCGGAACCTTTGAGAATGAGCCGCCTGGTATGAAATATGTCGAATACAATCAAACGAGTAACAACTAAGAATAAATGTTGCACATGTGGGAATGTTGTGATCATTTACCATCATACTCTGTATCTGAATGGGAAGAAATTTTAGGATTTAGCATTGCAAGTTCTGATCCGTCTGAACCCACGCATTTACCATGTCCACAGAGAGAGTTTCATAACTTGTTGTATTGCCATATTTATACTGCTAGTAATTCTTACAGCTAATGCGAATTAGACACGCCATGCACTGAGCTAACTCGTTCGTGTACTGCTGATATAAAACCTAATATAAATTAAAATAACACAACAAAGGATCTGACACAATTTCTCCCTCCTCCAGAGCCATCTCCTTCTTGCACTTAAAGCTTTTCCTTTGAACAAAATTAATATTGAATAAAACTTCAAACAAGGCTCTCAGATGTAGAGGACATTGTAAACCATGGAGGGATGAGGAGATACAGGGAGGAGGAGGAGGAGAAGAAGAAGAAGAAGAAGAAGAAGAAGAAGAAGAAGAAGACTTTAGAAAGTGAAAATGGCATGAATCACGATGTGCACGTGAGCCAATAGCATCAATGACCCCATTTGCTTGACGCAGGCAGGAGGGAGGGATTAAGCTTATCATTGCATCCACTCGCTTCCTCTTGCCATTCAAACCTTACCCTTTCTTCGCACGAACTCATCCGTTATGATTCTGGTACCGTGTCAGTACCCGCTGCTGCATGCATACTGCGGCCGTACTTAACTTGAGACGCCTGATCATTGCTACGTGATTTGGGGTTCTTATGAACTAGACATTTATCGTTTGTCTGATAACAAGACTAGAAAGCTTTAACTGAAGTCTGGAGTACACATATTCTCGAAATGAATTCCTTACGAATATGTAGGTTTATACCACACTGGTGTTTATGTTCGTACATTGCGTACGTGAGCACATCACACATCTATGTCGCGAACTAACAAGTGGGTTCTTTCCTTCTGGATTTCCGACTCATGTTTATTTCTCTTCTCATGGAATACACGCTTGACTTTATCACTTCAAAAATATTTAATGAAGGTAAAATTGCCTTTGTGCTTTGTGAAGCACCACAGTATGACGACGTAATGGGAACAGAAAATTCTGCTGTTCGCATTCTTAACCTGTGCAATAGATGGAGGTGAGTGGCGAGCTTGGCAGAATCGCCACTGTATGCCGGAGGAAACAGCGCCCTCTCCCCCCCCCCCCCCCGCGACCCAGTACTCATTGGGTAGGAAGCTGATTAGACCCCTGTTGGGAAAATAAAATTGCTGCCCTGCCGAAATCAAATGCCATTCGCACTGCAGCAATATTTGGTGAACCGCACAAATTGTGGAGCTCCACGTTATAGGATTTTATCAGTTAAATAGTTTATAGAAGCCCACACTATTATGTTCGCATGATAGTAGAATATATTGTTAAGTTGTGACTGATGCATTGGTGACATGAATACAAATCAGCTAATTATACTTTTGATTAACCTGTACGAATTTATCGGTTAATTCGCATTTTGTAAGTTAGTATATACACTGTCTCCTCTTTTTTATATTATTCATCTCCGTGCATGAACGATAGTTTATAATTAAAAACCAACCAAGTGCCCAAATTACTATATACTATAATTTGTGCATTTGGTTGGTTTTCAATTATAAAAAAAAATTGTCTTCTCTGTCTTTCTCCTTTCGCATCTATGGACCTACAAGCCAATGCGGCCCTGCATCTGGCTTGTAGACATTTCGTGGGACTTCTTGGACGAGGGGACGGCCATCGCATATAACGTATATACACAGGGCAACAGAAAGACAAAAACGGTACAGACATAAAACCTCTTTCTATGCGGAATTCGAGTAGACGCCTTACACTGCTCGTCCATTGTGCACAAATATTCTATTCCACAATAAGAACAGTACGTAGTAGTCCTTTTTGCTACACACAGACGGAAATCGTGGATCCTGAACCTACTCGGACTGTGTGTGCTTGTGTAGTGTCTAGGCACCTTCGCGTCCCCGCGGAGCAAGTGTTTTAAAATTGCTCCCTCCGTCCGTCCGTCTGTCTGTCTGCCTGTCCTACGCATAAGAACAGTACGGTTCAAATGAAATTTGGTACTGAGGAATTTTAAGTAGAGTGTGGACAGCCTTTTCATTTTTCATGTAAATTTGTAAACTCTAACGACCAAGTTACATGTGTCTACATGCCTTCTTCTTGCATGTCCAGCGTAACTCGCGAACATTAACATTAAACATGCATTTCATACCAAATGCATTTTCCCCATAATTCTTACAACTTTCGGGTTAAGTAAGCAAGATCAGCGTTTACACGTACATTTCTGAATCAGTAGGATAGTGAGGTTTTAATCGAACGTACCGTTCCAGCCACGTGAAAAACCGAACAACGTCTTGACTGATCTTAGAGTAGCTTGAAGTCGGGTTTGATTTATCTATTAGGGCAGGACTTAGAAGTGTACGCATATTAAGCAAGGTGTGTATGTGCATACAGGGTAATTTTCCATTTAATGTTTGTCATCTGAAAGTGAACAATGTTTATGTTGGTAAATTTTCCTGACACGTACATTGTAAAAAAAATGTAAAAAGTGGCTTCTGGTTTTACGGGTGGTGCAGAGACAAGTATCAATACGTCGGTGGTCTTGATCGGCATAATGTTGTTCCTAACTGAAACAAGGCAGTTATATAAATGGTAATTTTTAAACAAACTCTGAATTAGTTTACAAAAGTTTGTCTTTACAAGACTTGGTGTTTTCGAAGCGGTGTTGATAAGCATCCAAACCTTCTGGGATATTAGGCCGTATCGACTGGTAAATAGCAGCCAGTCAACATGGTGTAACAGTAACATCCCAGAAAATTCAAATCTTGAAGTTGTATTCGGTTTTAAGTCTTTTGGTTTACTTTATCCATGTTAAGTGCGTCTCGGTCACGGCAACTGGCCTGCCGTCTGCGGGTGGAGGAGTTGGCCTCCACTTTAGGAAGGTAATTGAAACTGTATTAAATAAACAGTCGCAAACAGCCGGCAAGGGACGGTCCTCCAGTCTGTGGGTTGGATGAGAGACTAACATCTCCACACCGCAAAAATCAGCAAGTTATGAAACGTCACACAGAGCCTAGAACTTGGACGGATTCTCTGTTACGACTTACACAATGGAAATTGGACATGACATTCGGAACATGTAGTACGAGGAGTCTACAGTCCAGGGGCGTTGGAGACAGTTGCAAAAGAATGAGCAAAGTATTGGTTAGGTTAAGTGGGAGTACGGGAGGTCCGGTGGGACAAGGGTGACGCTGCAGCAGCAGAGAATTTTACGTTTCTCTGTGGAATGGGAAGAACAATCAGCAGTTAAATAGTTTTTTGTGCATAAAGGCGGTTAAGAGAGTAAAGTGTATTGGTGATAGAACGTTTTGTAGGCCTGTAGTACTGTGTTGTGCCGTGCCAGAGTGAGGATAAAAGCGATGTTACGACATGTGCAAAAGAAGAGTTCCCACGAGGAATGACGTCAGGTGTTTGATCACTGCCCTGAGTGGCACACGAAAATACCAATTGCATATTTCAATGCAAATTTGGAGAAAAAATATACCATCAAACCGACAAATGGGATCAAGATTTTACATAATAAGGCTGTTAAGGCGATAAATTTAACTGCAACTAAAAACATAATTGTCAAGAGCACAATGTTCCGACATTGCATTATTCATATATACTCTTAGACCTCTCCTGCTGGGAAGGCTCAAGGTGAGATTGTTCACATGTCATCGGACAGATGATGACGTGTACGTACAATTGATAGCCGGTTTTTTAAAGCATCTGACTATATTCTGGTCACTGTCTAGTGATTGGAAACATTAGGAAGAGACTGTCAGCAAGCATGCATGCATGGAGAGTAGAAGTTTGATAAGGGGAGATTCGATCTTAAGAAACTAAAACGATATGGAATTTGGGGAAAAGTATCAAGTTAAAGTCTCAAAGAGGTTTGCAGCTTGGGAGAACTTAGATGAAATCGAGGACATAAATAGGCCTTGGGACAGCACTACAAATAGTATAAAATCTCAGCTAAAGAAGGTATAGGTCATTACGAATGGAAGCAGAACAAACCATGGCTTGACGAATAATGTTCAAAAGTGGTGCAGGATCCGAGCCAGGTAGTGGAGATAAGCTCATTACACGAGACGTAGGTATTTGAGGATCAAAAGAGAAAGTTTTTGGAAGGCAGAATTAAAGAACTTGAAACAAGCAGGAAGAGAAAGTATATTAGAGACTTGTGTAGAGGCATAAATTTATTTAAGGAGGGTTACCAAGTTAGAACAAACTTCGTAAATGATGAAAAGGGTGACCTGCTTGCAGACTTCCACAGTTAGTTATTGACCGTACATGTGCTTTTCAACGTTAGATAAATTTAATTACGTAGGCCTACCGTTGAGCCACTGGTATGTGAGCCTAGTGCCTTCGATTTTGAGGCTGCTGTTGAAAAGCTGAGATGCTATAAATTTTCAGGTATTAATCAAATTCCGGCATAATTGATCCAATCGGGTGGTAAGTGTGTAGGCTCAGAGAGCCATGAACTTACTAAATCTGTATATAATAAGGAATAATTGCCTTAAATATAGAAGCATTCTGTTATTGTGCTTGTTTATGAGAAGGGTGGTAAAAGCTGATCTTGATAAATACAGGGGCATATCACTGTTACCAACTAAAAGGAAAGTTGTTCCTCTACTGTTATTAAGGCATACCCCACTCATTTTTAACCTCGGAATTAAATTGAGGTGAGTAGTTAACTGCACGACCCGGCCGCTTTGTCACCGGGGAGGAAGCCTATTTCCCATCAGTAGGAAGGCGGACGGGCCGCATAGCCGGTCTGGACGTACTGGAGAAGAGAATATCTGTTGTCCCTGCCGCGATGCGAGCCCCTGGTCCCTGTACAGACTACACAGTTCCGGCTGCTGTTGTCAGCTACATACACAAGGTTTTTTAGAATTCTTATGTAAAGGTTAACTTCATACGTAGGAGAAATTGCTGGGGACCATCAGTGTGGATTGTGACGTTATAGGCTATATCGGATACTTTGCATTGGTCAGATGTTTGAGAAGAAACGGATATATAATGGGAGGGTATATCAGCTACTTATGGACTTGAAGAAGGCCTTGATTCAGTCATGAAGGAGGTTTTGTATAATATTCGGATTCAATTTGTTATAGATTTTAAACTAGATGATTTATGTAAAATATGTGGAAAAGAAACCTGTAGTAGCGTCCAGATCTGTAAACATTTATCTGATCCTGTTTATTGGAGTCCAGCAGAATACACCTATTAGACAATATATGTGTATATATGTGTTATTACTACAAATATACTTTCTTCGACATGTTTCGGCCCTGACTGAGCCATCATCAGGATGATGCAATTCAAGGGATTTTACATGTTATGAGTGTACATTTTCACTAGACAGTGCAACTCATGTTCCCCTCTCTGAACAAGATATGGTGGAACTAGACACAGATTGAATGTTGAACTGTCCAATCTGTGTCTGAAACCAGTGTCTTCTCCGTAGAGAATTACATGGGTTGCACTCTCTAATGGAAGTGTATACTCATGTATCGTGTATAATGCCTTGAATTGGATCTCCCTGACGATGACTCAGTCAGAAAAGAAACATATCGGAGATAGTATAATGTAGAATTGTACATTGTCTAGCCAGTGTACTGTGTTGGAATCTAATACATAGTGAAGTAATGCACGGAAAATGCAAAATTTAAGACGTATCTGATCCATTTCCTTTCAGAATTTTCTCAAAAGAGGAGATTTTCTTTGGCCATTGTAGACAAATTTCTTTCTAATAAGCTACTGGGAGGATCTAAGAGTAGCAGAAGGGACTGATATCGAAAGCGACATATCTCTGGTCTGCGCTGGTGATGTTAATTTGTTGAGTGAAACATAAATCGTATGAAGAACGACAGAATCTTCTTCAGTCGCTAGTAAGTAGGCTGCTGTAGCTGTAGGTGCTGAGAAAAGTAGTTACATGTTCTTGCCTCGGTAACAGAATGTCGGGTAAAATTCTGATTAAACATAGCTTAATACCGCTTAAATACTTTGAAAATATGGCGTAGTTAATTAATATTTGGGAATGACAGTAACAGAAAAAAATTACATGCATGAAGAAAGAAGAGGAGATTTGATTCAGGGAACGCTTGTTTTGTGTGTGTGTGTCCTGGCGCTTGTTTGAATGTGATTATGCTACCTGTGTTGAGAAAGGGTGCTTAGCGACAGGAAGAAATAGAGACTGCGTAAGTAACTGAGTAACCAGAAAGCAAGCCGCTTGTCACAGAATCCCAGGTTTTGTGGCCACAATAATGAATACGTACATATATATATGATTTTGAAACTAGTTGAATTCAGCTTACATCTTTGCAGTCTATATGTCTATCTAATATTATCCTGATTCTGAGGAGTATGTCCTCAACCTTTTAAGCTAACGCTTCCCGGCCAAAATTCTGTACGTGTTTCTTGTTTTCTTCATCCGAGCTACTCATGTGTGTATGTAATCCAACGTAGTTCCGGTCGTCTAAGTACCCCAACAATCGTACTTTAAAAAACTGAATTCGTTAAAGTAGTGGACTGGCCCTACATTGAAGCGTAGTGTAAGAAGTTTTCGAGTTCGCGCTTATGATGGTAACCCCTGCTCACACTCACTGCCTTCCCCACCAGTACGCTGTGTTTGTTCCTGGGGAGTCCATACGCCGCTTTGTAAATCTGATATTTGAAGAAGATAGTGGAAATCAAGTAATCGTGTGGATTTTATATGGCTTTCCATCTTTCCCCTGTTTGTATGACTGTCAGGATTGTTTCCGTATGTTAGTTTTGTTCACACAGGTCTGCCTGTTTGTCTGGTTAGGCCCTGTTGTTCAGGCTGCATTAAAGACATTATATGCTGTTTTTCTGCGCAGCCAAACTCAAAGTCGGATATGATTAACACATCTGCTTCTTACTAGAAAAGTCGCGGGTTCGTTTTTGACAGAGGAAACGAACATTTTGGTTGCATTATCTCCAGGGAACAACCGATCCCAGTGGCTGCGCAGCCTAAGGCGTGGTTCTGCGGCCTTCCGCTTGCTGGGATTGCAGGTTCGAATCCCGTCGACGGCATGGATGTCTGCCTCCTGTGAGTGTTGTGTGTTGTCAGGTAGAGGTCTCTGCGTTGGGCTAATCACTCGTCCAGAGGAGTGCTACCGAGTGTGATGTGTCTGTATGTGATCACGAAGCCTCGATAAGGAAGAGGTCCTGGCCCTCTAGGGGCTATTGCGCCACTGGGGAGGGGGGGGGGGGGAACCCCAAGGGGACAGATGACTGGGGAGATCGTGACTAGAGTGTGAGGAAAATGTGTGAATTTACCTTACATATATAGGTTGTGCGTATTTGAAATGAACTGCTTAGCTGAGTTTACGGGTGAAGGATTCACTTTATGAAATGTTGACGAAACTTTGGGTGCCGTAAAGTGATTCAATTTCCTAATGAGCAACAGTTAAATATCTGCTACTTAAAGGAGATCAGGGATATCTGATTCAGCATAATTACTAGGCTTATTTTTGGACTACTGGGAATTGGGGTTCGATTCCCGGCAGAGGCAAAGTTTTTTTCCCTTTCTACATAATATTCGGACCGACTTTACATCTAACCAATCTCCTACCCAATGTTTCTTAGGGCTCTTTTCCCGGGGTTAAGTATGCGCAGAGTTAGACTTCTGCTTCTCCCTATGTCTTCATGGCGTGGTGCCTAATTAAGCACGGGCACAACTTTACCTTTACGTTGGCCCCACAGAAGACTCATTTTCGTGTAGTCACGTAGTAAATTTAAGGATTAGAATATAAACAAATATAAAGTACTGAAATTCTTTTTTTGCCTTTTTTTGCAGGTCGGGGTGGAAGAAAATCTTCACTTAGCCAACAAACGACATATGCGCTCTGAATTCACTTCCGTTTAGCCTGCACTACCTGGTAAGAATGCAAACAGCTGAATCTGTGGTAGTAAGGGCGGTCGTAGAATGGTGGGTAGGAAATCCAAGCAGGCCTCCAACTAACTAGATGTGAGCTAAGCACCCTGCAGAGAAGTGTCTTGGCTTGGTACTCCAACAAGCATCATTGTGTGCCCTTCCTAGCTTTTCAGCCTGCCCAGTGTACCGTTCCCAAACCCCCTCGTCGTAACAATGAGCCGACAGCCGTCTGTCTCCCTAGGGACGGTTCGGTCGAACCAATAAGCTTTGCATAATGCGTCATGCATGGATCATACGAACACTGCGTGTGGCTCCAGCAAGGGTTGCGAGGGTCCGGAAGAATGGGACTGCGTGTGTAGATTAGGACGGGCACATTCAAGTTTGCAACTCCATTACACACAAACTACAGGGTGATTACAATCTGAAGCTACTGCGCCAGTTTTGAAACAAAAAAAAAATTTCGATCGTAATTTATAAATCCTTCTTTCCTGTTGGACACATCTTAATTCCGACAGATCTGTCACTCTGTTGTTATTCCTATTGCATTTCTTGTGAAGAACGTATTGCGTAAATACTGATTCGGTGTGCGTTAGATTTGTTGGCTGTAATCTTAGAGTTTCGCATCGTTTTCGTTTTTGTAATTGTTGACTAACAAAAATACGTGATACCTAATTTGTAGATATGGATACGTTCATTATCTAGTTCCGTGCTAAATTCCACGTACCTCGCCCAGTTTGAATGATTTATAAGTTATTATCGTCAAAACAAAAACTGTAGCAAAATGATTCACAGCGCCGGCATGTTGTTACATTGCATTACACATAAACAATTACCTTACCAATTTTGCATCTTTTCGAATATCTGTTACCATATATGTTTTGAAGGTCTTGTATTAAGAGGTGCTGGTGTCCCTCCCAAGTCACAAGTTTCACGTTTGTCATGTTATTATTGTCTGTAGGAAATTTATAGTTACAAGGTTATGGTTGCCTCCTGTGCGATAACATTCATATTAAGTTTTATGAAGATTTCTCGTCGATTGAAGAAGCTGAAGTGAACAGGTAGTAATCTCATCAAGTCCACTATTTTCCACCGTTAGGGAAAAAGTCTGCGGTAAAATTCCAGCAATACTGTTGGGTGGGGCATGTAGCACGTACGCGGGGAGGAGAGGTTTTGGTGGAGAAACCTGAGAGGAAGAGACCACTTGGTAGACCTAGGCGTAGATGGGAGGATGATATTAAAATGGAATTTCAAGAAGTGGGTTCGAGGGCGTAGACAGGATTGATCTGGCCCAGGACGGGGACAGGTGGCGGGCTCTTGTGAATGCGGTAATGAAGCTTCGGGTTCCCATAAAATGCGGAGAATTTCTTGACTAGCTGAGGACCGCTTGGCTTCTCAAGAAGGACTCTGCTCCATGGAATTAGTTAACGTTATCTACTTTCTGTCGCTTCGTCTGTCCGTAAGTGTACAAGCAATAACAACCCTCTTTTTGATTTTGTTGTTTTATGAACGCTAAATAAGAAGTGAGTTGTGATTAGAAACAGTGTGCTTCTTCATGGAATTGACTCAAAATGCAGATTCTGCTCACTTGCTGTAATAAGATCTACCGCACAGTATTTCTGTGTTTCTTGTACTTTCCAGTGCAAATCATAGTTCGCCTTGACCTTATCACCTTGAGAATCGGTCATAAGTATCAGAGCTTCTGAGAGAGAGTGTTTTGTATCATTTTATTTTTGGAGCACTTTTTGTTTGAAACAGTGAGTTAGGGTACTCCGATACACGTCCTGTCACCTGCATCGGACTTCTCTGACTGGCTTCTTCGAAAAATGAAAGATTCACTTCTAGGAGCTCATTATCAACATCAGCCTAGAACAATGCTGGGAGTAACAACTATTCAATGGAAGAAAGCTGTTCCTCTGTACATTTCCCGGACTCTGTCCAAATTAAGCACGCTGGTGGCCAATAGGTCTGTGCGCACTGTTCAAAAATTAATTGGGATTTTAAGTTGAGTTGTCGAAATTTTATAATTGTATCATTTGGAATACACTTAGCATTTTTTGAAATTCGTTTCAAACCATATTGAGTAGATTTAAACACTATGCGAAGAAAATTTTGTGTTTTCTTATGTAACGACACTAACTATATTACTTGGGTTATTTGATATCACAAATTAGATGATCAAGAACAGTGATTTGGAAAGGATGTGCGACGAAGCAGTCGTGTTATGGTTTAAAGTAATCTGCCTGAGTTTGCGTGGAACAGATGATGAAAAGAACTGTGACTTTTCATTCCCGCGGCGATGAGCATCAAACACGATGCAGTCCTCATGGATGTGACATTGTGTAGTTTCGTGGGTGGTTACGAGCATCCATAAAAGGAATATTGCTTTCTTCTATGTGGTAGAATATTATTTATCCTGTGTACGGAGTCAGCAGGTTCTTCCGAAACTGTGGTTTCGAACCATCAGACTACATGATATTACGTCACAGGTGATCACAATCACAGGAGTTTTATTTAGCACGGGTATGTCAGGGCTTCCTAGCGGAGAACTGCGGGGTAGGAAATGCTAACCACTACGCGCGGCATTCCATGGTAAAACGTGTAGTTGCTAACCTTTGAAGCCTGAAATTCATCTAAGTAATGTGCAAAAATTAATTTCCTTCCTCACTGGAAGCTCTTCAAGTCGATTGCAGAGCTGTATATAGGAAAATAATCACTGTGTGTTCTGAGAATCATGTGAAGCACGCAAATACACTGTGTGGGTAAAGTGCAAACTTATTTTGTGTGTGTGTGTGTGTGTGTGTGTGTGTGTGTGTGTGTGTGTGTGTGTGTGTGTGTTACACCATACAGTAACCACTTTGCTTTAGAAATTGATGGCGCCTGCTTTGTGTTACGGTGCATAAATTCCTCGGTACGGTGTACTGGTCTCAATATTGGCTGTGTTTTTGAGAATGTTAGAGTACGAAAAGTGCTTTTAATTTTATACTGTATAATATCTTAGCTTCTTGTACCCTGCAAATCTGCTATGTAACTCAGATCTGAAGCTGTCCTTGGGGTTGCATATCTGTCTCGACCAAGGGTCGAGATCCCAGAGGTCCAGTTGTTTCGCTTCAGTTTAGAATTCAAGTAATTTGGTCGCTATGACGACCCTCTGATCCAGGGAACTTTCTCATTCAGTACTTGAACTTTGAACACTGTGTGTGTGTGCAATCCCAGAAGTATGGAAGAGCAGTCACTTCAGACGCCTATGAATATACAGCATAGACTCTCTTTACAGACACGTGGATAGCCAGGCACTCACTAAGAGCGTCCCTAAATATGAAAGACCGTTTTGTTTACTAGGGTCATTGCCTATCGTATTTCGTTACATTTCTTTATACATTTCATAACTAACTAGCCAACTTGCAGACACATGAAAAAAATGTCGTTGCTTTGAATCTTAAAGAAATGGTGTGTGAAAATGTGGACTGGTTTCAACTGGCTCCGGATAGGATTCAATGGCAGGCTGTTTTCAACAGGATAGTAAATATTTATATTATGTAAGTGAAGGGAATTCTGTGATCTTTGATTCCAGTTGGCTGTTTATGGAAAGATAAACAGGAAAAAGTAAATATTTTTTTGCCTCAGCAACACATCCAGGAGACGTTTAGGTATTTCAACTGTATATGAAGCGTCTAGGATTTGTTTTACAGGCTTAGATCGATAAGTTTGCAGCAGCGACTTTTGAATCGCCTTGTGTGATTTATCAGGGTTAGGTTCGGTTGAATCAGCTATTAGCAAGAGAAAGCAGTACCCAAGGGTAATTCAAGATTCCCTTTACATGGGGTCCACCGTGTGGCATTATGGAGTACAGTTTTTTAGCATGTTACATTGATTGCATTCGTGTTGCAGCTACCACACTGACGCTTCCACATCAAGGTTTGTATAGAACAGAGATGGGAGAGGGAAACCAATTACAGCGTTGTGAAAGACTTATTTTCATTCCTAGCATTCGTCAGGATTTCTCTCTCAAAAATTTAAATCTAAATTAATTTATTCCCCCACAGTCTTCAAACTAGGCCGCGACTTTTACTAGAAGGTGCGTAATAGTGTTTGTATTTGATTTGGCGCTAGCATTCTGAATAATCAAGAGTTATACACACACACACACACACACACACACACACACACACACACACATATATATATATATATATATAAGCACTCTAATAGGAGACGGCTTATGATTAACTGTGTGTGAGAGTTATTTCCCAGCAAATATGCGTATGTTATATTCTTCCACGGGTGACTACTGTATTTTCGAAATTGTGACATCTGCAGGATAAACAGAATTCAGTATTTTACCATAACATAGATTCACTTTGACAGCGAAGCTGGTGAGGTGAGGAAGTGAGAAAGGAAAGAATGAAGCCGGGTAAGGGATTAAGATACGAAAGAAATAATTGCTTATTCAGTTTCAACTGGCCTCTTATGTTAGTGTTTAAGAATAATGTGGACGTAAGACAAGGAAACTATAGACGTGTATAACGGATTTAACAGGCACTCTGCGTGTGTCAGTGGTCTTATGTAGACACAGTAATGAAACTTATAATTCCATAAATAGCGTATGCTATCAGCTTATTAACAAAGACAAGTACCACTGAGTTAATTTGGTTCAGCTCACCACAAAATATTCTCTTCTTTTTAGAACGCAGAGTTCTAACTTTCCAAACTACGGTGCTTGTTACTAGTGAACCTCATGTCGAGCCACTTTGTTCCAACGCGCATCGTCATAATCAAGTTTTTCTTCAGGCGTGTTCGCATAATAGCGAAAAGCTCTTATTACCTTCGTCAGGTCCGTCCGTCTGTCCACATGTATCAGCATGGCTCCTGCTTGACAGATTTAAGTGTGATTTGATATTGGAGGCTTCTGTGGCAATAAGTCGAAAAATTCAAAAAGTCGGACAAAAATATCGGGCACTTTGCATGAAGACCTAAGCAGATTTCATTGTTGCTGGCGACATTAAATTGCCATAAAAGCTATCTCTTGGAGTAAAAAGGTATCAGGCTGTTACAATAGCCCGAGGAGGTATAAACATTACGCGAACGCGCCACAATGTTATGCGTACGTACATTGCGTGTCTTATTATCTTTGGTAGGTGTTTGGCGAGTATATGGATGAAAAGAATAACATCCTTGCAGAGTGCCATCACATCCCTCTATATGTTCGTTCGTAGTCGTTACCCCTTCTGCCTACTCACAGTAGGTGTCGAGGTTTTTGTTTTTCACTTGATCACAATCAAGAGATACACCAAAGTCGGTAGGACTCCTCTGGACGAGGGATCGGCCTGTCGCAGAGACCTCTACCTGACAACACAAACACTGTACAGGAGACAAACATCCATGCCCCCGGTGGGATTCGAGCCCACCATCCCAGCAAGCGCTGGGCCGCAGACCTACGCCTTAGACCGCGCGGCCACTGGGATCGGCCCTTCTTTATGTTTCAGGTCAAAATACGTCAAAAGACTACATTTTTGATAAGAGAAAGACTGCAAGGCAATAACAGAAACGTCTTTATGATGCAAGTTAGTAATTTCATTTGCTTCTTATAGATACTTCTTTACAGTATATTATGGCTCGAAGTAGCTTCCGTAGCCGTGCCATAGCTTACTCACCTGACACAGCTTCGTTATACCCGTAGGGTAACACCGTTCGAAAAAGCCTTCGATACTCAGTGGGCATCAGTGTTAATGAAGTTTGCGAAATCCGAAAGAATACATGTGTATGGCACGTGTAAATAGCCTTTCTGATCTTAAATTTTGACTTCTGCGTTCACTTGAACCAATTCAGTTACCTTGAAGATGGAGGTAGTATGTCCCTTCGAAACGTTTTAACATTTAACCACTATGCGGTGCAGAAACACAAAAGAAGAGCAATCAGTTTACTTTCCTGTCTTGTTACTTGTAAGACTGGATTGATGAAGAATTGAGTGAATGAGTCAATGAATCAATGAAGACATAAATGTGTATTGTGTGTATGATGTCCACGTGTTTCAGGTTCTATGGTTGGTACTGGAAAAGAGGGGACTGGAGGTATAGCTCCAGTCTATCTTAACCTTCGGCAGTACATAGTGGTGAGTGGTGAGTGGTTAGCTTGACGCCTCGACGGCTTTACCCCAGTTAAGGAGTTGTTGTTGCCCATTTGGAAAGGGGTTGGGGACTGTAGACGCTCTGGACACAGTGGTAAAGAGAAAAGGCACCCCTCACGCCGGGAATCGAACCCCGAAACTCTGTTCGCCCATTGGGTAGTCTAGTCACTATATCGACTAAGCTACCGAGCTTACAGTGTCCTATGTTTCCCTGGAGATAAAGCGGCCGGAGTGTGAAACTGACCACCCGTCTCCATCTACTCAGAATTTAAGAATATGTAGAACTAAGCCTCCATTCCCTTAGGCCTATATCGCATAATGTCCTGGCGCTAAATTGTGAAAAATGGTAATTTTAAAGGATTATTGGTTTCGCAGGATTACGACTGTGACCTTGGTAGTGGTTTCGCAAGAAGATAGCAAACCTGCGGGTTTATATAACCAATAATCGATGTGTTCAACTCGAAAATGCACTGGGCTGGAATTCAGTCATGTTTTGTGAGGAAGAGTTAATTTGATTATGCGAGATAGAATTTTTTATTGTGTTCTATGTGGTCGGAGCTGTGAATGTGTTTGAATCTAGGTCTGTTGTGGGGGCACGCGGTGGTGCAGTTGGTTGAGGCACTGCGCTACAAACCGAAAGCTTGCGGGATCGGTTCCCGATTGTGTCATTGGAATTTTTCATTGACATAATCCTTCCGGTCGCACTATGGCTCTGGGGTCGACTCAACCTCTAAAAGAAATGAGTACCAAGAGTATTTTCTTGGGGGGGGGGGGTAGAGGCGGCCGATGTGTAGGGCCGACCACCTTGCCACTTTCATGTCCCCATTGTCTAGAAATCTGGGAGCCTCGACCGCCTGGAACCCTAAGGGCCTGTCCAGGCCTGTAATGGGATTGCTTTACCTTTACCCAGGCCTGCTGTAAACTGAATACCTAACAACCAGCTATCAATAAAATTAATAGAGGCTTATATTTTTGACAGGATTTATATGTTCTCTTTGCAAGCTTCGCCTGGGCATACCTACGCTGCAAAGGCCACATCTTTTCTTCTGAGTAAGTATCAGTAGCGTACATAAGCTTGTCCGTATCTGACAAATTTTTGGAATTGAAGTTACACACCCTATTTTTACCCTTTAGAACCTTATATATGAAAAGTAGCGCTCTTTGGCATGAACCCTATTGGCATTTGCCTGTTTGAGTCTGCCTGCAGAAGGCGCCATGGTTCAACAGCCGAGGTCCGGAATGGATTGAATAGGGTGTTTAAAAAATAAATTTCGCTCTCAGCTGAGTATGTTGCACCAGCAGAGCAGTCAGAGTTAATCAGGAGAGCCGGAAGGCCAAAAACACCCAACAAATGTCGATAAATTTGCAACATGTCTATAGAAAGGAATGAAAAGTGTGTTTAAAGTAAATACACGTACTTGAGCACAGGCCAAGACATTTTATACCTTTATGGAACCAGCACCTTTTATTGCTGTTTATGCCTAGGGTTCCGAAGTGGCGTTTTCCAGGTTTTCTAAGCATGCTTTTTTTTCCCATGTGTGCTACACGTCCTTCCCCTCACACATCTCCTTGATTTATTAAACCAAATTCCCTGCGTACGCTGTAGCGGGAACATTGTTAGGAGCTGCGCTGAAGTTTTGACCTGAAAGTAGAGAGGGAGTCAAAACGTTCATTTACTGAAGATCCGAATATATTATTGTTACAAAATAAGAAGAGGGTAAATCTTGTCCTGTACATAATTAAACATCGCGCCATGAAGACACCAAATGGAGGTTAGTGGTCAGCGTGGAGCCTACGATCGCTTTATCTCTCTGGAAGGTTCTCGCGTTACCCCAGTGGACGAGAAAGAGTCTGGGATGGTCTAAGGATCGGTATGGACTGTGTAGACAGTAAAAAAAAAAGTTTCATCGGGGAATCCGATGCCGATTTTTCGGTCGTCCAGCATGTTGCCTTTCCGTATACTGGCTGCGGTGTTCACATTTTATTGTACGTATGATACTGCATCGCCATAAGTGTTGTTTGCATTCCATTAAATAGATACCTAAAAAGTTTCAAATAATATTTGTAGACCTTTCTGTTTTAAATGCCTGTAGCAAATGTTGATTGAGTTTTCATGTGATGGACGTATGTGGATCAGTATTAAATTCTGTCTCACAATTTGTGTTTGTTGTCAATAGAAATTTTAATGGAAATTAGTTAAATATTTTTGCAGACGAAACTTCAGACCTGGCAGACAAGATTAATTTTAGGCACCATACACGAGAAACATGTGCGATCGACTGTCTGATCATAAGCCTAGATAACAAACTTGTACACCAGGTTAGGCCGGTGCTGAGTCCCTGAGACCACCTCGTGGCGAAAACAAGGCGCGACAGACGAACGGAAAGCAAACGATCTGAGTAAATGAACAGCCCTGCCGTGTGGTAGTCAGTGAATTAGCTAATGAACCCCCCTCCCACTGCTTTTAACACTACACTACGTAATCTAAGCAATCAGAGCTCTGTTTGTTTAGACTAGGAGGGTGACTGTCATGTCAGTCAGCGACAGAAAGTTTCAGTGGTTTGGGTGTCTCCTTACTCACAAATTTTACATGATTTAACACGTACTTTCAATTCCTGCTATGGCAGCTCAGGTAATTATGCCATTGAGGTGAGTAACTGGTAGATGCACAAACTGGGTTCGGTTCTCGTTAAAAGTAGAGGCTTTTTTCGTTTACTCTCACATCAGGAGCATCTCTGAAGCTTAGCCGGCCTCCTGTCCCCGGATTTAAAGCGATGTGTATGTGAAGCTGGTTGAATTATATAGCTTTGCAGTCATGGAGTGGTGCTTAGAGACAAGAACAACTTTTACTCGTAGTGGCATCTGCATACTCGCTTTTCAATTCACTCGATTTCACATTGTCTTGAAGCCGGGTCAGTACACAATAGAGAATTGTTTCTGTTTAGATCAGTCTCGTAACATCTGCACATGTTTATGTAACTGATCAGTTATTTTAAAGGCTTCTTCGTACAGATGTTTCAGATTTCTTAGCCCTTAAAATTAAGAACGTTGACCAACCTATTTAATAAAAAGAGGACGCAAAAGATGCACGCTCGCAGCATTCTCTGATTTCAGGTGTGGTTTTGTCAGAGGCTGTTGAAAACTGAAGCTTGTAATAAAATAAACATATGAAATGTAGCCTATGTTATGTAATGTTGCTCAAGACGTAAGAAACACAGGAATGAAAAGGAAATGAATTTTGATAGGTTACGTAATAAAGTTTTTTGTACCTACACTTAATTATTTACAGAGGGGACTGTTAAGTAGCTCGGCGCAGACATCTTTATTCAAGTTCAGTCCATATATTTGTAAGCACAGTTTAACTGTAGCCACAGCAGCTCGTATCATCTGAGCAAGTTCCAGCAAAGTGGTGAGCAGCGGTTAAAAGCAAATAGCATCGTTAGAATCGTGTATGTATTCCCAGAAGCAGGAATCAAGTGGTGTAAAGTCAGGATAACGAGGTGACCAAGTAGCAGGGTCATATGGGGACGGTCGAGCTAAAACTCTACCACCGCTACCCACACGACATTAACTAAGGGAGAATGGTACTAGTTTCCACGACGCTGTTGCTAGCGGAATGGTTTACTGTTGCTATCCTGGAAGCGTTGCCACCAGCGCGTGTTTTTGCTTAGTCACTGCCGGTCAAACACGCTGACAGGCCGGGCTACTAGACTATACATCTAAAGAGCAGCGAAGGCGTACTGGTTAAATCTGCTTTGTGTGGGCAAAGAGGAAATGGATGTGGCAATGCTGAGCTCAGTGAAATACATTAGCGCTATAAACAATACCCGGCCAAACCCCGATGTAGGATCTCTGTTCACCTCAATTCGTGATCCTCTATCGAGTGTGGCGGTAAACTGAAATACTACATAATAAGGAATTTCTCGTCACAGGCTTTCATGGGCGTTAAGTGAGGGTGGCTGTATATTGGAGTTCGAATGCATTTACGGTTATCAACACAAGGTACCGTGAATCTAAAGCCCTCTCTTTCTCTGTCCGTCCGTCCATCCGTTCGTCTGTCTGTCTGTCTGTCTGTCTGTCTGTCTGCCGCTTTCAGCTAACTAATCCTGAAAACATGCAGTGATGATTCTTCCTTACTTACGGTTACCTGGTTATGTTCAGAGGGTCTCCCTTTTCTGCGCCCTGGGCAGTTGTTCCTTTTTAATTTACCCACTGGTTTAGGTCGTAACAGACGCCGTGGAACGAACCGCCATCACTATCGTCGCAGTATCCAGAGTGGGAACATAAATCCGCCTCTCCGGCAGTAAAGCCATTATCATTTCCTAATAAACTGTAGTTATCCTCCGACTAAGTACCTCGCTGTGAAGGCGTGTAGAGGGCTCGGGGGTACTATCACACCCATTTGGACCTCAGCACTATCATTGTCATTGTCATCGTCATCACGTAGTCTGTCTTACGACAGGTCCATAGCATGTTCCAAAGCAATCTTTCGAGGGAGTGCGATCTAGTGCTTTCTTTCTCATTTTCCAGGATCTTTTCTTTAAGGTCATCCAGTAGCTGCTTATATCTTCTTCCTCATCTTGTCGTTCCTTTTACCTTTCTTTCAAAAACGCGGTTTAGAAGTCAGTTCCTATGCAAGATGTGACCAATCCACTTAGCCTTCCTTCGTTTTATTGTATGTAGGATCTTGGTGCTATATTTATGATAATTGATCTGTGCGACCTCTCAGGCGGTTAGTCGCCAAAGCCTCGCTGAGCAAGCCACGTTTCCATTTCAGGCCAGTCTGTGTGGGATTTGTTGTGAACAATGTGGCACTGGGACAGGTTTCATCTGCGCTGCATAATCTGCTGAATTGCGGGCGCCCTTAAGTGAACACCTTAAATGAAACAGTTACCTGTAAAGTACAAGCCACATGTGTTATAGCTGAACTAAGGGTAGGACAAGGTTGCTCACCCTGAGTTAGCCTTGTATGTGTTTGTGTGCTCCTTATGTACATGAAGGCTGTACGCTTCGACAGCTGCTTACTATGCGTTGGTGATACCGAGCAAGTGGCGTGGGTAAAGAACATACTCGGAATTCAAGTAAGCTTATCTGCTTCCGAAACTCGAGCAGTGCAATCTACTGGGCGATGTAAACAATTGGCTTGAGTCATGTTCCTATCGCATACGTGGACTTCCGTAACGGGTGCGATTTTTGAGTATTAAAATTGTTTTAGCAACTTTCATTAGATGAATACGTAAACAGGCACAGATCGACGCGTGTGGCATCTGAAGGCAGTGATCATTAGTAGATCCATATATGTTGCTGACCAAAATACTTCCGCCTTTTACCTCTGTACAGGGCAATGGTAAATATACGTACCACAGGTTTGAATGTTAAAAAAGCCTTTCAACCGCAGTTTTATTTGTGGGGTTCTTTAGTTCTCAGTACAACTAGTGACTGTTTCCCAGCACACCATTAACCGATCAATGAGCGAAGGAATGCGTTTTGTTCTCTTCGAGTAAAGAATAAACTCTTAAGATGCTTGGACAAATATGAAACATAGTTCGAATGTATTGATTAGTTAGGGTTAAAATATGAACCATTACAAGCAGTGAACTCCAACGTGCACAGTCGTTTTGAGAAGCTGATAGTAATCCAACTAGTGAAAATTTTTCCATCTTTTATGGACCGCTAAGTATTCACGAAATTTCGCGACTGTGCCTTATCCTGAGTCATGTGAATCCGGTTTACACCCTCATGTCCTATTCCTTAATGATCCATTTGAATAGTATCTTCCAATCTGAGTGTTACAAATGCACACGTTTTGCAGCCCTACGCTGCATAAATTCAGCCGTTAATAACCCCGTAAATAAGGTTTATACATGATGAAATAAAAAGACACGTAGACTGACCAGAACCAAAGGAGGGCTGAGTACTGAACCTTTTTCACTGATGAAATGGTGGCAGATTCAGTCTTAGAAGACGTAATTTCGAGGACAAACAGGACGTAGTTATAGGCGCCACGTTGATTGTAGTTCCACTAATTTATTGTGTTCCGTGTCCGTGCACTATATTATACAAAAACACTAATCACCAACAAATGCACAAAGAGAGTTTTATCATCAATCGTAACACACCCCTACATGTTTCGACCTTGCTGGGTCATCTTCAGGGGGAACTTTTTGTTATCGTTACACTAAGGTTGCATTTTATAGTTGAGTGAGAATGTGCTGTTAACTGTGTACTGCATTGTTTTTGGAGGTGTGAACTCCCTGCGGTCCCGGCCTGCACTGCACTGCAGTTCACGCCTCCAGTACACAGTACACAGTCAACAACACATTCTCACTCAACTAAAAAGTGCAACCTTAGAGTAACGATAACAAAAAGTTCTCCCTGAAGATGACCCAGCAGGGTCGAAACATGTAGGAGTGTGTTACGATTGATGATAAAACTCTCTTTGTGCACTTGTTGGTGATTCGTGTTTCTGTAGTTCCGCTGTTGGCCGCTTACACGCTGAGAAGACTGTGGCTAGTGAAAGGTGAAGTCGTCAGTTACTTGCTGTTGTTCTACTGTCAATCGACTGTTCGTAAAACGTACCAGGTTTTACAAAATTACAGAATTTAGAAGGACCAATTCAAATGCAATGTATAGGACAAGTGGATCTAGCTGCATCCTTCGGCGCTGTAAATTAGGCTCTAGGGATTTGTAAAAAAAAGTGGCATTGATAAAATGGTCAGTTTCTGTAGTAGTCCTACCATAGGCGCTTCAACTTTTTCTCGAAGCGGATGGAAAACTGTGAAAACGTAATTTCGAATTTCAGTTAGGAAAACCTGAAAAGAGTAATTCTTACATAGCTAAATCTGTGATGGTTGTAATCCGAACGTATAAATAACTAGTATTTCGAAAATAACCGCCTGCTGTTATGTGACGCCGCGTAGTACCGGCGCTTGAGAGGAATATTTATCCATCTTAAAGATGGAGGAACCGACTGGCCTGAAAGGACGGTGAACACTTATCAGACTACACGGCGTCACGTCCCGGAAACTGTTTCTTTCGTAGTTACCGCCGTGAGAACCTGAACTCTCACTAAACTGACACCAGGTCTTGATTCGGTAGGATCGGAAACGAGTTCTGACTTCCATTAAGGGTACGGCGCAAGAGAAGGGTGGGACGGCGTAGTCGGTATAGTGACTGGGCTACAGGTTGGATGATGCGGGGTTAGAAACGTGCAGAAAGCCTGCGGGGTCTCACCCGGCCTCCTATTCTGTGGGTACCGGGTTTATTTCCTGGTCAGAAAGCGGCCTCCATCTAGAGCCGGTATTAAGAATGAGTGCACGCATACCTCTGCGCCTTATATGTCTTAATGGCGTGAACAGGAACAATTTTACGTTTTACCTATCCAGGGATGTGAAAGTTGCGTGGGAAGATTCCATCTGGATGCCACTGGTCTCGATTCTCAAGGCCAGCACCTGCTTGTCCCTCGGTCACCGACTGCCTTTTCATGCACTGTTTTGCTCCTACGTCATGCTGTCTGCAAAGTATGGACAAGTAAATAAGGGACAAAGGAAACAAGCTGTCGATCGTCTCTTCGTTGGCACTTGTACACAAAATATTTTGGGATCCGGGATAGTCTACTCTGTGTCACAGCTAGACTACGGGCTGGACGCCCGAAAATTCGTGGTTCGGTTCTCGGTACGGACAAGAAATACATCTCTTCTCCAAAGCGTGCATATCAGCTCTGGGGCCTACCCCGCATTCTATTGAGTGGGTTCCAGGGGCTGTTTCCTTGGGGGTAAAGCGAGATGCTGGCCACTCACCGTCATCTGGTAAAGGTAAAGTAATCCCCATTACAGGCCTGGATAGGCCCTTAGGGTTCCAGGAGGTTGAGGCTGCGAGGTTTCTAGACACTCGGCACATGAAGGTGGTAAGGTTATCAGCCCTACGGACCGGCTGCGTTTACCCCCCCCCCCCCAGGAAATAATCCTGCTGCTCATTTCTGTTAGAGGCTGAGTCGACCCCAGGGCCATAGTGAGACCGAAAGGATTATGTCAATGAAAATTTCCAATGACACCATCGGGAATCGGCCCGCGACCTTCCGGTTTGTAGCACAATGCCTCAACCAACTGCGCCACCGTCATCTGGTGCCGAAGTTAAGAATGTGTGGAGCTATACCTCCGCTCCATCGTATGCCTTCATGGCATGCAGAGAGAGGATTACTTTTATTTTTACACAAAATAATTTACTAGCCCCTAATTATGAACATCTGAACTGCAGTAACAACACATAATAGCCTTGCTCCCCCACTTCTCAAACCTTCAGCCTACTGAGCAACATTGTTAGACACTGAACGAGTTCACTGTAACTTAACAATTCGTCTACTTAGTTTTATTACAATTCTTGCGCTCGCCATTAACTGCTTATCGCCACCACCAATCTGATTGGTAGGGCATTAATTAATAATTGTTTGTAAGTTGTTAAGGCGTGACGTGTCTTGACAGCCAGCACAATGACGCAGCACGAGCGTCCTACAGACAAGCGTGCAGTGTACGTCGACTGTACCGTACGTGTGACTGCCTTACGGAGCAGGCTCGCGTGTCTCAAGTGCAATGTGGACGTAGCTGCTTCGAATCTAGGGCAAAGAAAAGGCCGTCTCGACGAAACTTCGCCATTTTAATCATTTTCCACAGGCAATTACAGGATAGTGTTTTTAAATAAATCATGACCACCTGCTACCAGACATTCACCTGCTCGTCATGATCAGTGTTTCCTGTTTGGGATTTGAGGTGACTGTCAAGATTGTTGTGTTGTGTTATGTGGTGCCATGTAGTCAGGTAGCATGTTACGGACGTGTCAGATGATGGTGCTGCATCTATCAACACAGTAGCCAGATTCTACCAGACCGTACAGCGTCACATCCAAGACGACAGTATTCTTCAGTTTTCTACCTAATTCGACGTTATGTACATACTATATAATGTAATAAAACATAATGTAATCTTATGTTGCCTTACGTAAAGTTACGTTACTTTACGTTGCTTTACGGTACCTTACGTTATATTAAATTATATTATATTATATTTAATTTTCTTTTTTGGTTTTCTTCAATTTCCCCATATGAGTTGCCATAGCTCTATATACACGTAATCTCCATGTTAACGGCCACTTTTTTCGCATTTTTAGCTGTTAATCTTTCGTACTTATCTTCCTATCCGATATGACCGTCTATTATTTTTGCAGATGAGAGGGTGCCGTCAAATAACCTAACATTCTCTACACAGCTAAGTTAACGTGTTCCTGATTCAGCAGTGATGCAACGCTACTGATTTTTTCTGTTATTTCAACTTTTATTTTATTGAGTTTTATCAACTTCGAATGTTATGTTGCAGTTAACGATAGATGTAAGGATTGATATGGATTATGAATCTGAAAAGATGCGACTAGAAGTCGCCACATTTATGGTAAGGCTCAACTCTGGTGTTCACCTGGAGGCACGGATAAACCACATTATGCTTCAGTCAAGGTAGCAGAGCAGCTGTATAATATCTTTACAAAGATGTCTTCATAAAGACAAAGAAACATAGGCGAATTTTATTATTACTGTTTTGTTTTTAAAGTAATGTGAAATTAAGAAAAATGTGTGTAATTACAAAATATATTGCCCAAGTTTGCAGCGTCTCCAAATTTATGTTTCCCAATAAATGCAACAACCGAGTATTTCTTTGGGATTTTCATGAGTCGGCCACCATTCAATATTAAACACGCCTTGTTCAGAGGACTGTCAGTTATGGCCAACCAATTGAGTTTGTCCGACTGTTTGGACATCTGCACTGGGAGAATCTGTGATATGCCCGTGGGGTGTTATTCCATGCACGTGGAGCCGTGTAATTAGCTACCAGAAGGTAATTAGTTTCAAAGCCATTGTTTAGCAATTAAGCCGATGCTTAGATAACAAATAGACTCTTAGATAAACCTCAATTAATTAGGCTTAGGAAAATGTCGCTTCCTGCTTTAAGGCACTGGCCCTTATGACGATGAATATTAAGTTAGACTGCTAACATTTGATCCGAAGACCATCAGCGCCGTCTTTTTCAGTATTGCCTCAGAAGAAAAAAAGAGACACATGCATCGGAATTATATCTAACAGAGACAGGCCGGGTATTTTATGTAATTTTCGCGTAGTAAAATTCAGTGGCACAGCTGATATAAAAAGGCCGTCATTAGACACGATCCTGGGCTATTTACTTCTCTTCAACTCTAATCCTGAAAATCTACACGAAAACGTCTGTAAAATCCAACCTAATATTCTTACTGCAATATCTTCGCCTCCTATCAAGTGACCCTTTCGTAGAAATTTCCCCATCTAAATTGTCAGCACTTTTTTTGTCCGTCCTCACATGATCTGCAAGACCAAACCATTATATTCTTGATTTTACCGCTCGAAAAATGCTAGGAGTATGTTATAATTCATGAACTTCCCCCTTATTTAATATCCTAAGTCCCCAGTTAATTTAATCTCTATACACCCAGAAGTTGTCCTGATCACCTTATTTTAGTGACATTTGGTGTTCCTGGCATTTGATACTATCTGCTTCATGGACTTTGACCGGCGTCTGATGTTTAAAACTGACAAAAATAATAAAGCACTGGGTTTCGGGGATGGAGTCGGTCCCTGTCTTCAGACTTCGTAGACCAACTCAGGCCCAACAGGTAAAGCTACCCTGAACCGCAGAGCTTTGCCCATCCGGCGCAACTGAGAAGGTCTTACAGTGCGAGATTGGGTCTCATTATTTCAGCCTGAAGACATGGACTCATCCTTTCCCCGGAACATAGTGTTTATTTAGAGTCAAACTCGGCTATGACGTCATGAAAGTGACTGAATATTTTGTGTCGTTATAAACAAGTGTTGTTATAACCGAGCATTGTAACGTTTTGGTTAATAGTGAGGAATTAATGTGTACAACAGAACATCTGACGCTGTAGACCAGGTGTCGCATAAACGAATCTCGTTATAACCGGATTCGACAGTATTTATTCTTACTTTCGGCACACCCACACAATTGACTAAGTCCATGAAGCTAATGACTTTAAATATGATACACCATCGTCAGAATGGTACGGAGTTGTATTTCAAGTATCCATTCGTCAGTTTATCCCTTGATGAACGTCATCTTCATGTTCGTGTTACCAAATGTAAATATTTTGACATATTTTCAATTTTTGTCCTAAGTATAGTGGTAGGCTGTGATGAAAGTTCTGAGGTTCACACAGCGGTGTTTTTGAATATTCAGTTCTTCTAGGATGTGACACAGTGTCACTAAAACAGCGACACAGCGCCACATACCAGAAAACCTGAACACTCAGGGCATTATAACCTTGTTAAAATTTTATAGCTGTAGTGGAATCCCGTTTGAATATACAGTATAAGGGAAATTCCATTTCGACCTATGATTGCCACAGATTATCCCTCCGTACCTTATAGCTCTTTGATACAACTAATTCATTCAGTATGCACGCCGTATACCTGACAAGTGCTAGAAAGACACCTTAAACAATAATAATAATAATAATAATAATAATAATAATAATAATTGTCCATAGGTATATTTTCTTGGCAAAGACACTGTGCTGTTCAGTTTGTTGTTATTTGATCGAAGTGTGGTTTCCTTCTTGTCGCTAAAAGCACATTAAACTTTTAAAACAGCCTCCTTTAGTACGCAGTGTTACTATATGATCTGGAGAAGTAATTCCTTCCGGCAGGCTGGACACATTAATACCAGTCAAAGCTTTCGTTCCAGTGCCGTGTATTTAGATTTTCATTCGTTTTCCATGGATAGAAGAGGCCAAAAACAAACGAACAGACCAGTATCCAGACAAAGAAACAGACTAATGATGTTGTGGTTATATGTATATGGTACTTGAAATGAGATAAGACCGGTTCGTTACTCACGTCTCCAAATTTATAACAATTCAAGACAATACCACGTAATCTTTACTTTTACGAGAACCGTTACATAAAAGCGCTAACTCACTCCATGGAGAAGAGGCCTTCTTGCGAAGCTAACAGTTTCTCAGCTAGTCAAGAAATTCCCCGCATTTTATGGAACCCGGAAGTTCATTACCGCATTCACAAGAGTCCGCCACCTGTCCCTATCCTGAGCCAGCTCAATCCAGTCCATGCCTCCCATCCCACTTCTTGAAGATCTAGTTTCATATTATTCTCCCACCTACGCCTGGGTCTCCCAAGTGGTCTCCTTCCCTCAGGTCTCTCCACCAAAATCCTGTATGCACCTCTCCTTTCCCCCATACATGCTACATGCCCCACCCATGTCATTCTTCTCGATTTGATTACCCGAATAATATTTGGTGATGAGTACAGGTCATCAAGTTCCTCGTTATGTAGTCTTCTCCACTCCCCTGTCCCCTCGTCCCTCTTAGGCCCAAATATCCTCCTCAGCACCCTATTCTCGAACACCCTCAGGCTTTGTTCCTCCCTTAGTATGAGAGACCAAGTTTCACACCCATACAAAACAACAAGTAAAATTATAGTTCTGTATGCTCTAATCTTTGTGTTTTTGGAAAGCAACCTGGAAGACAAAAGATTCTGCACCAAATGATAGCAAGCATTCCCCGACTTCAATCTGCTCTTAATTTATTCATGAATGGCGTTTCGTTTCGTTAGGGTTGTTCCCAAATATCGGAATTCTTCCACCCTTTCAAAGGATTTACTACCGATCTGTATGTTGGGATTTTGTCCTGCATTCTGATTTCGAGACATGACCATGTACTTCGTTTTCTCAGCATTTACTTCTAGACCAGTCTCCTTGCTAGCATTTATTAAATCTTCTGCGTTTTTCTTTATACTATGTATGCTTCCAAAGCGCTAACTAACTAGCTAACTAACTAACTAACTAACTAACTAACTGACTAACTAGTTATTCACTAGTGTAGAAAAACCAACTAAATGCACTTTTTCACTGATTTCCACTTATTCCTCACTTCCTCCTACATGTTTCGGTACCCAATGGTGCCACCTTCAGGGAGTGCCACTTGTGTGCTGTATACTGCTGGGCCTTATGTGTCGTGCGACACATAAAAACTGCGGCATAAAGGCTGAAAACCAAGTAACGGAACTCAATCAAATGGAAATTAGTGAAAAAGTGCATTTAGTTGGTTTTTCTACACTACTGAATAACTACAGGGTACGTACGATATTAAAATAACTGTCTCAATACAACAAGTTTTATTAGACAGTAGAGTCTAATTATATCAAATATCAAATAGTTGGAGCGTGAAGGTATCCTAATTTAGATTGAAACATGTAAAAAATTTATTTTTTAATTTAGACTCTAGTGTATAATAAGAAATTGTTGTGTTGAGGCTGATAGTGAAATTATCTATTCGTATCATTGACACACAACGGAATGTCACCTGTAAAACTAACTGACTGACTAAGTAACTAACTAACTAACTAACTTCACGGAGCAGGGCCGTTCTTGAGAGGCTAACAGTTCCTCAGCTACTCAAGAAATTTAATGTATTTTACGTAAACCCAAGGTTCTTGACCTTATCAACAACAATCCGTCAGTTATCTTATCGCAAGCCAAATTAGCCCAGACCACATCTCACATCTCCAGATTTATAAGGACTGAATCCTACACCATGTAATCTTTATTCCTACGAGAACCGTAAAATGAAACAGCTAGCTAGCTAACTTAATTAACTAACTGACTAAGTAAGTAAGTAAGTAAGTAAGTAACTAACTCTGTGGTGCAAGGCTGACAGTTTCTCAGCTAGTCAAGGAATTATCTGCGTTTTATGAAATCCAAAGTTTATTACCGTATTAGCAGCAGTCCATAAATTATATTATCTCAAGCCAGGTTAGTTCAGTTCATGCCTTCCTACGCGAGTTCTTTACCATCTGTTTTAATATTACGCCTTCCTCTGTTCCTAGGTCTTCCAAGTGTTCTTTTTCCCTCGCGTTTCCCTCACCAAATCCTGTATGCATTTGCCTTCTCCCCATTGTTAAGAAATGTTAAATAAATAAACAAAAATGAAATGCTGGAAGTGGTGAAGAGCGGAGTGGTAAGTGCAAGGTTAGAGGATCTCTCAGCAGTGCTGGACTACTTGTGTGCTAACAATGGTGCCAGCAACATCCTCCGAAACCTCGCTGATTATTTACTTACCGACAGAGCGTCATGTTTCACAAGACTTAAATCGACAGTAGTGAAGTATTTTATCGAAGTGCTTTTGATAGCGTGGGTGGGCCAAAATTTAATTAGTTAAAAGTTAAACCGTATGATGAGCGCCATCTCGTGGATGAGGTAAAAATAAAGAATGTCGAACTAATTAAATATTTTAATCTTCTCAAAAGAATACGAAATTGTAAAGGCAGCGGATGAACGAGATCGTATTCTAGGAACCGTTTCGCAGTGGAGCACAACAGCATATGAGAATCATCACATCAAAGGACGCATCGTAGAGAATCGATTTTGAAAGGCGGAAAGTCTCTTTTCCACGAAGCTGGATTAAACTGTAAGGAACAAAACGACGTATGCATATTTTATCTTTGAAGGGTTTGAAGAACGCGTGGATAACATTAAACATGAAGTTCTTTGAGGACTAATCATTCTGGTGTGCCATAAATTCTTTCATCTATACAACGAGGTTAAAATATATTAAACTTATTTATGCAGAAAACGTTATAATCTGCTGAGATGTGACGCCATGTATTCTGGTGTAAATTTGTCGACGTTTCGTAGTGTCTGTCCTGCCCGAAGACTGGAATCTGTATGTCATATCCCAGAAGACGGTAACTGCATACCCACCGCCGTGTACACCCCAAATCTCACATGAACTGTACAAGTTTATGGTCTGATTTAACAGCCTGCATAACCCTGTCACTGCTCAGTTCCCACGGGCTGGAAACCTGAGATTTGAATCTTAGAAGCGACAAGGAAGTTCATCTGCCTTCTACCATGTCAAGCAGCCCCTGGGACATACCCATTTCTGTAAATAATGCGAATCTGGGACCCTTGTGGGGAAGCACAGTGGGAGGGGCGTGTGTTTTACGTCTCACCTTTATCAGATTACGTTCTTGATAATGGAATATTACTTAGGCAGTAAAATGGTTTCAAATTATTTTTGTGTAAATTCCTCTGTTACAGTTGTTGCGGAGTCCATTGTCATTTCCAGGGCGAATAAAAAGGCAGTTGCGTACGGACGAAGTGGCAGCGTACTGGTACATTAATGTGTTATTCCAGAGAAACTGAATAAACTGCAATAGAACTTTCTCTTAGTATACCGGTAGTTGTTCCCCGTTAGTATTCGCCCTTGGCACGTACGACTACTTAACTCAGCCGCCGGCAATGAGTGTTCTGCTTCCTAACATCTGCTTGATTCGGTAACCTAAGCTGTTTAATGACAAATAGCTACCTTTCTTTCTTTTTAGCTCTTTTCCTTTATTTATATATGTTCTTTTATCTCGTTCTCTGTCTCTCTGTTCCTCATTCTTCGCTTCTTTTATTATATCTCTCCTTCGCCTTATGCTTCTTCTTTCAGGATAGTTGATACTCTAACCGAAATTCGGACCAAATATATCGGAACGCAAAGAAGTGATATCCCTTATACCACGACAGTCAGTCCTCGTATGAAGTGGCCCTAAACAGTCTCCTCTATAGGCGTGTATTTGCTACCCTAAGAAAGCCCGTTAACGTCAACGAGGTATAATTTGCACAGTGTTTTGTTTGTCTCCTCCTTCCTTTGTGAGGCTGATCTGTGTTGCGTTAAAACAGTGAAACAAGTCACACCTTCACCCTTCTTATGACAAAGTTTCGAACATGGGATCTCTAATCTGCGTAAGCACGCAGTAACTACATATTCTATCGGTCACTCGTAGTTAATCTGTCTTCCGTTACATGCGTATTGGCCTGTACATTTTGTAGTTGAAGAGTAGGCCTGTGAAATTATCATGCAATTTTCTTATTCTCCAGAACTTTTCCCTTTTTACTAAAAGAAAAAAGAAAATTAAAAAAAACAATCGAGTTTTTTTTTTCAAAAGTGCGTAGTTTTTATAACGTCTTAAAACGTATTGCTGTGACCCCAACTTTACATTATCTCGAATTCAATTTTCTACAGTTTTTCTGAAACCATTCAAAGTATGAAAGTACTGTGGTTTTACATGTGCACAGTCTGTGTGTCGCTTCTTTCTGGCAGACTTTCTTCATTTGAATTCTTGTTGGTTTTAAGGAGGCTTTGAAGTAGCACTGAAATCGTGTGCTGCCAGGGTTTTTAATATGATTTGTCTATTGTTGTACCTATTTTTAAATTTGTAATCCTATGGCCTGTGATCAGTCGATTACTTCGACACACCTTATTATGCGTAGCGTAATTTCCAATATTATGTTTTTGACGAGTTACTGAGACTAAAATATATGTACGGTTTTATGGACTCAGCAATGTAAAATCCATATCGTATGAACAGCCATGGACGGTATACTAAAACAAATTTTTCGTACAAATGATTTCTATTTTACAGCATCAATGCGTTTGAGTTCTGCGCTATGTGTGAATGCATTTCCCCCTCGATTTTTATACGAGGGATTCTATTTGTTCAGTAATTACCACGTTGCAGGTTTGTATATTAGATAAACCCGTACGCTCTGCTGCAGACTGTTGCTGACAGAACATTCGTCGCCACAACTGTAAACTGACAGGCGGCGTCCGTGAGTTGCGTGGGTAATGACGTGTCTCTTTTGAACCCATTCCATATGCCAGGATTTGTATATGGGTGTCACAAATCGCGCGTGCAGCTTGCTAACACAAGGCTCGAAAAAGCAACTACAGTTGGACGGGTCTCCCATACGCTGGGGGTTTTCGATCAATGATTTTATCCTGCGGTTCAATAATCATAATAAGTCTATGTTTCCTGAAAAAGAAAAGTACTGCAAAAATTTAAGAAATTGCGGTAATGCCTTGCTTTACGCAGCTTCTGCTCATTTTTTAATTTACAAATTCGTTAACTCCTGAGTACGTCGTTTTTATTACTCTGCCTTATAAATTACGTAACGAAGGTTTAGTGCCGTTATCACTAAAGCTTATCGTAGGAACTGTAAGGAAAGGCAGTCCATAACGGGGTAGTTTCCTAATATTATCCACCTCAGTTTTCGCCAGAGTAAGTACTGAAATATGTGGTAACATTACGGAATGTTTCATGTGGACTTCGAAGATTATCAGTGAGGAACAGGAAGGTGTGTATCGTAGGGCAGACTGCCTGGAAAATTATTAGATGTTTTCTAATTCTGAATTTTTGACAGGGCTCTGTATACATCAGTTTGTCTAATTCGCAACGCTTACACCAACAAAATGCACAATATTGTGCATTTTGTTGGTGTAAGCGTTGCGAATTGTTTGTCAGTAATGCACAGAACGAACTGTATAAAGTTCATCAGTTTGTCTATCTGAATGCAAATATAAATCAGGATCTTTAATTTATCTACACGCGTTAACGGCTTATCAGTGAGCACTTATGTACACTAGTTATTTGTCCTTTCGGATGAATATCCTAATCTTGAATTTTTTCTCATAACTCAACACGGCGCTTTTCTAATGTGAGGTAATGACCAAACGAATAAGAACTTTTTGAAAAAGAAAAAAAGTATACGCGCAAGTGTAATCTAATGACCCTGAAAGGGAAAATGAATTTAAAACCGACTAATCTGATGATGACGTAAGTGATGAAGATGCGGTATGTGTTTTGTGCACCGAAGTTATCTCGCATAATAGGCATAGGATGCAAGACGTGTCAACTTATTTTTTGTACCTAGGACTTTGTACTCCTTAAAAAGGCATTTCAAAGAGCTTCGGCATAAAGTGCCTTTATAAAGTAAAGTTGTCCTTATACATGCCATGAAGGCGTATAAAGGGCGTGGAGGTTTAACTTCACTCATTCGTAACCTCTGTATAAAATGGAGGTACAGTGGTCAGCCTAAAGCTCCGACCGCTTTACTGCCGGAGAATAACTCCCAGTATGTATTGAAGTGGAGGATAGGTGGGCACTAGAAACTGTCTGAGCATTTTTAGAAAAGAGATGAATCTCTGCCTGTTCCGGGATTCGAACCCCGGTTCGCCCGGCCCGTAGTTTAGTCACCTGACTGTGCTGTCGTAGCTGTACCATCAGAATGTTTTTGACAGACGTAAACACTCGCGCGCGCGCGCGCGCACACACACACACACACACACACACACACACACACGTAAGTTATATTTTTCCCTGTGTTCAACCACACTGCAGGAAAATTTCATTGTCGCTCGATTCTAGACAAGATGTTTGCGTGATGCGAGTCCGAGCCCGATCGCGCGCACGTGTGTGCGTGCGTGCGTGCGTGTGTGTGTTGCATGTGGAGGCGCGCGCCCACCTTTACTGATTATTCTGAATTTCTGCACAAGCATTCAGGCAGACTACTTTAACTCTTGAAAGCACAGCTGTTACTTGCATGTACCAGCTGCTTTGATGTTAAAAGGTTCTGCACTTTCTTCACGCAGTTCACTTATGAGTTTCATATGACGTATTTCTTACGACGGTGGCGTTGAATT
Source organism: Coptotermes formosanus (assembly GCA_013340265.1). Lineage (NCBI taxonomy): Eukaryota > Metazoa > Arthropoda > Insecta > Blattodea > Rhinotermitidae > Coptotermes > Coptotermes formosanus. The sequence goes on along the minus strand of BLKM01010328.1, from coordinate 726,707 downwards.
TTCATATGTTGTTTGGCTGCCGCATGCTCTACTATTAAATGACAATATATGCTCTGTCCGTGCCTGCGGGAGACCGTACTGCTGCGCACATCTACCTATTATTGCCACTCGAATTATATGAGCTAGCCTACGTCACACCATGGAGTCAGGTCAGTGACCAGGCGATGTGACCATACTCCACAATCACGTACCGATCGCACTTCCTTTACAGGACGTGGTCTTTGATACACGCCCTGCAGTGCTTCTGGAAGACGTTATGCGTCAAAAATAATTTTTCGTTAGGCTTCCACCTATTTCGAGGTCGAGGATCTTATATTCGTGCTTTGCGTTCTAGGAAAGGCGTGCAAGTTGGTATTTTAAAATATTTTTAAAGCTGTTGAACCAGGTGATGCATGTAGGGAGTATGGGAGAAATGAGAATTGCACGTAGAGCTTTGATTCCTCCGGGTAACAGACAGCGTAAGACACTTGGCGTAAATGGGAGGATAATATTAAAATGGGGCTTAGAGAAACATTTAATATGCTCACTGTGTTGGCAAAGTTCTAATTCTTTCTTTTCCAATGTGATGATGCACAGTTCGTCGTTCACAGCTAGATCTATATACTTATATTTCAGTTTCTACTACAAGTTTCGGCCCTAATTTCGGCCATCAACAAACATTTCAAGCATCTTGAGGAAGAATCGCATAGGCGTAACTTGGGAAGGGGGGACCAATTCCCCCCAATATTTTTTTCTGTCAAAGAATAATTTTTTGGCTACTGAGTTGAAGAGGGCAAATAAAAAATTGGGGTGACAGTGGGGAAAGGGGACTGGTTCAAACCAATCTTTCCCCTCTTTCTAACTTGACTCCTTAAATTAAAGTCCCTAATACCGATGGTCGGTTTTACCCCCCCCCCCCCCCCCCACCAACGTTATTAGCCGAGTTACGCCTGTGAAGAATTGTATTGTGCAATCAACATGTCCGAATTGAAAGGAAATCTCATTTTTCACTCGATCGTACAGATTAAAAGCCCGGGTTTCTACCGATTCGTGCTGTATGTAAGTCAGCCGAAATTTTGTAAAATTTTTATTAAAAATATGTACAGTTAAGAGCGTGGCGGTACTCCTGTCTACAGTTGTGCACTGAAGTGTTTTTATATGATCTTAACCCCTCCAGTGTATAATGCGCATTTGGTAAATTTCCTGACCCGTGACCTATAACTACTCTAGGAAGAACGCTGCATCGTGGAACTGTTAGCGCGAATATTTTGTCCCTTTTCTGGGAAACTAATAGACCTAATACTTTAAGCTAAGCACACGAAACTGTTTGCCTATTGTTTCATATCGGTGGGTGAAACCCGGCCTGCATTCTAATGGAGAAACATTCTCTGTCTGAGACCGTCGTCGTCGTCGTGGTGGTGGTGGTGGTGGCGGCGGCGGCAACATCGACGACGATAACTTGCAGCCGGTTTCCCTGTAAGTTGCTGAGTCCCTAGTTAATAAACGATATGCGGATATACTCAGATAACTGTATTGATACCTGAGCTCCGTAACACTGCACATAGCTATAGTCCGTACAGTCCGGCCGCTGCTAGGCTTGCGTCAGCACGGCCAGGCAAAGTTATGCCTGTTCCAGAACATCGACTCTGTCGGGCTTGCGAGTACATTGTCTATCTTTACCGCAACACTCGAATACCCTGCTAATAATGTCTCTGTGTTTGCTACGAATTACTCTGTTAGAAAGTTTTAACACTCCAATTCACTGCATTGCTTAAGTGACACTGCAGAGCCCTGCTAGTTAGCAGACAACATTGTTGAAACGGAGAGACAAAGGTCGGAGCTGCTTGCGCTGTTCTTCCCTCAGACCAGCTTGCCTCTTCACCCCCGCGCTAACAGAGATCAATGTATCTGATGAGGACAGTAAGATGAAAATTAAAATCGTGTGGCATATGGCGCGTTTCGAATCTCGGCCGGGTCATCGGCTAAACTGAAAGGTTTCTTCGTGGTTTCCCTGGTCCCTGCAACTAAATTCCAGGATAGTGCCTCGATTAGGCCACGACCGCTTGCGTTTAAGCCCTTTCCAATTAATCACACATGAATTATCCTGCTTCTGAACGCTATGTAGCCTGACGTTCTGACGGTGTTGTTAAATAGCTCACACAAAAGATAATATAGTGACGTTGCTACGAAGATTATATCGTCAGCTTTCAGCACGGGGTGTGAGACGCCGCGGGCGCTCCATTTGGTCGGGAGTAATATGAATGTTTCGTGACACAACTGAAAGATCAACTGACTGAAAACATCCCCCCCCCCTCCATCCTCGCAGCTTGATAGTGTCGGTATTGTACTCACGAAGTGTATTAAAAGCCGTTCTAAGAACATGCGGGAAATATGAATGTCCTTTCATTTCTGGGATTTTAAACTTTGTTTAAATGCGCAATAAACAACTTCTGAAAATTTACATTTTTCAGATCTCTGTGATGGCGCTCAGCAGTTCCACTCTTAGTGGTGCCTTATATTGGTAACTACGCTTCAGTTTTCACGCATTTTTAGTTGCTGTTTACTTTTCAGCGATACATATAAATGCTTGTTTTTTTAGAAAATGTGGTACAGGATTTATACCACTCTTTAAAAGAAACTTGATCCTTTTTAATTTTACTTGCTTCTAATATTACTACCAAAGCGAAGTGCAATACGAATTTAATGTGTTCCATGTCCGTGCACTATATTATACAAAAACACTAATCACCAACATATGCACAAAGAGAGTTTTATCATCCACTGCAGTGCAGGCCGGGACCGCAGAGAGTTCACGCCTCCGAAAACAACGCAGTACACAGTCAACAGCACATTCTCACTCAACTATAAAGTGCAACCTTAGTGTAACGATAACAAAAAAGTTCTCCCTGAAGATGATCCAGCAGGGTTGAAACATTTAGGAGTGTGTTACAATTGATGATAAAACTCTCTTTGTGCATTTGTTGGTGATCAAGGTTTTTGTGCAATAAGAAATAATTGGATGGTAGTTGTAAAATAAGTATAAATGGGATTTCTCTCTTTTCTGTTTAAAATGCTTGAAAACACTTTCCGACATACTGCTTGACGAACAACACACACAGTAACATGAATTGTAAAATTTTAATGTACTTTTATCATCTTATTTACGAGTAGTGGATGGGGTTGCGGCTTATTTCTAGGTCCGAAATCTGTCACGTGATCTGTTTCCAGGTTTTTCAGTTTATTTCCTTTTAAAATTCTCTGAAATTCTTCTGGAGTGAACTACGTTTGTTCATTTTGTACAAGTACTGTACACGAGCTCTCCGTTGCACCTCCTGCGCCTTCTGTTCTGATAACTAATCGTTGGTCACTGTTAATGGCGTTGGGGATAAAATCTCACAGCTGAAGTCATATGAGGAATCTCGCCCATTATGTTTCTAATATTTCTTGGCGTTATTTTTCTAATGTTGCCTCTTATAATGCGCATGTTCGTAGAGAACAGTCATAACTGCCTATGCCATAAGTCTTGCAGTAGACAGATGGAGCTGTCATGTAGGTAGTGGTAGCCGAATAGGCTAGGGCAGCCATAACGCTGCAGGCTTTTATACCGAAGGCAGGCGGTTTCAATGACGGCCCAGTTACCAACATCAATGGCCAGCTTATGGCGTGCTTTTCTTCAGTTTTACCTAGCCTCTACTAGATTCATATTTGACATAGACCACGACTGAGTACTTGTAAGTCCTCAAACACTGATTCACTATCATGTTTTCACCTAACCTGACATAAAGCCTCTACAGTTAAAGTAGGGCTTTTAACGTAGCCTTTTCAGCTGCATGACTTACGCCGGCCTAGCGTTTAATGAAAGGGTCATTGCAAATAGCAAGAAATCATGTGGAAGGAAGCCATCATGGCGGGTAGAATTTTGTTTGAGTGAGAAAGCCCTCGAAAATTATCAGTGTAGAGAGTTGGCTGCCGAGCCCAAAAGTTGAAAAAGAAACAGTTGTATTAACTGCCACACCGCGGCGTTCGGGTCGCTGCAAATGTATGGTGTGAGACTGGAAGAGCAACGTGAATGGCGAGTACAGGAGAATTTCAAAGTTAGTAGTCGTGGCCTGTCTTCGTTTGGCTATATCTTTATAGCTGTTATTTAGCCCGAGTTTCGGGAGCTGTTTTCTACCCCCTGATGGTAAACGTACGAACAGAGCGCCGTAGTAGTGCAGTCTGTCCCGTTTCCACATGAAATACACACTTCGTTGCTGGGTTAAAAAGGGGGTGTAGTACATGTGCATCGCTCTTAGTGAACAAAATGTTTGAATCACACGTGACGTGTTGTTCTTTTGTCTGGGAGCTGTACATGGCAAGGACTGAATTTTATGCATAGCGCGTTAAATGATCCATACCAGAATGTTTCATTCCAATCAGCAATCACCATAGCAACCCGCAGCGGTATAATGACATTCCTACCCCGTAGCTGCCGTGAGCTGCCAACCAGAACACAAGAGAAGTTCCACAAACTGTTGTGTGTATGGTACACATTAAGTTGCGGGGAAGCAAGAGGGGTGTTATTACTATTGTACAGAATATCACTATTAAAGCTCTTTCACGGTAATGTGAAACAGTTTCCCTATTCTGCTCGTAAACTTAGCAATTCTAAGCATTCCCCTAACACATAACGTCACGTACATTCTCTTCTTGGCTTATTCAGATGTGGCTGTGAATGCAGGGATAGCAAGTGTTTAACATATTCAGTGAATCAGGCGTAGTCATAGATTTGGAAAATAATATTAAAGTGAATTGAGGGAAGTAGGTTGTGACCGTGTGAGTTGGGTAGAATTTGCTTAGAGAGTGTCTGATGAAGAACTATTGTAATGTCACAAATCAGATTTAAATTTTATAACAACTTCTTCCCCGACTGGCCGAATAGTGTCTGCAGAATAAAACTGTGTACCATAGAGTTGTGGGGCACGCAGTGGCGCAGTTGGTTGATGCACTGCGCTATAAGCCAGCAGGTCGCGGATTCGATTCCCGATGGTGTCATTACAATTAGTCACAGACATAATCTTTCCGGCCGCACTATGGCGCTGAGGTCGACTCAGCCTCTAAGAGAAATGAATATCAGGAATATTTCCTGGGGGTAAAGGAGGTCCGATGCATAGGACTGACAACCTTACCACCTTCATGTGCCGATTGTCTGGAAATATGGGAGCCTCAACCTCCTGGAACCCTCACAACCTGTCCAGGCGTGTAACAGGATTGCTTTACCTTTTACCATAAGGTTGTGGAAACGAACACGGTTTACTAAAAGGAAGGAAAACGTCAGGAAATACCTTATCCTCTTGATATAAAAACTATAATTTTTTCGTCTTCTTGCCAAACTACTACAAGTGGAGACACATAAATCAGCAGTTATAGTTGTTGTTTTGTCCTATATATAGAGTTGCGTTTTATTGTAAAGAAATAATTTACATTACAAATATGAAGTTATAAAGCACTGAGGAAAGTACATATACCCAAACGGAATCGAATTACAATAAATGTATTGTTCTTCCTCCTAAGAGAAGCAACTTATAAATTTGACTAATGTAAATATATGGTACCTTTATAGTTTACCAGTGTGTTAAGTTTTCCCTACACATACTGGCACTCCATATTTGACAACACCAGTTGTCTTCTCCCTAAGCTATGGTGCTTTCTGTCCTGTCTCTGCAGTACGTGGATCGTAGAACTCTGACTCGTTATACACTTCTTTTATTGCTGTCTGCACTTGAGAAATTAGTGAAATTGGCTGTATACTGCTCCACGTAGGCAGTCACTGAGTTATGTCTGTGTGTTTTTAACCCTTTCTTTCAGACTATAAATGTTCAGTTAGATCTGTCTTTTTTTGTTACTTTAATACGCTCAATACAACAATTTCTTTAACAAACCCTATACTTCTTGTTTTTCTTCTTCTTCTCCTCCTCCTCGTCCGCCACATTCGTATCAAAGACTCAGCAAACAAATCACGTCCGAGGCTCTGGTTCCGTCTTTTCCTTGGAAACCTGTCGCGTTTTCCTTTAGGATTATAGCACTGCTCCTGCTGTCTTATGACTACTGTGACATGTGCCATGGCTCAGGCTCTTAGTTGCTGGCCTGTCGTTGCGGAGACCCGCATTGGGTCCAGGACCAGTCCACTTGAGAATTGTGGTTGACAAAGTGGAACGGCGTCAAGGTTCTGACGAAGCAATTTGATTTTGCCCTGTCACTATCATTCCACCAATCATACGTATTAATCTTCACTTTTATGCTGCTGTTATCAGAAAGACAAGCGGGTGAAGCCTGGGAAACTTCAAATAAAGAAACGTTATCACAAAAATGGGGCACATTGGAAAGAAAAGTGGTTTCCCTTTTTTTTTTAAGACTTGAAGAGGACACTCATCCTTACCACTTTAACAGTGTTCTTGTGTGTCGTTAATGTCTTCGGCCATATCTTCCGTTTTTAACAGTTTTGTACCTGTTTGTATATATCCAATACCCATGAACAATTTACACAGTTACAATAAAATTTGGTTATGTAAATATTACCCATTGTAACAAAACGGCGCAATTCTCGTTCACAGACATATCTTGGCCGTCGCTGACGAAGTCATTAATAAGTCACACTGGTGAATGCAAGCGCGCCTTAAGGCATCATATCCTGCACTGCTTTAAGGGCACTTGAAGATGCGTTTCTGTTTGGACGGTATACTTCAGTGTCTCCAAGTAGCAACGTCCCTTCTTCCTCCCAGATGAATTTCCGGGACTTTACTATTTCATTTCATCATCCAAAAACCTGCGCACGTCACCTTGCGTCGTTGAGGAGTCACAATGCGTTTGAAGAGTAAAATCTGAGGGTTGTATAATGGCGGTATAAACATGACTGTCTTCTGAGATGTGATGCCATGTGCATTGGTAGACACGTACAAATACTGAGGAGGGGCCTGCTGCTTCCACATTCAGGTACAGAGCCACTATTATTATTATTATTATTATTAATTATTAATTATAAAATCACAGCAGTTTAGCTGGTTTTCAGAGAGTACCGGTCACTGACCAAGCACTTTTATTTATTATTCTGCTAAAAATTTTCGAAATGTACGGCATGTATTGTGTATTAGTACTAATTTCTGCTTGAGAATATATGGACGAGTCTCCAACCGCCGTGTAATTGATTTAGGATAATACTCGCTATGGACAAGACTAATGGTACTATATAGACCGCATTCAGATGCCATAATTTTGTTAGCTCTTCTTTCACGCCTGTATATATCTAGAACTTCTCGGAGATGGTGTTGTAGAAGTTGTGACGGTTAGCAACTGCTGCATCTACTAAATACACTTCTTTGGTGGTTTTGTTAAGCATAAGTATATCCCGTCTGTTCGTCGGTCAGTTGTTACGGACCTGTCATAATGTACTTTATCATAAGAGTTGTCTAATTTATAATATTTATGATACGATGTCAGTATTCCCTTTGATGGTCCACATTTGATATCCAGTTCTTAATAGACGGGATTTTGACAATGGGTGCGATCGCCTTGAGTCAATACACGGCATGCACCAGTTAAATGTTAAATTCTTCCTGCTTTCTCTCGACATTTTCTGCGGTGTCGCTAGCAATATTCGCGTTCTTCAAAATGTATTTCTGATAATTATTATATTATATTATATTATATTATATTATATTATATTATATTATATTATATTAAGCTCGCTTTCCAGCACTTCCCACATCCACAGCGCCATGCACATTGACACCGTAATTTACACGTGTCCCTCAATGTCTAAAATGTGTAATGGTGGATCGATGGAAAGGTCGTCCGTGGAATAAAAGCTCAGAATAGGACCTGTCATATTTTTCGGCTGAATTTTGAAGTGGTGCTCCACTACTATTGAATGTATGATGTTGTAGAACCTGCTTTCTCCAAGACGTTTTTACGAGTGTGACACTTGGTCTCTCATTACAGAGGAAAAAGTGGATTCAGTGTTCGAGAATAAATGTTGAGTGCGTATCCTGTTTTGACCTAAAATAGTTAACGGGTGATGATAATTAAGAAAATTACAGTAAGAGGAGATACATTATTCCCACTGTTAATAAAATACCGGTAAGCCTAACGACAGGGTAATCAATTAAGGATAGTGTGAGAGGTGGGGCATGTACCAAGCATGGAGGATGTAAGATACGCATATAAAATTTTTGTCCGAGATCTAAGGTAAAGAGACCGCTTGAGGTCCTAATTGGGAGCATATTGTATATAGGCCAGGGTCACTTATGACAGTGGCCAGGGAATTAGCTAAGTACAAGTTAGATTTAGTGGGTGTACAGGAGGTTAGGTGGGACAAAGAAGGGAAGACTGAGATGGGCGGGGCATATGGCACGTATGGGGGAGGAGAGAGGTGCATACCGGATTTTGGTGGGGAGACCCGAGGGAAGGCGACCACTTGGGAGACCCAGGCGTAGATGGGAGGATAATATTAAGATGGATATTCGGGAAGTGGGATGGGAGGGCATGAACTGGATTGATCTGGCTCAGGATAGGGACAGGTGGCGGGCTCTTGTGAATGCGGTAATGAACCTTCGGGTTCCATAAAATGCGGGGAATTTCTTGACTAGCTGAGAAACTGTTAGCTTCTCAAGAAGGCCTCTGCTCCATGGAGTTAGTTAGTTAGTTATTGTATTAAACTGGAGCATGAAAACAGGCCACATTAATTCCTTTAAAATTATTTCTATATCATCATTTCTAGTCACTATTATAACCCCTACAATTTACGTATTTTATGGGGCATCATTAAACAAATACGGACGACATTTTCAGCTTCGTCCCTTAGGCCCACTGGCTTCTTCTGCCTCTTTTGTTCAGTCATGCTCTTTATTCAACTTGCAGCCGTGAGGACAATAATTGAACAAACCTTTAACGTTCTGAAGCTCAGTGGTAATAGTAAGTACCACGAGGTTTAGCATGAAAACCGTTGCATTTACTCGCAGAGTGTGCTTTGTATGATACTCGGAGTCAGCAGCGACTGTTCCCCGAAACCGAGTTAACTGCGGGTCTGAACAGAGAAGAGTTTGTTCTCTGTGCGGTAGGAACTGAACTCGTATAATTTATGCTCCCGAAACCACGTAAACACTGCTATTCTGCGTTAAATTATAGATTACGGAATTATTTCGGTAACATGTCTAAGAAAACAATATGAAAACACTCACTTTTCAAATACGGAAAACCCAAGTCATTAAGACGGTTAGAGTGACTTCAGACAAGCCAGAAAACGTAAGCGTAACGTAATACTAGATGCTTCCGGATCTTTGCATCCTGGGCTCTCCTCAAGTGGTCACACCATTTGGTAAACTGGGGTTCACGCTTTTTGTTGCTGTTCACAAGTGTAAATGTGTTAGATAATGACATTACTGTTATTAATGCCCGTTACTATTAATTATTATTACATTCATTTGAAGACGTTTTTCTTATATATCTTCTGTGTTTCTGTCTGTTTTGAATTTATTGATCGTAACCTCAAAATTCTGCCCAGTCGAATTATTTTGTGATTTTTGACGTAGAAACAGTATTTCGTTCAGAGTTTGTAGGTATATTCATAATGACTCCGTCTATCTGCTTAAACTACAGATTGGTCATTAAATTCAAGTGTTCCAACCAAATGGAATTACGAGTAATTTCATGTTCATGTCGTAGCAACATCGAGGTGTTTAATGAAATTACACAGATTCACCAAAGTCGATCTTATGGGCTTACACAAACATGGTTTATTCAGATATCTCTGTTCATTCACAATTTCAATTAGCACGAAATGGAATTATGCAAATTGTAATTGTTCGTAAAGGAATTATATTCGAACTAACACCCTCTCCACACATTTACTTCTAAAAATGCATTGAAACAAGAGATAATTCGTTCGCTCATGCCTTCTTTACACGCGTAATGCGACTAAAATTTCGTGAACAGGTGATCTGTTTTGTAGTTTCCAATTTTCCGTAAATCTGACTGCAAAATCAAATCAGATAGAATTATTCCAGTATAAAGAAATGAACGTTAATTATTATGACAGTATTTGTATTCTTGCTTTAAATAACAGGTGGGCAAATGGCATCGTTATTCTTCTGTATTCTTTCAGATTCTGCCGTGTCTCTTCTGATTCTCTTGTAAACGGCATGGTTTTCAGAAGAATGTAGTAAACGTGAAATTTGCTTGATTTTACTTACAAATATTATGTGAAACTTTCTCGACAAAAGAATTCGACGACATATTATCACAAATTTACGTATGATTTCATATAAAGTGCCTGCTATGTTAGTCAGATTTTAACCAAATCTGAATTTTCTGGGCAGATTTTGTTAACAATCCCCAATAAAAAATTTCACGAAAATTCGTTCAGTAAGAGCCGAGTTTTCCCATGCATAGAGACGGAGAGACAAACATGCAGGTATGATAAAGCTGATAGTGCTTTACGCAACTATGTAAACTTAGGCCCACCTGAAAACGAAAGTCCTCATCAGGCCAGTGCCCCACTCGTTCGGGAGTTCCCCAGGGCAGTTTTCTTGGACTCGCTGTTCTTAACGGTTGTATTAATGACATTCCTTCTGTTGAAAATGACAGTAACATAGCAGCTGCAATATATGCTAGTGACGCGAGACTCAATTTTCAGGTAGGCAGCATAAATTATAGAGACTGCGATACTAAGCAAAGCAACAAGTCCCTTAGAACACTGAATCCAGAAATGGACAATTAGCCTATATTACCGGAAACAAATCTAATTTTAAGCCAACCTTCGTTCTCAAACGATTACACGACTGCCACAGAAATATTCAGTCAGTTAAAAATTTGAATGCAAACATAAAATCGACCAGTGAAACAAAATATCTTGGAGTGACATTAAATTCAATACTTACATCAAGGCACAAATGTCCTTCTTCTACATAAAGCAAACTGCAGATTGTGGGCACCTGTACACTGTAATAAATAAATCCTCCACCACGTATATCAATGTGGGCTCAATTATTTACACATGCCTGTTCCGTTACATATTTGCAAATACTGTGCCTTCTCCACCGGAGGGTATACTGCATAGACTGTGCCTTCCCAACCTGGGGCTGTGCTGCATAGACTGTGCCTTCCCCGCCTGAGAGTATACTGCGTATACTGTGTCTTCTCACCCTGGGATTACACTGCGTAGACTGGGCCTTTCCCGCTGCGGGTATACTGCGTAGACTGTGCCTTCCTGCCTGGGGTTAAAATGCATAGATTGTGCCTTCCCCCCTGGAAGTATACTGCATACACTGTGCCTTCCCTGCTTGGGGGTATACTGCATAGATTGTGCCTTCCCCCCTGCGGGTATAAAGCATAGACTATGCCTTTCCCGCCTGGGGTTATACTGCATGGATTGTGCCTTCCCCTCTGGGAGTATACTGCACAGAATGTGCCTTCCCCGCTTGGGGCTATACTGCGTAGACTGTGCCTTCCCCGCCTGAGGTTATACTGCATGCCAACTCTTATCAATAAATCACAAGCATTTCAAAATAAAGTCCTCAGGATGATAATAAAATTGCCAAGAGTAACCCCAATTAAAATGCTACATGATGAGACAGAAATGGGATTTCTAACTATAACGTTAAGGACTCAACATCCGCAGTGTATAAAAAAATCGGTATTTAGTGAAAACTGACAGATTCAGGTAGTGGAGTGATACTCCCCGTTCCGTGGCAAATATCAGCATCCGTTATCCTTACTTGCAAAATAACCATCCCCTATATCGAATATTAAGAACGTAATACGCTGGAAAATACGTAACGCAAATACGTAAATAATGTAAGTCAGTAAAGGTAAAGGTCACCCCATGACACGCCTGTGCAAGCACAGAAAGGAGGCGGAGGTTTAACTCAAACCCTTTGACAACTTTGACGTGGTGGCGCAGTGGTTGGGGCACTGAGCTACAAACCGGAATGTTGCGGGTTCGATTCCCGATGGTGTCATTGGAGTTTTTCATTGACATAATCCTTTCGGTCGCACTGTGGCCCTGAGGTCGACTCAGCCTCTAATAGAAATGAGTACCAGGCATGTTTCCTAGGGGTAAAGGCGGCCGGTGCGTAGGGCTGACAACCTTACCACCTTCATGTGCCAATTGGGAGCCTCAACCTCCTGGAACCCTAAGGGCCTATCCAGGCCTGTAATAGGATTGCTTTACCTTTACCTTACCTTTGACAACTTTGGTGCTAGAGGGACGTGGGTGGTTAGCACCACGCCCTGCCACTTAAACAGCGAGAAAGACCCCAGTACCCATTGTATACGACGCTGACTGGGCCTCGGGACCCTTCTGGATAGGCATGGAAAATCTTACGCCACCGAGATTCGAACCCCGACCCGCCCGGCCCTCAGCAAGTCGCTGTTCCGACTATGCAGTAAAAGCCGGTAGTAACCATACGTCAGTTAGCGGGGGAGAGAGCGTGAATCATCTGCGTAGCGTTCCCTCACGCCATGTTCAGTCCTGAACCCTACCCATATTTTTGAAGAGGAGTTCAAAAATTCCATTTTAGTTACTGGACTTCTGGAAGGTCCTCTCCATACGCACTCACACCGACCAATTTTCCTACGCTGGACCCAATCGAGACGCTGAACAAACAAAATGTCTAACAAGAAGAAACGTCAACAGAACATATTCGACATTTTGTAACTGACTGCGCGCTAACATATTTAAAAAAATTCAGAGTTGTATTCAAGTGTTTGCAGAGCTGTCTTCTATTTTTCTAGCCTCCGCTTTTTTGCGTCGATTGAGCCATTTGTTACTCATACAAATAAACGGGCCGATTCCGGTGGCCACACGGTCTAAGGCGTTGGTCTGCGGCCGCTCGCTTCCTGGGATTACAGCTTCTATTCCCGCCGAGGAATGGATGCCTGTCTCTTGTGAATGTTATGTGTTGCAAGGTAGAGGTCTCTGGGACGGGCCGATGACTCGTCGAGGGGAATCCTACCGCATGTATGTGTGTAATTGAATGAGATCAGATGCAACAATAACCTTCTACACCTACAATGAGTAGACAGAAATCTGGCTTAAAAAGCGAAGGAAAAGACATGCAACTCGGTGTAAAATACATCTGTCCGTTTTCAAAAATAAAACAGCAGCAAATGTAGGGACTGCGGCGAGGTTTTTTGAAGACGAACGCCTGACTGCTTTTTAGAAGTCAGTATACATCCGGAAGGCCTTGCGACGGGCCAAATAGATCCACATTTTTCATCGTTTTCCTCAGTTTTAAAACAAATGGTGCTCTGGATTCCAATTTCCGCGTTGCATTGCCTTTCATGCAGCCCTCTCAAAAATAATTTCAAACTTTCCGCCAAAATGCAGCCTTGCAGCGTTATTAACATTCGTCATAATGCAGCGTTTAAAATCCAAGGTGTAAAATTCGGCCCCATTTCAATAAAAATTTCTCCGTTTAACAGTTGCTTTAGGTGGGGGAACGGTGAGTAAATCAAAGTGCCCCTTTTATGAGACGGTCAATGAGACCTGACGTTCTGTATAATACTGAGGTACCACTGAAATTAGTGCAATGTCCTGTATTAATGCAATGGAAACAATTAATTTCTGTAGTCTCATATTTTTACACTATTTTATTAATTTAAAGTCATTTATCTTTAATACACTTTGTCAGCTTCTCAATGTAACACTTTATACAAATCTCAGAAAACCGAACATTGGAGCTTTGTTTTTGTATTATTTTCTGTTATTCTCCAGGTTTATTATTCCAAAGAAGGAGCAGGACCTGCTTGTGAATTTAAAAAAAAACAGAAAGAAATCAGTAAATACAAAGAAATAAATAAGGTACTGCAAATCTCACGCAACCGCCTTGCAGAATTTTGATTGATTATCCGTACGACTTTTAGTTCTTACGGTATTCCGTTCTGTCATTTATTTCGGGCTGCAGGGTGTTCAGAAGGCTCCTGCGGTAACTGAACTGCTACGAAAATTCTAGCTGTGAGTTTGGTGGGGCTGAGCAAATTGCATGGGGTCGTGCCTGATGACCCGATGCGGCGGCGAGCTCTGAACGAGATAACGGTAAGGCCTTGCAATAATTGGGATGAGAGGCTCTTTGCGTGAGAAGTATGCTCAGAGGTCAGCCGGGCTTGATTTACAGTGTGTTGTTCTGAGAGTTAATAGATTGCAACAGAGGTCATCAATACATACCAATTTAATTGGGTTCTTTCCTTTGGCTTAACAATTATATTCACTACCGAGTGTGTATAATTAAGTGCGTAATCAACCGCAAAGACCTTCTCGTATCAGCGATCTATAAATCATTACGAAAACGCATATTTTTATTTTAGCTAAATACATGTCAAGTCTACTGAATTCGTAGTTAAAGTGTCTACGGGTTTGTACTGTGCATTAAAAGAGTGTTCCCTAACCCCGAATATGGAAAACGAATTTAGTTTTTTTTACACGGTAATAATCGTGTCCTAGCTCAGTCAGAGAAGTGGATGGCAAGGTGTCAGAGGGCAGAGGTTAGATTATCGGCAGCGGCATGAATGTTTCTTTTTGCCATCACATCCATTATACTTATTACCAATAGCTACCGGAACCCTCGCAAGAAAAGCGGCCGCAGCATGAACGCTGAGGCAGGAGGCAAATTGATGTTAATGCTACAGTCCGTGTTCGCTCCCTCAAAACAGAGTTAATAAATCCGGACATGGCTGGGAAAGAACCGTTATGATTGGTTATATTTGCTTACTTATTTGACTGTTTGTTTGTTTGTTTGTGGTCTATGTAACGAGCTAGTCAGTAGCTCAGACCATGCTGCATGGACTGGTAGGTTGATTAGTAGATAACAAATGGGAAAGGACGTGGAAGGAAGCGGTCGTGGGCTAACTTTAAGTACCAGCTCCGTAAATTTCTAGTGACCGAATAAAACCACGAAAACCTTCGTCAGGGTAGTCAATATCCTAGCCGAGATTCGACCCGGCACTTCCAGAATACAAGTCAGATGCGTTAGACTATCACTTGATCAAATATGAGCGGTTGTTTGTTTAAAGAAGCATAAAAAATGTCGTATTACATTTGAACGTCTGCTCACAAGTCAGAAAGATATCGAAGTGGGCGTTACAGCAGTGTAGTTTTTGATAAAATTTGGGCATAAATTTGGAGGTCACACAATCTGCAATATCATAAATGACTCCAGAACACGATGAGAGTAATTGACTTTGTCAGTAGTTTAAAGTAAATGCAATATGTTTAACTTAACAGAATATCATATATCATTGTTTAGTAGGCTATCATGTGTTTTGACTGTTGCATTTGTTAATCCGTGACAGACAACAGCATAGCAGGCTATACTGTCCATACAGCTTCAGTTGGAAAGTCGCGCTACCCAAATTTTTATCATCGCAACTAATGAATGCTACCTCTAACAACAATAACAACAGCAGCAGCAGCAGCAGCAGCAACAACAACAACAACAACAACAACAACATCAACAACAAAGTTCATGATTTAAGAAAATATTAACCTGTTCCGCTAACAAACATCACCTCTCGTCATGCAGACTCGCACTGTACACCGCAGGAAAATTTTGCCCTGTGCTTTGTATTGATATGCCAGCTTCGGGACTCGGTATTCAGTAATTTCTATATGTAGTAGCAAGTACATTTGAACGTTTTCAAAACGTTGTTGTTTCTTTTTCGTGTAATATTTTCATTATATTCAAGTGTGTGATCTTTTATTCTGTGTCCTACGAATGCTGTGACAAAATATATAATATTGCTGTTGTGATCGTTTATTCTTTCGTGGCCTCCAACATGCGGATTTACATACGTAGCATATACACATACTTAAGAACGTTGAAACCCTTAATAAAAAGTCATAAATTTAAAGCTTTATACAGCTATAAATTCAACATTTAACATTTCTTTAATAATGCAATTTTTATTTCTTCGCGGTTGTTGCAGTGATTTAGTTTCATATTACTAACGCTGCCTGTCTAACAGCCAACACTGCAGGATACAACCGTGTGTGTGCGCGCGTGCTTGCGTGCGTGCGTGCGTGCGTGCGAATTGTCACATCGCATTTCAGCTACTTCCCCTTTCTGTCTTACTTCTTATCTTTTTTTCTCATTCATTTTTGCCTCTTTACCTATGTAAGCATGTCTGTTTCATTTGTTCTTTTAGGCATTCAGGAGCACCTCTTGGATAGAGATAGGTCAATTGAAATGTTACAGCACAAAAAAGCTGAAATACATCCAGCCATGTCCTGATCAGCCAGGGTCTGGGGACTAGCAGTAAAGTTTCCACGTCGCTACCCCGCGATCTGAAGGTGTCCTGACTTGAATCCAGCACAGTAGTCCTTCTGTAGCCACTGTTCCTCAGTTTTACATGTGTATCCATCTTTGCTATAATCTGTATTTGGCATTACATGTGAGTGGATTTTATTCGTGTGACGCAGACAAACCGGTGGCTTCCCACCAACAGGAACACACGTGTTGAGAACAGGCCTGTCTGCGCTCTTCTGGAATATTACGCAGCGTTGAGTGGTAGTTCTGTACCGACGTTTCGAAACAGGCTACTGTTTCCATCTTCAAGGGTCAAGAAGTCTTCTGGGAACGATAGGTTCTCCCGAAAAGTCTTTACAGAATTACCACGCTACGCTGCTTCCTCTCGCAGAAGAGAGCAGATATCTATATGGCGGTGCAAGCCTGAAATCACGCAGGGCTGTAACTGCTTTTGACACAGTTTTTCTCCTTCTGGATTTATGCAGTCTCGCCTCTTTTGTGACATATCTGCAGTTTGTGTGTGATTTGAATTTTGACGTCTTATTACATGTAGTATTTTGCGTGTTTATCGAAGGAACTCGCAGCGCAGGGAAACGCTTAAGCATAACAACAGCAACAGCCTTTACCCTCACCAACAATTTCCCATAGACCCTTGGTTTCGCCTGGCGATGTTCTCATACAAGCAGACTCTTCGTTTTGTGGGGGACTGCTGTACTTCGGCAAGAATTCTCAGACGGCAGAGACTAGAAGGCCTAGTCCATGATAGAATATGAAGGAGAAGAAAAAACAAGACAAAAAATGACAAAGATGATAATTAACTGCAACGCATTCGTGCACTGTAAACCAGATATATGTACATATAAGAACAGGTTACAGTTAACTGCAGTACTTTGTATACAACAGGATGTCAGCGTTGTATTTCATTCGGACAATAAACGTAGCGGGACTGCACTCACCGACCGAATGCAGTGAACCGAATTACTGTGGTCTGCAGGATCATTACTTACATCTTCCAACTAAATATCGGCTCATTACTACTCGTCTGGATCACGTACATAAATCATAATATGGTTTCCCAGACAAAAGCCATCCCAGTTGACTTTATAGCTGGCCATAAATGTATAACATTTCCATAAATAGGCACACTAGTTAGTAAACGTTACAATAAGGCTGCTTCTTTCGTATCTGTGATTCATTTCACGAACGTGTCTTGAAGTGGGACAAAACTTTACAAGCAATCCGTCTCACAGCAACACACTTGTATAACGAATTTTCGGGTATTGGAAATTATTTTCTGTGGTATTGATTAAATCACTGAGACGTGTTTCATACGACAGACAGTTTCTGAAGATAAAATGAGTTTGACAGAATGTATTGCAGCGTGGCTGTTATTTCTGTAAGAGATGCACTGCGTAGCTGAAAGCAGATGTAAACAGTCTTCTGATTGGTTCAGAGGTTGCTGAACGAGTCCCGTTTAGCTTGAGAGACACGCGCAGAATGAGATGGAAAGGTTATCCGTAGTGCTGAGGAGGTGGTAGAAGTCTGCCTTAAGATTCGGTCAAGGTATTGGACTGGGGGGGGGGGGGGGGTAAAGAATATCAGTGAGGCCTTCGTTTGGACGTGGCATCTTTTAACCTTTTAAAGCCTAGCGCTAACTTTACATACCACCAGGTTTAACATTACAAAATTCTACGTGGTGCCCACATTGCGTTTATGTGTTTTGTATGGATCTCAGAACAAACAGCAACTTTTGCCGTATAAAACGTTAAGAGACTGGTTTTTATAACCGAAGTGGAGAGTGTTTACAGCGCGGTACGCACTGAGTCCTTATATAAAACAGATACGCTTCGTCTTTAAAGGGTTAATATATGCATATAGCCCAGTACCAATACATCGACCGTCTCCGTGTGGGCCAAACAAGCAGGGCTGTGGACTCGGTACACAAAAGCTCCGACTCCGACTCCGGCTCCGACTCCTCGATTTTTAAAACTTCCGACTTCGACTCCGACTCCTCGATTTTTAAAACTCCGACTCCGACTCCTTCATAAAAACTCCATATGCATTAATAATGGTAAACCTATAAGACATTTCGTCAACACCACGTGAATCATCCGGCTACTTTTTTTACTTATAACCTATATTTAAGTATAAGTCTAATTATTACTGTAGCTATCAGGGCTCTGGAGTTTGAGTATCTAGCTAAGATTTTAGACTGAGGTCGGAATCGGAGTCAGTACATTTTTACCGACTCCGACGCCGACTCCACCTAAAAATTCCTTCCGACTCCGACTCCACAGTCCTCCTAACAAGTTAACATAACGAACCATGGCCTTGTGAGATCATTGTCACATAGATACAGCGGTTAGGTGTCATTGCAATACTGATAACAGGCCGTTACTGGACCGGTCCTGAGACACAAAAAAGGAAATAAATAAAAAAGCTTATGTAGTATGAAACGTTTGCCATATTAAAGCATACCGATTCACTACAGTATCCGTTCGTAGCCTGCGGTCCACGGATCTCAGGGGGTCCGTGAAATTGGCTTGGAAAAAAATTAAAACTTTATTTTCACTATGCTCTAACTGAAATTTGGCTTTTCATTCAGTAATGAATGGAGGCAGTGAAGTAATTTATGGCCAAAAGACGCCAGAAATGTTTGTTAACTTCAGCAGATCTCACTATCTAAAATTATTGTGGCCTAAGAAAGGGAAAAGATAATACATATCCCTTCGCACTGAAATGTCTTTTTAAAAAAATGAAATTTAATTTCAACTTGCCACGTATTTGTTATCTTTCAATATTTTGAAAACGGTATTTGAGCGCAATTTGTTTCCTTTGTAGTACAATCTGTGATGTAGATTATAGTACATTAATATAGATTATGTATCTATGTATTTTATTTTATGCATTTTTCTGAGAAGGGGTCCGTAGGTTTCGCCAGACTCTCAAAGGCGTCCACGGAACAAAAAAGTTTAAGAACCCCTCCGCTACAGCATCATTTATACAGCTGGTAGTCTACTGTGGAACAAGTGGGGTTTAAATTTAACCACACATAAGCAGAAGTTCTGCAAGTAACTCGAACTCAGCTCCATGGAAAACAGTCCTACCTCAGAAGCTAGCAGTTCCTCAGCTAGTCAAGAAACTCCACACATTTTGTGGAATCGGAAGGTCCAGTACCGTATCCATAGAAGCCCCCTAATTGTAGGTGCATCCTGAGCCAGATGAACCCAATCCAATCCATACCCTCCCATCGTAATACCTTCAAGATCTATTTTACTCCGGTGTTTTACTCCCATCCAAGGTTTTCCTTTCTTGTAGGATTTTACACAAAATCCTGTATGCATGTCTCTTTTTTCCCCATGATTTCCACATATTCCACCTTTCTCATCTTCGTTCTTTTTATCACTTTACCACTTTAATAATATTTGGAGAGGATTATACATCTTGAAGCTCCTCGTTATGCAGTTTTCTCCAGCCTAATACTAGCAATGCCACAAAAGACAAAGAAGTATATTTTGCCTGCCTAACGGTGCTCAGGCGACTAGCGGCTGGGAGATAGTTAAATACGGGGGCTCAGCAGGGGGTGCGGTTACGTCATTTTGGGGCGGCGAATTTCGTTTGTGTTAGCACTTAATGACGCCATTGCGATCTAACACATTGTAACGTGCCGCTTAACTACTAACTGAATGTTATTATTTGTTACAGAACTCAAAACTGAGCACGCTGGTTCAAGCGGTAACCCTCCCAACTTGCAATTGGAAGTGCCCGATTTTAATCTCACTTGGAACAGCAATTATCATACTGGAATTCGTTTGGTTTCCTTCAATCCCTCCAGACAGGCCTGCTGAACCTTTTATGTGGTGGGGGCAACTTAGGCAAATTTGGTCTGCATGCAGGCAACATGAAATTCCACACGCAGGATGAAGAATGACTAAGTATAAGCTGATGCATAATCTTACGTGTGTACTTTTTTACACGTAATGCGCAACAAAAGTATACAAAAACACTAATCACCAACAAATGCACAAAGAGAGTTTTGTCATCAATCTAACACACTCCTACATGTTTCGACCCTGCTGGGTCATCTTCAGGGAGAACTTTTTGTTATCGTTACACTAAGGTTGCACTTTATGGTTGAGTGAGAATGTGCTGTTGACTGTGCACTGCGTTACCGCGGAGAGTTCACGCCTCCAAAAACAACGCAGTACACAGTCAATAGCACATTCTCACTCAACTGTAAAGTGCAACCTTAGTGTAATGATAGCACAAAAGTTCTCCCTGAAGATGACCCAGCAGGGTCGAAACATGTAGGAGTGTGTTACGATTGATGATGAAACTCTCTTTGTGCATTTGTTGGTGATTAGTGTTTTTGTATAATATAGTGCACGGACATGGAACACATTAAATTTAACAAAAGCATAATCTACTGATAATAACATGAAAAAACTAAAAAATATTTACTACATAGTCTACTGTGTCGCTACTTTTAGCACGTTTTTAAAAAATATTTTAACAATGTAATGCACATCTCCATAAATAAACAGCTGACAGTTTTTCAAAACTACTTCGGCGTTGTATCTCTGCTTTGACAGGGAAAGCGTTATAAGGCCTTTTGTCATTTCGAATGTCTGTGCGGGCAACATAACAGTGTGTCGCGAGCAACATATTGGCCGCGAGCCGCGGGTTGAGCGACCCTGGTCTACACAATTGCCGGAACAGTACATCAAATTAGGTCATGACCACTTGCTTCCATATTCTTTCCAAATCATTATTCACTAATCCTGCCATTCAACTCAATACAGTCGGAGATCTAAAAGCGTCGTTAAATAAACAATAAAATAAATAAAATAATAATCCAAAGGCTCATTATAGCCATTAGGACAACCCACTATTTGGCCTTAACCTGAACAAGTTCAGCCTGTTTCTGCGAAAGACGTTTTGTTGTTTGCCTTCCATCCACACTTTGGTCTGCGTCGTAGTCTGTCGTTCGATACCTGGTAACCACATCATTTATTAGTATATATTATTCAATATACAGTCATACACAACCTTACAGTGCTGTAAGGTTGTATATGACTGTATACTGAATAGTGTGTACAGATTTAATACCACAACGGAGATTAATCCTTTTAAAGCCTATTCTTTATATACGTTTTGTTTTTCGCACGTACTATATACGAGCAATCTGCGAGTTTCATCTTTCTTGCTTTAAACGCCCTGAAATATGAAAATCTGTGCATTTGTGTATTTGACTGGTGTCACTTGTCATGTTTCCATATGATACGGTCTGTTCCGGATGAGCTGGATATAAGTGACTAATGGCTACTGGCTGTAGGCCTAATGTCGGGGTTTGACTTCAACGTAGGGAAAGAAATTTTATTAAGTATAAGGTTCCAGTAACACAACACTTAGTAGAAGAATATAATATATGTAATTGGATAGATCAGCACAGCGGGATGACTATACCTAAGTTAGTGTATGCTACTGGAGCTCAGTAAAGGAAAGTAATACATCATATTAGGGGGCCGCGGTGGCGCAGTTGGTTCAGGCACTGTGCTACAAACCGGCAGGTCGCGGGTTCGATTCCCGATGGTGTCAGTGGAATTTTTCATTGGCATAATCCTGTCGGTCGCCCTGGGGTCGACTCAGCCTCTAACGGAAATGAGTACCAGGAATATTTCCTGGGGGGTAAACGCGGCCGGTGCGTAGGGCTGACAACCTTACCACCTTCATGTGCTGATTGTCTAGAAATCTGGGAGCATCAACCTCCTGGAACCCTCTGGGCCTCTCCAGGCCTGTAATGGGACTGCTTTACCTTTACCTTAATACATCACATTATTCTAAGTGTTAGGTTATGCAGATCCTATACTCAATAGTTGGATAGCTCAACATGAATTTTGTCTCCATCATCGAGTCGACTCAGGAGCTCACACCGTTTCGATTAAGTTTCTGTCGCTTTCTCTTTCCCGGGGCCAAGCCAAGCAAACAAATTCAGCTTCAATCTCGTATCGAAGGTCAGAATCGGTGGGGTATGAATGAGTTACATTGCCCGTATAGTCCTTTATTATTGACGCTTAGGCACAGCGGCAGTTTGTGCGAACTGCTCCGAGATTAACCGAAGGCGCAATGCGTTTTAGAGGTAGGAGGTGATGAACTGTATCATTTCTGCCACTTTCACCCTCTTGCGTCATGACTTTGCTCGCAGAATACCCGAATCCACGTAAAAATCTCTGCAGCGTGTACGGAAGGCGGGTCGTGGTGAATAGTGGGGAAATGGGACTTCGTATAGCCCACGCCGTTGGTTGGGGAAAGCTACCCTCCGCCTTCAGTACTCAGTCGGGCCGTAATGTTTTGGCTTAACGCAGCGAGACATTACGCGTATGGAAAGGCAAAAGAGCAGCATATCTTAGCTAGTTTCTGATATGCTTTCGATATCCATTTGCCGTTTGTACTGATGCAGGTTCTTCTCTTTGTGTAGCTTTCACAATGCAAAATAGGACTGGCTTGTTTTAAGACTGTCCCGTTTAAATGTGCAGAGGTTTTTGTTTGCTTGTTTTTATCCATCCAGAATTCTTTATCTAAAAAACCTGAAGATTAATATAAACGTTTACAACTATAATTTTAGTTTAGTAGTCAAGCCTTCTGGGATGTGACGCCTTGCCGATTTGTATGTAGTTAACCGACGTTTCGGATAACATCCCAGAAAATATATTTTTGAGAATGTCAGGTCCCCCATTACAATTTCACTTCTTCTTTGCAATTTGTATTGTGCATGACCTTTTACTGTAACAGAAGATCATAGAAGAAGGGTGTTACGAGAACAAAGAGCCAAACACAATATCTGGACGTACGAGAGAGGATTGAAAATGAACGAATTTGCATGATTGTGATCTTATCATTTTTAGGACGCTTAAGCAGGAAGGATGAGGTAAATGGGATACAGTCAATCTCGGTTATACCGGCCTCTGTTATAACGGACTTCAGTTATAACGGATCGTTTTTCCATTCCCCGGCCGTTTCCCTATGCTGTATCATAGTAACTACCTCGGTTACACCGGTCTCTTATATATCGGATCTTCGGTCACATCGGATTTCTCTGACATTCCCCAACAGTTGATTTTCCTCGGCTATACCGTTTTCGGCCATTTCACAAAGGTTACAGTGCGTTCGAGCGCAGAGTGCTAACCCGTCAGAGCTATATGAGGACTGCAAATGTAATTTGATAGCATTTTGTACCCGAAGACTCCGTGGAGACTTGTAAATTTTGCAGTTTTTTGGCTTTCCTAAGGACAGGGTCAAACCATTAGCGGTTATAATGGATAAGCCAGGGCAGTCTCTGCCTGTTTCTGTTATTCATGCAGCAGGGAGAAACTACTGTAATTGTCATATGTGAGCATCTGTATGGCACTATGGGCAGAGTGCCCTGTCATAAATTAATTACGGTTTGACTTCTGCGCATTTACTTGTAACATTTTACGTAGCGATTTTGTAAGACCTTTACTTACCGTACGTACACAGAATTCATTTTTCGGCAAAGAAGTGATATGTGCCAACCAACCAGGTGCGAATATGTAAAAAGGTAAAGCTATCCCATTACAGGCCTGGACAGGCCCAGAGGATTCTAGGAGGCTGAGGCACCCAGATTTGAAGACAATCGGCACATGGAGGTGGCAAGTTTGTCAGCCCTACGCACCTGCCACCTTCACCCCCAGGAAGTATTCCTGGTACTGTTTCTGTTAGAGGCTGAGTAGACCCCAGGGCCACAGTGCGACCGGAAGGATTATGTCAACGAAAAATTCCAATGACACCATCGGGAATCGAACCCGAGGCCTTCCGGTTTGTAGCGCAGTGCCTCAACCAACTGCGCCACGCGAATACGTACAGTATTTAAAAATTTTGGCCGATCCTGGTGGCCGCGCGGTGTAAGGCGTGGATCTGCCGCCATTCGCTTGCTGGGATTGCGAGTTCGAATCCCGCCGGGAGTATGGATGTGTTTCTCTTGTGAGTGTTGTGTGTTGTCACATAGGGGTCTTTGCGTCGAGCTGATCACTCGTCGAGAGTAGTCCTACAAGAGTGTGGTGTGTCTGAGTGTGATCGTGAAGCCACGGTAATGAGGGGGCCCTGGCCCACGAGGGGCTGTTGTGCCACGGGGGGGGGGGATTTAAAGATTTTGAGTATGTTGTACAATACAGTAGGTGCGTAAAGGAGGGGAGCATTCAGGCATCTGGGTATGTGGTGGTTCCATCTGTTACATCAAGGGTTCACGAATGTAGTAATGTGTGCTTTGTGTGTGCAAAATGTAGCTGTTCATGTCCATATGCAATAAAACTGAAAACAAGCGTAACTTAAGTGGTATAAATTTAAATGTTATGTTAAAAAGTAATTTAACCGAACCTAGGATATAACGGACTTCGGTTATAACGGATAGTTCTGGACTCCCCTTGGGATCCGTTATAACCGAGTTTGACTGTATACAGATGGCAGTGAAAATTTCACTTCTTTTATCTTAAATCCTTAATACCTTTGTGGAGATCTAAACGTAGGTACGAGGGCAATGTTGAAATATACCTATGTTGATTAAGAACAGGAATTTTGTGAACCGTCGGTTTGCTATTGCAGGTTAACTGTATTCCCGGTATTTGATATGTTTTATTGCTGAAATTCACGCCATTAGCCTTAACTGTAAATACGTTGAGGTGAGAGAACTTGTGCATTACAAAATACTGGAATAAGTATAGGTCTGCGTTTTGATGATAGTGTCTTCTTGTTAATCATATCAAGGCAAACATCCACAGACTCAGGAAACGTTTTTTATAGATGTTATTTGACCTTTAACCTCCTATAGACCCGTTATGATGATCCACGTTTGTCTATCTCACGTGATGGAGCGTGCGCTAGCCACGCGCGTGACGCATAGCATGCACACGACACCCAACTCAGACATCACGATCCTGCCGTGACCTCATGCTGACCTCGAGCCAGCAGGACAAGTTGACGTACGATAATATAGCTCTTGCTGCCTCCTGCAGAAGGCACTCCGCGTGACACTGCAGTGTGTTTTCTGAATTCTTTCTTCGTGCACGAGATTTTACACCAAGCTTATTTCAAGTAGTTGTCGCCGTATTTTCATGCTTTTGCGCAGTCTGTCAAGCAGAATACGAAAATAATGCCTTCAGACATGAGGGACAGGTTCATTGTGGTTTTACTCAGTCTTTCCAGACAAATGCACTGATAATCCAGCAGTTTCGGCCACGACCGCTTCCACCCACATTTTTTCGAGTTCATTATTCATTAACCCTTTGCAGTCCCCATCGTTTTTGTGAATTTCAGTAGTATTCTCCTAATTAATTTTGCACAACATTTCTAATCTTCATATTTCAAAGATCAGCCACTGTATGGTAGAATCTTAGGGAAAATTACATAAAACTTTGTAAAATAACGTGTCGATTTGAGCTACACACTAGGCCGGGTCCAACGCACAGCACTGTCGAGTGTAACTCTACGTTGAACCAGTAAGGATTAATCACCCTATAATTTTACGTTATACAATCTGTGCTACTGACAGCGCCGTTGATTAACCAGAAACAATCAAAGCCTTCAAATGCGCAACACCCGCTCCCTTCCAGGCCTTTGCCTATTCCCTCCTTTCACACAAAAAAAAAAATCTTTCAATCTACAGGTGTCCATAGTTTAAATAAGGTCGTAAGTAATCTGAGACCAATAAACATCTTAGTGATACATGATTTCCGGGCAAATACAAGTTCTTCCGTCTGTCGTTCTGTAGATGTAAGCAGTCGGCTCTTCGCTGTTACAGACACATTTTATTAATAATTGCAGTTATTTTATTATTTAATATCGTGATGTGTTGACGGGTCCCGACATTTGTAGGGCTGTACAGTAACCATGACAACAGCAGCTTCTGCTAGGGTAGACTAATGTAACGGACTTCCTGCATATTTAAACAGGCACCACTCAAACGAAAGTCTGTAATAACGCAGCCCATATATATATATGTGTGTGTATATATATATATACATACATACATACACACACACACATTGCAAATTAAATATTACATATCATATTTTTGCGAATGACGTAAGCGCGGACGTCTTCAGTAGCTAATGTGACCTGTTGTTGGAGAAAGCTTTGCGATCAGACTTTGGAAAGTCGCAAAAATATTGCCTTTCTGTAGGCTATACCATGTAACACACGAGTTATGGGCTCAGTAGGTGTGTAGCTTAAATGCACCTAATAACAGAGCGAGCGGTTTTTGTTGCAGTGTATTGTTTCTATCCTCTGAGGGTAGATAATGGTGTATTTTGATGTAGATATGAGAAGCAGTCCTACAGTTAGCATTTATCATGGAGTGTGAATTAGTGTACAAAGATCAGATATGGCACAAAAACCTCGTTGGGAAGTGCCATTTGTCATCTTCGCCGTCAGTATAATGAACACCTGTTAATGTTTTCAGCTATCCATCCTGACTGTTAACGTCGACATCATTATTTCTTAGGCACAAAATTACTTTATTAATGCAAGAAACAGAATTAATTTTGATGCTTTCTCTCTGCAGACATTTCCTTAATTAGTGAAGCAGTGCGCAATACGTTATTCTGCATTGCCAACAATGTCACTGCCTATACGTGTTTGAATTCAGTCTTCATTTATTATTATAAAATGTTTGAATCTGATTCTTTGTCCTAAATTGTATGATTCTGAGTTGATTGTTTTTCTTGTATTGAATTTCGTGTAACATATAATACCCATTTTAATATCTTTAGTATTATGTAAATTTCAAAGGGGTGTTCTCTATTGATATATTGATGCTTCAGGTTATGGGGCAGTAGCGTGGAATGACTGGTGGACAGCAGGTTGCACAGGACGTCCACGAAAACAGCTATGGCTTTGTGTAAGGCACCGGTCTGGAATCTTCTTGGGGCGTTGAGGAAAATCAGGAAAGAACTCGTTCATTATAGCCGGACTGCGGACTGTTAATGTGAAATCGAGACTTTCCGAATACGAAACTCTAATGCTACACACTCGACGGCGGAGTTCGGTAATACTGATGAATACATTCAAGAATTCCAGAGGGTTTCGCAAACGAGGGTTTTGGGAACCATTATATTATCCCGACAGTTAAGTGCAAAAACATGCCTTAGGCATGTTACGTTTCTTAAGGCAACATTCATAAAAACATGACTTACTGTGACAGAGGGTTCTTTGTTGGTATTCATGATTTTGCTTTGGCTGGACGTAGTGAATGCACATATCCGTGCAACAGCTAAGGCGATCAGTCGCCGACCTTTAATGGCGGAGACCTGGGTTCGATCCCAGGTCGGTCCATGTGGTGTTTGCGGTGGACAGACTTACACTGTGACAGTTCTTTTCCGGGTATTGCGGTTTTCCCCTGTCACACCCTTGCACCAAACCTCCATGTTCATTCACTCACAACCTCCGTTATATGTGAAAATTTAACATACTGTGACAGTTCTTTTCCGAGCACTTCGGTTTTCCCCTGTCAGTACCATTCCACCAAACCTCCATGTTCATTCATTCACCACCGCCGCTGTATGTGTGACTTTAACAAATGACAACGTCGTTATATAATACGCTTAATGAAATAAAAGCAGACATACGGTTTCATCGTAATTTCCGTCCTTAAATGAGAACAAGGAATTCAAGCAGAGTTCGTGAGTCTGCTCCGTCTGCTCTCCTGTTTCATAGATTTCTGGACCAGCAGCTTCATAACTCTGTTACGTGTGTCATAGGCGTAACTTGGTTATTAACGGTGGGGGAGGAAAGCTAGACCGTAGGTATTAGGAGTCACGTGAAGGAGTCAAGTTGGAAAGAGGGGGAAGATTGGTTTGAACCAGTCCACCCCAGATTTTTTATTTGCCCCGATTCACCTCAGTAGCCAAAAAACTATTCTTAGGTATAACAAATATTGGAGGTAGCATTTGCCCTCCATGTTATGCCTATGTTCATATCATTTTTTTTTGACGACTTAAGTATAGAATTTATATTTGTTAAATTTGTCGGATATGAGAAACTTTTGCCTCGCTGCTATGTTTTACTTTTCGAACTAACAGGCGCCTAAAATTACTGCTCGTCAATTACGCCTGCTATTTACAATAAAATCGACAAGAGTTCACATTCCCAAATTGAAAATGTGGAGGCAACCACAGAGTAAAATTGCTCAATAACTGTTCCGTTATGCGTAACAAATATTTTCTAACTCATTCGCTCCTTACATCGTCGCCATACTTTCAACAGCCTGTAATATAATGTGATTATTTTATCTGGCAAATAACGCCTGTCATTTTCTGTGGCCCCACACAGCGTCGTGTCTAGTGGTACCGGGAACTCTTTCTCTGTAGGTAAATTGGCCGGTGCATGAAGCTAAGCACTCCAAAACCTAGTGTCAAGTTTAAGAATGCGGGAAACTGTGACTCAGCCCCATGTGCATGAAGTTTACTTTCATGTAACTTCTCAAACACCAAGCAGTAGGCTGTTTCCCCATCTGCACAGGTAGGCCACATTTGTTGTTTACTGTGTGGACATTAAAGGCTAGACAATTGCGTTTCTGCTAACTTGTTTAGGCAGGAGTGATAGCATATTCGATACAGTTACTAGGCTACGGGCTGGACAACCAAGTAATCTCCGTTCTTTTCCTGGCAGGGAAACGGAATTTTTCTCTTGTTCGAAACGTCCATACCGGCTCCGGTGCCCACACAGTCGCCTATTGAGTTGGTACTACGAGCTGTTTCTCCGTTGGTAAAATGGCCGAGGCGTGAAACTGACCCTTCATCTTCATCTAGGTTAATATTGCATGGAGATATAATTCCGCTCGCCATGCGCCTATGGCATGCACAGGAACTCACTTTACCTCAAACTGTATACCTAGGCGTACGTGTGAATCAGAATGTCGCTGTCTAGTGGATGAGGGCAATTCAGGCGATCGGGGAATGACCTGTTGTGAAATCGGAATTGTTTCCACAAAAGAACAGACTTGTGGCAAAGTAATGACAACCGCGAGAGCTGCAGTATATCATACTGAAGATAACGTAGGTTCTCTGACTCTGATGATTTATCTCTCAGCACGTGACAGTGCTTGCTACAGCGCAACGTACACCAAAACGCGCCTATAAATTGTAGTAGGCCTATAGCTTGTCTGTGCTGACATCTATTAGATCGTTAGCAAAAAAGAAGCGCCACTGTTGATTGTATCGATCCTCTCCGTATCTGTGTACCCGTTAGCTACACGATTCACTGCCCCCTGTTGGTAGAAATGACAACCGACACCAGCGCCGTTGGTAATGCGAGTATAATGTTCCATCTGTGAACAGTTAACCAGGTCCACGGAACAGAGTCCTTCTTGACATGCTGATTTCTGAGCTAGTGAAGAAATTATTCGCATTGTACGGAACCCGAAAGTTCAGTACAGTATTCACAACAGCGTGCCACTTATCCTTAGTCTGCCAGATGAATCCAATCCACGTGAACCCACCGTATTTATTTAACATCCATTTCAGTATTATCCTCCAATTTACGCCTAGGTCTTCCAAATGGTCTCTTTCCTTCAGGTTTCCCCACCGAGCGCCCTTACGTATTTCTACGAGTATTTCCCCCGTACGTGCCATAAGCTCCTTCCCTCTTCTACTTGATGTGATCGACATATTTCTGTTTGGCAAGAACACATATTATGAAACTCCTCATTATGCAGTTTTCCTCAGGCCACTATTACTTTCATCTTCTTAGGCCCAAGTGTCTTCTCTCGAACATTCTCAGGCTATGATTTTCCTTAAAGTGAAAATCCAAGATTCACGCCCAAATAAAACAACAGGCATGTTTTTAGATAGCAAACGGAAGGTAAGAGATTGCGAACTGAATTGTAGCAAGCATTCTTCGAATTTAAAATGCTCTTAGTTTCTTCACGCACGTAGTTTCATTGTGTTAATGTCGTTCCAATGTGTTTGAACTGTGCCACATCTAAAAAGTGCGGTACAATATTTATTAGCTATCTTTGTGTTGTGTTTTTTTTCCCATATTATGTTCACAAGAAACGAACATATATAAACTTACTGGTTTCCAGAGCCATAGGCAACTTGTCGCCCCTCCATCCCCCCTCCACCGCGGAAGTCGATAATCAGGGCCCCCCTGTAATTATTACCGAAGTTACTCCCCGATCTGAGAACAACAATCCACAATACTGCCTTCTGTCAGAAGAGCGGAATCCAGTCCGAAAGAACCCACAACATATTTTAGTATTTTGTGTGTTTGAGCCCCTCCCCCGACACACGGCTGCCCGCACCTTAGGGTCTGCGGGGATCTTATTTATGCCATTGTTAGTTTCTGTATTTTACCTTATAGTACACACATTTCCAGCCGTTGAATTAACATACTGGACGTAGGCCAGAAGCTGATGTGTCTCATTCAATTTCAATCTCTCCGAGTTGTCTTGGACCTGCCTAACATTTTACGCGAAAGTAGAGTTGAAAAGCAATGGCTATAAAACATTTCCTTGTTTCATACCATTGTGAATTAGAAACGTACATAATACCAGACAAATATTTACTCGTTTGTTGTACCTTTCATTTCAACACATTTTAATTAACCAAACTAGTTTCATGTGTATACCAAAGTAA
The DNA here is from genome assembly GCA_013340265.1 of Coptotermes formosanus. Taxonomy (NCBI): domain Eukaryota; kingdom Metazoa; phylum Arthropoda; class Insecta; order Blattodea; family Rhinotermitidae; genus Coptotermes; species Coptotermes formosanus. The sequence goes on along the minus strand of BLKM01010328.1, from coordinate 695,803 downwards.
AGAGAATATTATACAAAAGCTACCCCTCAACACCCCCCCCCCCCCCCGGCCAATCTGTATCATAGGCTTTCTTGAAGTTCAGAAATAGCATCTGTACTGCTTGATTGTATTCCCATTTATTCATAGACAGTTAAAATTAAAAGGAATGATAAGAATTCAAGTAACCCTAAATTCCAGAGGTAATTTCTACCACCAACTGCGCCGAGTCTTTGGAGCAATGATGCCAATGTGCGTAATAAGTCGCTAACTCTAGGGAATTTCAATCTCGGCTTTGTAACAAAAAGTAACATTTCCGATTGGCTACTTTTTAGGGGGTTTCTAGGCTAAAACTAGGGACAGACGTAGATATCTCAGTGCTAAAATATGACATAAAGGTGCATCATGTTCAGAGAGCAGCTTCCAAGCGGCTCAGCATGATGCTGTTCATGACCTCAGGCGGTTAAGTGATGGTGGTCGAGTTTTGAACAGAGTTTTGCGACTGTTTTCGGCGAGTGGCAGCGGTCGGGAAGCACCTGTCGTCGCGATTTACAAAAAGCGCCGGCCGGCAAAGGCCCTGACGTGGACTGTACTGTTTGTCGCTACGAACTCATTGTCTTAGTTTTATTTAATTTACTATTTACAAAGCATGTTAACTTCTAGAAAGCATAATTGTATGATCAGCAACATATTTTTTGAAAAATGGAGAGTTTCTTGGATATTGTTAATGACCTTTCGATGAGGCTCAGTCAGCGGTCTTACCGAGGCTGTCAGTAAAACGGTTACTGTAGCTGTGAGTTGATGCTTGTCGCTGATTTGGGTTCTACGCTGTTCATATACATGTTTACCAGGCCACAGGAACAGCGTGTTCACACGCGCGCGCCCATACGCACGCACACACGTGCGAGTACGCTCGCTCGCTCACACACACACACACACACACACACACACACACACACACTTGGCACGTAATTTCTAACCGACCTGTCAGCAAAACGAGTTCTTCACTGAGTCATTTATGCCAGAATATCGAAGTGTGTGCAGAAGCGAAAGTTCGTATGCAAACAAACACGCTGGATGACAAAATGCATTCTGCTGAATTGAGTCACCGGAAACCAGTCAACAACCAGACTTGGGGACGCACGTTATCCTCGTCAGTGCGTTTCAGCACCCAGATGACGTGTCGTGTGTCTGGGACGATATACCGCGTACATTGATGCTAAAATAAATGTCACAATTCTGTTTGCACGTTTTGCATTGTATCCGTTGGATTCTAGTTGTGACGAACAAATGGCATAGCAGGCTGTGAAAGGGCCACCGAATGTGAGCGTACGAAGTCTGGTCTGTTTACGTTGATGACTCAGTAATACAGAAAATGACGTAATTAAGCATCTGATTACGATACCTGATGATTTGGTGTTAGTCTTTCCTATTGTCTCGTTGCTTCTGTCGATAGCATCGATTCGAAAATAACAGGAGTGAGATCACCTCTATGACACGTCCGTTATGCAGAAATCTGTCAGACGCGGTAATTTTCGTAAAGAAACATTGACCGGAACACGCGTATATCATAGACCATGGGGTCTCCAACTCGCGACCCGCCAGGTTTTGTTTTGCGGCCCGCGGCCCCATTTGTAAATTGTGTATGTACTATTAAAAAACACAATAATTTAGGCAGTTAGGTATATCACTTATTGTTATTTTTCCACTTGCGGTCCGCGAACCAGCCCACAATAATGTGTGTGGCCTATTGCCATAAAAAGCTTGAAGGCCCATGTGATGGATCATACATGAACACACAACGCGCGTACATATGTGCACATAGGCATAGCTAGCATTGGGCGGGTGGTGCGGCCGCCCCTGGGTGGAAAAGTAATATCGTGAATGAAACAATTTGATTTTCTGCGCTCAACAAATTTTAAATTATTAAGGCAAATAAAAGGAAATGCAATAAATAATTTTCTTTTTGAAAGTTTTAATTTCTGCCAGGGGCGTCAATAAACCTAGTTACGCCAATGCATATGCATACCACACAGACCTGTACATAGGCCTACGCACAAGACCCACGTGCGTGCATGTATACATATGCGTATATGTCAGATAATATAAATTAATTGTAACAGTATTCGTAGACAATCAAACAGACAAAATGAAAGACAAGTAGTTTCTAGTCTCATACTGGTATATGAACCAAGAGTGGAAGAGAGAATTGTATATGTATAGATCGATGTAATGTGAATGACATTTGGGTTAGCATGGTGTTGATTGGAAATGTGGAAACTAAGAGGTATATGGAGAGGTGTAGAGAAAGGAAGTTGCCCCCTACGTGATGAAAAAGTGAATGAAATGCATATATTATTAGAACATGAAGAGACACAGCGATAGAACAGTTTTTGAATGACAAATGGCTATGTATAGGTGAAGAAATGAAACACCAGAACATATTCAGTTTTAACAATATTGCAGAATTAACAAATTTAGGTAAAGGTTTATACAAATTGAAATGCAAGGGGAGAACGACGTAGAACACGGTGCAAGGTTTAGAGGAAATGACGGGAGGAAATATAAATAGAAACATTTTATTATGTAGATCAGATCAGAATCCGTCAGAACATATTAAATAATATAGACAAACTTTAGCCAGTAGTAATAAAAATGATTGCTGTCTACTGGCAAAGGCCTGATCTTATCAGGTACTTCCTTAGATATGTAGTGCAACTCAACTAATATATTTGATTTGATATGCATATATGGTTACATATGCATATATTCGTGCACAAATGCATACATCCGTGCATGCGTGCATGTACATACATACGTGCATGCATACATACACACATACACACACACATACATACATACATACATACATACACACATACACACACACACACACACACACACACTCGCGCGCGCGCGCAGGCACACTAAAGAATATGACAATGTTTGAAACTTCCGTTTCCTCTTGTAATACGGAAAGCAAAATAAACCAAACTAGAACGCCTGGCCATGGAAGTAGTAAGCGCTGTCTACTTTCAGTACCATAGTGGGTCTTCTCAGTTTATAGACACGTGGTTGACGCACCGTACTTGCGCCCGTCTTACTTTGAGTGCCGTGCCCAGGTTCTGATAGAGAGCTCATGAAATTTCGATGTACGTATTCAATATTTTATAACCAGCACGAATTACCGGAACGAGCGCACCATTAGTTGCTCGATTGTGCTCCTTGTTTGTTTGGCCTCCAGGCTGGTATAAATTAATTCGTTATTAGCATGAATTCCGTGGTTTTAGATAGCAGTTATACTAATTATACCGTTCTGTTGAATTAGCTGTTTAAATCGTCAATATTCCTGTACGTCACGGCTTCATATTTCTGACGCTGGTATTCAGCCACAATTTCAACCATCGTAGCTGTTTTCGAAAAAAGGGAAAAAAATGAAATAGGCGCATTAATTACTCTTTACTACAGTAGCATCATCTTATAGGAATTGGGACAAATTTTGTGCAATGCAACAGTATTCAGTATCATGTTTTATTAACGTTCAGAAAAAGACAGGTCCAAAAACTCTATATAGTTTTTAAAGATTACGCGAAAATTTTGCTTATTACATAGGAAGCCTTGTCTTTACGAGATTAAATATATGAGCACTGTCTTTTGTTTATGTATTTCCGTAATAACATATAATTTTCGCTGTTGAAACTTTATACAATTTTTTGTTGGGCAATTATCAAAGATTTACTTTCATGTATGGAACGTAAGTAATTCGTGAAGTGTTCGGTAAAGCAGTGGATGGTGTTTCTTAACGAAATGTCTCGGTCGTTACACGGCAATGGCCTGCAGGCTCCAGCACTACTATTTCTGAGGAAAGAGCCCTTAGTACTCGTTACGTACGTGGTTATATGGAGGGCAACCAGTCTGTACGTGGTGCAAAAAAGTCCTCTGTCATTCACGTAGATCGAGCTCGTCATACAGCCCGAACAGAGTCGCCCTACTCACTACGCTGTCGAACCTTCCAGGCCCATATGTACGCTAGTAATTGTTGTTAAATGATTATGAAGAATTTGTGCACATGCGTTTTTAAAAGCTAAAACGAAACCTGGGCGCATGTGCCAGAAACTGTGTGCTTCCCGCAAGAAGTGATCTAATTTTCCTAAAGATTGCGTTATGGTTGTGGTTTACAAACTACGGAGCGCGACCCGTTCATTGACTGGGAGCCATGCTAGAAGACGATGAACGAACAGAAAACTAGAACTCGTATGCTCCGACACGATTTAAATATTTTCGTCTGATAAAGGTAGTTTAAACAGAGTACAATGTACTGATACGTTAACTTATTAAACACGTATCACATCGATCTTTTGTCCCATTCATATCGTTCTTATTTGCAATCACCACCACAATGTTGCATTCAGACGCTGCTCTTTATGTACCGGTAATTTGTCCCTCCGAACTGCTAGATACGCATCCTCTGTTGCAAGTCCGAGTGCTTCTCCCAGATCGAATAAAGGTGTAGTTTGCACATCTGTCTTTAAACTTTGACGATATTAAATTCCTCTAAACTTCATTTTTAAGTTCGTCCCTACCTCACAGAACAAACAACGTCGTAATTTTTTTTAGTGCAGAAGGACCCCGCAGCAGACGCAACGGACGCACCGCAGCTTTACGGCGTCTTGTGCAACCCTATGATTAAGATGAAGATGACGATTATTTTTTGTCCTTTTCCAAGTAGTGGAGCACGGGTGGAATTAAATTTACAGGGGAAAACCGAAGGTCTCGGGGGAAAACCTGTCCCAGTGCAACTTTGTCCACCGCAAATCCCACATGGGCTGAGCCGGGATCGAACCCGGGCCTCCGCGGTGGCAATGTCGGAATTACGATTGTGTATACGCAAACAATGGCAAAAGTTTTTGAGTCTAAGTCTCATAAATGCTAGAAAATTGTCATAAAGTTCTCAAAGGTGCTCAAGTGAGTTGGCCGAGAGGGTCTGGCGCTGGAAGCATTATTAGATGGCACTTTTTGGTCATAATTACAACTGTTTGTAAATTTCGCTGAAGTAAAGTAATTTAGAAAAACTGCTCTTGGCTTCAGGTTACTTCCATTTCAATGTAAAAATGTGGCTGTGCATCAAATACAGCTATATGCCAAGTAAAATGGTTACTCGAGCCACTTCGAGCACGCAAGCCTAGGTTCGCCATCCGTGACATATGGAAATAATCACTGTTTGTTCTGAGAATAATACAAAATACGTAAAGATACTGTGTAACAAATTACAGAGTGGCTGCAGTGTTGTGGCAGGTGGCGCATTTAGTTATCGCTGTTGGAATGTTTCAGTTTTTATGTTTCTGGGTGAAACACGGAAAGGCAAAGACTGTAGTCCCATTCTGAAGCAAATCGTAGAGTGTAATTTGCTTTCATTTTATCAATAATTTGTTTTCTGTTGTTACTGTCATTCACAAGGAATAGTCATTCAATTCGTGGCAGAATCAAGACATTTTTCTTTTGTCCAGTCTCCAGACTCGCTCTGGGACCTCCCCCCACCTTCCTATTCGCTGGCTGCAAAGGGTACTTTACCCGGGCTTTAAGATGGGGGGACGGAAGCTGACCACTTTCCTCCATTTAGTGCCGAATTTGGGAATTGGTGGAACCATACCTCCACCCCCACCCCCGTGGACCTTACACAGAAAACAATACTTTTAGCTTTTATTGTTATTCCCAAATAAGTGGAGTTCGAATCCAAAACTCATGGCCGTCACAGTGTTTTGGAGTTGTGGGAGGGGGGGTGAAAGGGGTGCTTCATGTGTATTGCGTTTGTTGCATTCCGGTAGAACAAGAAATGCCGATCTCTTCGTGGACTATTTTAGTGCCCGGCGTAGACTATTTAAATAAACGCAAACTTGAATATACGCCTGTCATGCCCCTTTTACACATTGTCTCAGCTTGTAAGCTATCTCAAGGGTTGGTACTTGTGCGTGCAGTAACAGCTGCGTTTTCTGGGTAGTGGTCCGCGAGCCGTTTTCTTTATCACGTATTATCACAGTTGGTTCGCCTATATGCGCGCATATTGGTGGATTGTCCGATTTGTCGTTTTTATGTACTGTAAATTCACGAACAGCACAAACACTGTTACTAATGATGGTGGTGGCACTTTGTGATTTGTTTTAGAAACAAGTATTACTTCTGTAGGGGGTTAAAGTTGCACAGCTTCTATCAGCATTATCTTTGAATAACTTTTTACACTTATAACAGTAGTGGACTCGCCAGGACAAGTGACTGTCTATCTGGAAAGACAGAAAAGAACATGTCAAGGAACACCTCTGGAAAGTAAAAGTAATATTAGATGGGAATATCATATTTTGATTTTTAAGAAAGGAGTTCTTGGAGTAGTAAAGTTATGGAATCATTCCCGAATCGTAGATGTTAAATTGTTTCTACAGCAATTTCTACAGAACTTCAAAATCTAATGAAATATTTGATGTATTTGGTTTCACAGATTCTTTTTGATTGCCGTGTTTTCAGATATTTCGAATTGCCGTTGTAGTCTGTAACAACTGGAGGTGTCACACTTCTTTCCACGTTATTTAGGTCGTCGCTGTGTTCGTCTGTTTACAGTCAGTATCACTGTCCAAAAATAGACAAGTCCAAACAAGGCCATCTATGACCAAGGATGTTATGTATTGTAAATGGTCGGTACCGGTTGATAAAGTGTCATTACATGAACTAAGCAACAAGCACTTGGTAGAGGGTTCAGTATTACTGTAAATGTTAAACCCTAGGTCTTGAAACGCTATTGTTTTCAGCCTTGAATATGTTTGTTTGTTATATATCAAAGTCATTGGCATCAAATATTTCCTGGCACGTGTATATCGTATTCGGTGTTTCCAACAGCGGAAATTGCTAATTACCACGGAGACATAAACGCAAAAAGAAACACTTTACTTCATCGGTATGGGAGACGTTAAACTAACGTGCCAGTAGCGTGGTACACTTTATGTTCCGAAGGATTTTGTACTCTGTAGGTTGTAATTTCGTTCGCGCTACCGGTGTATTCATATACTGCCACCCTATAAACGTGACGCTTTAATCAATGCTTAACAATTAGAACAAAATACTATACGCTGTCACTACTTCTTTCTTTCTTTCTTTCTTTCTTTCTTTCTTTCTTTCTTTCTTTCTTTCTTTCTTTCTTTCTTGTTCTTGTTCTTCTTCTTCTTCTTCTCCTTCTTCTTCTTTATTTTTCAGTAACAAGTGCCATAAAATAGTTTTATACTTTCTAAACGTTTATGGCCATACAAAACTTAGGACGTGCAATGAATGGACCTACTGTTGATCTCATCTCGCAACTTCTCACAGCCGTCAAGTTCGTCTTATGAACAGATACATGCAAGAAGTACTGACATTGAGATCTCTCGACAATTGAGATGTTAATTCCAAGACGTTTTTGCCAGGTTTAACGAAATTTGTCAGCTGTTTTTGTGATATCGAATTATGTGCCTCCATACTTGAATTAAGGAACGGCAAACATATGCAGCTTTGCTAACAGGATTTCGAATACGGAAGTCTGCTCCTTTGATTCTAAATCGGTTCAATGCCCCATCATTTCCAATTCATCTCTCTCAGGTCCAAATATTTTTATTAGCATTTTGTAGGCTCACACAGATGAGAGTCTGTTATAGCTTGCCCTGTTGCCTCGTATGCGATAGGTCTTGGCTTCAAATCTCAAAATGGACACCAGTTGTCCTGATTGATATATTTCGTGGTTTTCTTCAGTCCTTTTAGGATAAAGCCTGGAAGATATTTCAAACTAGGCCACGGCCGCTTCCTTCCACATCCTCTCCAATTCATTATTTTTTCTCCAACCTGTCATGCGATGTCACACGACCGTACTCAGAGTTACTGACAATGTCTGTAAATAAAGAATGTACATATATATGTGCGCGCGCGCACGTGTGTGTGTATTTGTTTGCAGGCTGTGGATATTTTCTGTAGGCTGGGATTAGATGTTGAATTATTTTTTGCTGTTTGTACATTAAATGAAATAATAAAAGAATCATGACGATCCCTATACAGGCCTAAGGCGCAAGGGGGAGTAGAGGTATAACTCTACCCTTTCGTTAGCCTCAGCACTAGAAGGGGGTGGGGTGACTAGCTTCACGCCCCGGGCGCTTTACCCCCGGGAAGGACCCAGTACCCATTGTACAGGAGGCTGGGTGGGCCCCAGGGCCGGTCTGGACGGGTGCGGAAAATCTCGCCTCTACCGGGATTCGATCCCCGGACCGTCCGGCCCGTATCGAGTCGCTATACCGACTACGCTATCCCGGCTCACAAAAGGAATCATGACCGGCATTAACCCTTTAAAAACGAAGCGTATCTGTTTTATATAAGGACTCAGCGCGTACCGCGCTGTAAACACTCTCCACTTCAGTTATAAAAACCAGTCTCTTAAAGTTTTATAAGGCAAAAGTTGCAGTTTGTTCTGAGATCCGTACAAAACACATAAACGCAATGTGAGTACCACGTAGAATTTTTTAACGTTAAACCTGTTGGTACGTAAAGTTACCGCTAGGTTTTAAAAGGTTAATTTACAAGAAGAGGTTTTCTCGTACACCCGTTAGGGCTGATTCTACTATCTGCTTCTATGTTTCAGCTGAAGACTAGATACTTTAGAGAAAAAAACTGATAAGAATGTAGCCTGTTACTCAGACCACTTCTGTACGCACTTGAGCCTTGTTTTCAAACAGAGAACTCGTTTATGTGTTAAACACTCTAAAAAGAATACACTCACGCTTTTTTCTTTCTGTTGTATTTAAAATAGCGCTTTTAAGACGTCCTAATGGATGTTTCAAATTCGTGAAGGTGGTTGCCCGATTATTGCTACTGTCTGTCCATCCACTTAATCTACGTTCGATGAACCTCGATTCCATTTCCAACTTCATGTAAGACTTCAGTGGCTGATAAAGAACATTCTTTACTGAGATGAAGCACTTTGCCAATGTCATTAAGCCTTTCAAGGAACTTGTATATCTCATCTCAGCTTACGTGGTACGTTAAATTGCCAATCCGCCTAATCCGCAACGCACAGGCTGCATGTAGGGTAATTTGTAACTTTGACACCACGTGGAGAACAGTAGTCAGGTTCACGCTGCCGTCGCTTTGTCCCCTGTGATAGTGACCTAGCTACCGACTGGACAGGAAGCGAATTTTTGGTCGTTAAATATAGTCCTATGGCCTTGACGTTGGTAGGGGGTTTTGCAGGGAAGTAAGGCTGTTACATGTTTATTACCTGTAGCCGATGCACAGTATTTCACTTCAAGATACTGGGCCGGAGTGGAGTCATGTCTTGTGAGCGCGAGCTAATTCTGTTCTTATCTGTTGGCGTTGTACCTGTTTAGAGCTGTGGTTAAGTTTGACTTTTGGCTTGTTATAAACTGAACACCTAACAAATGGCGACCATTGGAGAGTGGCGGAGACTTTCGTTTGCGAACTTTCTCCGAAAATACGGGAACCCCTGGCGACCACTGCGAAGTGGTATGTTTGAGAGACGAGCTGCGTTGTCTCTGCGAACTTCCTCCGAAGATACGGGAACCCCTGGCGACCACTGCAAAGTGGTAAGCGACTTACGTTTGCGAGACGAGCTGCGTTGTCTCTGCGAACTTCCTCCGAAGATACGGGAACCCCTGGCGACCACTGCAAAGTGGTAAGCGACTTACGTTTGCGAGACGAGCTACGTTGTCTCTGCGAACTTCGTCCGAAGATACGGGAACCCCTGGCGACCACTGCAAAGTGGTAAGCGACTTACGTTTGCGAGACGAGCTACGTTGTCTCTGCGAACTTCCTCCGAAGATACGGGAACCCCTGGCGACCACTGCAAAGTGGTAAGCGACTTACGTCTGCGAGACGAGCTGCGTTGTCTCTGCGAACTTCCTCCAAAGATACGGGAACCCCATTCACTATGTCAAGGCCGAAGCTTTGCTCCTGAATACGCAAAAGTATTTGGGCCTCAAAACCTTTCTGGATGTAGTGAAGTGTGTTAGCGGGAATGGTTCCCCAGCCATTCAAAGTAACCAGTCGTTTTACTGTCTTAATTATTGTGGCTGTTTCCATAAATCTGTAAGTCACTGTTAACATCTCTTTATTAATTCTAATCTTGTCGCATCAAACAATTGGAACTGATAAATCGTAGCTTTTACAGCCATGTGTGTGCTGTACATGAGTATATACCTTTATTATATACAGTGTACTCTCGATTATCCGTGCGCGGATTATTCGGTTTGCGGATTATCCGTGCACGATCGTAAGTTGCTAATGATTAATGACAGAGGTGGGAAATAACGTGACTGAGCGCCGAGTGCTCGAAAAAGATCCTAAATGCAAACAAAAATCACGGACTGTTTACGTAAGCTGTATACATGTTGTGTGTGTAATAAATAAGTTAGTTTTATTTTTTGTTTGTGGCTCAATAAGGGACTACGTGTTTTGAATTATCCGTGTGTCTGAATTATCCGTGCACCCCCTTCCCACTATCACCCCAGATCGTCAGGAGTACACTGTATGTGTGTGTGTGTGTGTGTGTGTGCGCGCGCGCGCCACATTTTTTTACACCTCGTCTTGTATCCCAGGACCTTCTACAGTGCATCATTATAATTCTTCGAATTCACGGGAACGTCTGCAATCTCTACCTCAGCACAGGATGTAATATTTTTTGTCAAGTTAGGAACTCCTATCTCGGAAATAATTAAGTTTAGGAATGCGCGTAACATTTTATGTAATATTTCTGTAATAATACACATTTTCTGTAAGCTTTCAAGCAACTCTGTCATCGTTATATAAAGGTCGCCCTTCGTTTAAGACAGTTACTTTCCTGACAAAAATGCGATTACAATTTCAACTGTTGGTTTAGGAAGTCGTCTCCAGAGCGTCTGGTACGCACATTTATCATTTTAATTTATTATTGCTTTAATTTATTTAATTCACCAAAATTAGTGGAGATAATTCCTTCCGCAGTGATGCAACCAGCCAGAGCATAACAATTACTCTTCATCTCCACTTGATTTTATTTGTCCGTGGGATTGAACGCGACTGTGTCTCTGTGGAACTGCTCCGTCTGATGGTCCAAATCCGATTATAAGGCGAATTGATATGAGGCATCCGTGGTATGATAACGACAGTGACAACGCCCAAGGTACTTGGAGAAAAATCTGCCCCAGTGCGCCCACCAATTCAGAGCGCGAATTCATACCTTGGCGTCTCACCGCCCTTTATTGCAGGGTTAAGCATGCGTGAAGATTTTGCTCTTCTGTTACACTTGCTTGGAGTGGTGCATAGTTATGGACGTCATTTTGCATTCACTTTTCAGTCTTCCGCTTGTGGACTTATTATTCGTGACAGGTTTTTTTCTGTAAAGTTTCCATGTTCTCGCTGAGGGTGCTGTTCAAATTATGGTCTTCTGCCCTTGTGGGTTCTTACAACATGCAGGGTAACACGGTGTAAGAAGCCAAAAGTCATTATTTGAGTATACTGGACGGTGGATCTTTGCTTACCCGAACTGAAGAATTCATTGTGCCAAAAGGGTAACTTGACTAGTAACATTTGGGCGGGGGGGGGGCGGGTGCAAAACTCACCATGAGAATTGGGAACTTTATTTTACAAATAAGTCAAATTCAAAAGGGGGGAAAACTGGTCCCATAAAACGCAATCTTTTCATTTTCTTTTTTTCTCTATTTTTATTTTACATTATTCAATTCAGTAACCAAATAATCTATTCCTAGGATGAAAAAATATTGGGGGGCATTTGCCTCCCCTTGCCCTCCCCTCAAGTTAATGCCTATGCATTGTGCCATATTTAGGCCCTGTCGCCTGTTATGATTTAGAGTTACTCCCCACGTGATGAATCCATCATATTAGAGACTTTTCTGATTCAGTTCTCGGCGCTCGGCTACCCTGCTTCATATTGTGGAAGTTCCGGGTTTGATTCTTAATCCTGAGTTTGGCAGTCTTTTGATTTTATTTCGGAGTCCCGGGTTTGAATCTCAGTCCAAAGAGGGATATCCTGTTTCGTTTTATGGAGGTCGCTCGTTACTTCTTTGTCCGGAGCACGGTTGCCGTGATGGCAGCTATCTTTGTTTTGGTACATGCAGCCAAGAAATGCTTTAACATAGACTACGCCCGCTTTCTTCCACGTTCTGTCTTGTTTAGTCGCCAGCTGCAACCATTATACATACCATTCAGCGCTATGTTGGACCTGAACAGAAAGCGTCGATCCGCGAGGCGGAGAAACATAAAAGCATAGAATCATCTGCATAGTCGAGGTCTTTAGTTCAGGTGGCTAATGATGTTTCATTACCGCCACCACATTTTATTGTAGCAGAGAAACGTCCGATTCTAAGGAACGGGGAATCGAGAGAGGATTAGGACTGTCCTTGAACTATGTGAGGTTCTCGTGTGCCTCTGCTTAGATATAGTAACCGGTAATGGTGAACGCATGGCGAATAGAAGGGGGAGCCTGTTGGCGTCCATTTCATTAAAGCGCTTGCTACTGTACGATAAATTATTTGACTATAAAGACAAAACTGATCTTAATCTAAGGGAAAATGGCCCAACTAAAGCGCCACTTCCCCTTCCATCCTGCGCTAAGCCACGATTTATAGAACAGGATACTTTGTTGCAATAATACAGAAAAAGTACTGGAAATCCACTGGAATTTGTAGTGTAAACGGCGCATTACGTCCCGATAGGGTGTTTTAAAATTTAGGTCCTTCTGTTGGCTAACTCAGCTGTAGCCTTCATAAGACCCATGATGTACCCTTTCCTTTGTGTATGGCCAAGAGGCCGCTTACTACAATCTGGGCACCTCTGTCGGTGCTGATTATTTCTAAAGCGGGTGGTTGTCAGAAACAAGAGAATATGACACGCTAAGGAGCTGTAAAAAGACGCTATATATAATTACGTGTGTTTATTATATGTGTTTGTAATAACAGACCACCCTAATATTGTCGCACTACAACACACCACACTAGAACAGTTTGACGTAATTGATACTGATCTATTAAAATCGATTACTATCGACAGCTATAATAATGGATACCAGTGAACAGTAATCGTCATGAAGTTTGACTTAATCAATCAAACCAAGTGCATTATACGGGTGTCCAGCTTAAAGCGGAACCTGCTTATAGAATCTGCAAATCCGCTCATAGAATGTACATTAACAGTCTGTATCACAGACCTTCCCGCGTATTAAAGCAGGTGTTGCAGATGGCCTCATAGGCTCGTAGAATGTTTGACACCTGGTGAACATATTATTAAAAACTGTGAATTTTTATAGAAGTTGCCGATGCTGCGCGCCAGATACGTAATTTTCTTAAGGTCGTCCTCGGCGCCCGCGTGTGTTTCGTGATGTATTTGAAACATTCCAGTGGATAAGTCACATGGCGTCTGGTCGGCTGAAGGAGCAGGCCACAAAGAACGCTCAATTAATTATCGTCTTTCAAAAATGTAACGTAAGGCGGCCATTGAAGTATTAGCTGTGTGGGTGTTTGCACCATCATGCTGGAGAAAAAACCGTATTCATTCTCATCACCTAAATTTTAAAAAGTGCTGCCGTAATATGTTCATTGTGTCCTCCTGAATTCGTTGTATCCAAAAAGAAGATGGATTGGTTTATTATTGTCGCACTGAGAGCACATCATACTCCAAACCTAATGCCGCCTAACGGCACCTCTTTCGCTACTCTGGGATTATCTGCTATACGTCACGGTGGAAGTAATTTCGTCCGTAAAGTAAATCAGGAATTCATCGACTTCACCACTACACACTGCTTTGCAAAACCAGTTCAAAAATCGTACTCTCGCAACAGTGAACTTCGTGAACGTTTAAAACTGTCCACACCGTGTACGTATGTTTTCACATATATGATCAGAACCAACTCGTACACAGTTTTCTTAAGTGTTTTTAGGTGTTAATATGTTCCCCTGAAGATGATGTAAATTCTGCAGTACGTCACCCGGACAACAGGATTTTTAACGAAGTTTTAGACAACTAGGCAAGTGTTATCTTGCGTGTTTTAAGTGTTCTATTTGTTCCCCTGAAAATGGTGTGAATTTACACCGAAACATGTCGGGAGTTCAGTGAAGCTTGATGCATTGTGATTTGAATTGTGTACGACTTGGTTCTGATAATATATTCGTGAACGTTTGTTTTGAACGGAATTGGAACACCGGGAAACCGATTTATAAATTTGCTACACTTTTTATACGATTTCTTTTTTATATGCGAGAGGTGGCAAGCTTGACGAGCCCCGGGATCCACACTTACGATGCATCTTAGGCAAGAGGTGTGCATTAATAAAATAAAATACTTTTTTACTTATTTGTTAGCTTCTTTTTTACTGTCCATCCGACTACAGTGGTTAGTTTCAGTTAGTTATGAGTCTCGTTTCTTTAGAAAATCTTCTAAACACCGTTCACTTTCGGAATCGTGTGTAGGTAACGTACGCCCGTTGCATGCGGCCCGCGAACAGCGTAGTGATAGAGGTCGTACGTAGGTCTTCGCCTTAAAAAGGGATGTTTGTGTTACACCGTATTTCATATGCAACTGTAATAGAAGCAAGTTATGTGCAGCTGCTGTTGGGAAGCCCGTTTATTTTACGCGTGACGAAACCGACCGAAGTTGTACGTTAGTGAAAGCGCTGGGATCAGACAACCGAGAATGAGTCGTATATAGCCAGATAACAGGGCTTGGTGCGGGTTCCGCTTCCCAATACGCACTAGGTGTGTGAGGTTGACGAGCATATCATTTGAGACAGCAGCACACAAGCTACTCTGAAGTTCTTGGAATCGAACACTGTGGAAAAGCCTGATCGATATACAGTCACGGCAAACTTCAGGACGAAAAAGTCTTGCGATCTGTGAGGTGTTGCTGATGATTCAAGTCTCATGGGATGTTGCATCGTGTTGACGCTAGAATACATGTACTGCTGTCTTTCGGAATGTCTGCAACTGTCTGTAATTCGGCTCGATGTTACATTCCAGGAGACCTGAATCTTCGTGGAAAATCTTTTGTGGAAAGATGATAGTTAATCGCGTGTTCAAGGAATCTTCTGGGTTTATGATACCCGGAAGTTCATGCCTGTGTTCATAATATCCTACCATTCGATCACATCCTGAGCCTGTTGAATCCATATTACATTTTTGTAACATTTCTCTAAGACCAGTTTTAATAAATTCGCCCAATATATCGCCCGCATGAAGCTCACAAGCTGCCTCTTCTGTTGACGTATTCAGGCCAAAATTTTATAAACCTTTGTCATTTCCTTACACGTGCTTCGTGTCCCTCCCATTTGTGTTCTTTTATCAACCTAGCAATTCCAGCTGAAGGGTACAAAATATGAAGGTCTTGACTTCATAATTCTGTACACCAGCCGGTTAAATCCTCCTTTATAGGTAAACATATTCTTATTCCGCTATTCTCACGTCTGTTACTATGAAGTCTCCATCTTCAGTTAGGATTACATTCTCTAGAACATCGGTAAATTTACACCTTACTACACTGTAATCTTCGCCCTCAGTCTGCGTTCTTCGCTTTGATTAAGAGGCCAAGTGACCTAACCAACTCCAAGAATCCCAGCTGGAAGAGTGGCCCTTACCGCGGTCCGCTGTTGTTTACTTAGTACACGTATATTCGCAGTTATCCTCTGTATCTGGCAGTAGGATCCTGGATCCGCGACCTCACATAATGAAAAGTGATCAAGTTTTATACCCATATTCTATAAAATAGAAATAAAATATTGTCTTGTGTCTCTTAAAGTCTAAATTTTAAATAAAATACGGAAAGATAAAAATATGAAATGCAACGCCCTGTAATTACCAGCTGGAGGCAGCAGGTTATTCTAAAAGGGACTTCACGGCGTCAGATTCCAGAAAGCAGCAATCTTTGCGGTCACCGTCGCAGTAACTTCAGTTATCATCAGGTGAAATACGTTTTGTTCTGCACAATATAAGACACGTTTCAGTCTCCTGTTTAGAGCGCTAAGCGCTGGTCACGATACGTGGGGCAAGCTTATCTAAAACCTGAGTGACTTATCATGTTGTCACAGAAGCGACTAATGTTAGCAAGTGCTGCATTCCCTCCCAACTCCCCCTACGCTACTAAACCCATCATTCTACAAATACCTGATCAAAAACCGGATTACTTGTTCGCACACCACATGGCATGTGCGACAAAAATTTACTGGCAGCTGATTTAATTAATACGAGAGCATTCGATTTGTTTGTACTGCTTTGTTGCTGTTTCAGAGCTTTCGTGCTATTTCACGGATAATCACCCTTTTGTGGGTTGACAGTCACGTAGCAATTACCCCACTAGGGACTCAAACAAAGTTTAATGTTGAATATTCAGACCAGTTTTATTTTTGGCCCTGTTTTGTTTTTAGTAGCTTGCAAGTGTATTTCACGTACCACGATTCCCGCTGTTTCTGGTTTGAATTCCTCGAACAGCATGGGTGCTTATACACGTACTTGATCATAGCCATTAACAGATCGCCTTTATTCCAGATTTTCAAGCTTCTGTTGTCATCTTTCCTGCCCGTATAGATAATAGAATACACCCAGCCCTTCTTTTACGCTCTAGTTGCATTACTTAAAGCGTTGACATAAATAAAAAATGATACTCCCGTAAGAACATAAGACTTAAATAAATGTAAATAAGCCAGCCAAAATGCCATAAACCAAAAAAGACAGCGCAAATGAAGAAATTATGTAAATTTGCAAAGGGCGTTGAAGCAAAAAGGCGTAAATCAAAATGGCGTAAAACAAGGGCTGGGTGTATTGAGGTAGTTAAGGGTGTTTGTCAACTGCTTTAAAAGTCTTCCTATGCTTAATGAGCTTATTTAGTCTTGGTCGACGCTTTCAGTGGCTTAGAGTATATAAGGTCAAATGATAGGCGGATGGATGGATAATGAATTAGAAACGATATAGAAGGAAGAAGTGTTAGCCTGATTTGAGATACTATCCCAGAATTTACCTGGTGGTCCTCAGGACAACAGCGGCCAACAGTAATGCTATTCTGTTTCTGATCCTATGCGTAAGCCAGGGCTTCCTTCTGCTAAGCATTCGGGACAGACCTACTGTGCGGTCGGTCCGTGCCCCTTCAACACCACGCCCAGTGCACGCAGTATTGCTCGCACTGTTTAGACCATGAAACGGGGCCGGGGTAGCTCAGTCGGTAGAGCGACTTGCTTACGGGCTGGATGGGTCGGGTTTCGAACCCTGCTGGGGGCAAGATACTTTCCGCTCTCCACAGCTGTCCATGCCGGCCCTGAGGCCAACCCAGCGTCCTGTACAACGGGTCCGGGTCGTAGCTTTGGCGTTTGTAAACATTTGCGAGATCTGGGAAATTTCTAAACATTTCTATGTACATGTACTTATGTTTTAAATCATGTATTGTATTGCCTGATGATGATCTATAAGAGTGAAACATGTAACATTCACAGATGCATTTAATAACACTTGTTTCCTTTGACGGCAGTGCCATGTACTAATATTAATATGTTAGGGAAGACCTTTACCTTTACACCATAAAATCAATATGGGGTGTTAATGTATATATCGAGATCTTTGTGTACCAAAAACAGCATTTTCTCCCCCATTTTAAGCGTAATAACTGGCATAATTTTTCCTCCGAAACGTCGGTAAATTTCAACCAGGCTACACGGCGTCACACCCCAGAATACAGTATTCATTTTACCAGATCACGAAATTTGCAACAGCTACAGTGACACCGGACAAATAGATGTTGAGGGCCGTGTGTGGCGTACAGACCAGGGTTTGCTGACCTGTGGCGTAAGCAACTGGAAAGTCACACTGGCAGCATGTGCGGAGGAAACAGAAAGCCCGACAAAGAGCCGGGGGCCGGATATCGTGTTATCGCTAAGGCGGACAATGGAGGCATTATTCAAAGCGCGCAGGACCGAAATGTCGATACAGCTGTTCCGATGTTCTCCAGCGTGCTACAGTAAGGCACACGTCAAGGAGACGTAACGTAAATGGGAGTGTTTCAGACTGCAGGCCTAATGCAGCGAAGACAGCCCTGTGCGCTGCGGATCTCATCTTTTAACTCCGCAGCAAAATATTCACACAACACTTCGTTTTCACTTATTGTCTGTACAAAGCTAAACATTAACACTAGGTCACGGATCCCAGTCCTTTTTGAGACAATTACGAAGACATTCCCTGCCCATTACAGAACCCATAAGGTTAGCCGTGTTTGCTCCACTCTGTTGTGCGTCAAGTGAATTCAGTCCATGTCGTGTTTAAGGCCATTTATGCTATGATCTCCCAGCTGAACTCTTTCCTTCACGTTTTCTTATTTATTTCTTATCTGTTCCATGCGTGGTACATGCCCCGACAGTCATGTGTATTGATTTTAGCGCCCCGGTAAAGTTTGGTTAAGAGTAGAAAACTAGTATGACGCTTCACTCTGCGTTTGCATCCGTCTCTCACTTCCTGATTATCATGTCCGTGATGTTTCAGTCATCACTTTTTCAGACACACACCAAGCAGTGTTGCCAACTCCTTGTGGATAAAGTCGCTAAAATATCCAAGAAAGTCTCCACTTTTCCACAAAAAATCGCTAAGGTTGAATTTGTTTTGTCTACAATCTACCTTTTACCGTCGTATCACACACGGGTTAGGGGTTCATGACAGGGGCCATAGTTACACTCTCCTTTCCTCACATGTAGCACCACTACACTGCATAACGTAGTTCTTTGACATAGAGGATTTAACAGTTTATAGGAAGCGCAAAGTCAAATTTATGCCCACGTCTGACCAGACAAAACACGACATAATATATAGTATTGGCTTACATACACAAGACATTTTAGCGTTGAGATATCTAAGTTTGCTCCTAGTTTGATTCGAATCCCCCCCCCCTAAAAAATGTCGCTAATCGGAAATATGTCTTCACGTCGCTCAACGAAGATTGAAATCCGCTAGACTTAGCGGCTTATTCCCATAACTGGCCTCACTGACACCATTTTTACAGTTTGCGTTGCCATCACGTCCATGAGCTGCAAATGGAGGAAATGATTCCCAGAGCTTTATTGAATGCACTGTTGTGGGCAACCGACAAGGGGTGGTTTCCTAAATTTGTTTGCAGACCCATTTAAACAACATCAGTGCGCTGGATTTCGTAACTGAGACGCAATGTATGCTGTAAGGTGCAACTGAATTATTATGTACCATTTACCCAAACTTCAGGCTTCAAATGGTTCAGATGAAACTGACACAACGTTCTCGCACTCTGTTGTCGTTACGTGTACAGCAACTACCTGCACTTCGGCCCATGGCACTTTATTTCTGTCAGGGTCGCACAGTTTTTATCGTGTTTGTATCACGATAAAGCTATTACCGGCACTGAATCTTGTACTGGTACTGGCATACAGCTGCTGGCATAAGTAGCTTTGTGTTTCCACCTCCTCAGATAGATTCATGGACCTCCCTAATCGAACCCACTCCACGGAGCAGGGTCCGGCTTGAGAAGCTAGTATTTCCGTAGCTGGTCAAGAAATTCCGCGCGTTTTATGGAACCCGATGGTTCATTACCGTTTTCACAATACACTCACAAGGAGGGGTCACCGGACTTGCGTATGTGATTTCAACGAAAGAGTAATCAGTTTGAAACATACCGTAATTAATAAAGGAGAAATGTGGGTTGTGGGTTAACATATTCTTGAATAAGAGAGGCCATTTGTCGCACTGCCTTGCCTGCCGTCAGGACTTTCTGCAGACACAACATAGCTCCTGTTAACGCTTTCATGTCTTTATGATTCACCTCATGCGCATCCTAGCGGCTAGTGCTGTAAAATAATACCGTAGCGGTCCAGCTGGGCAGATAAAGCAGACGAAGGGGCGTAGATATAATATCTTCTGGGATATGTAAGTACAATCCAACCCAGTTTTAACGATATCGATTTATTCTAAACCTCGCTTATACAGTCAGATATTATGTGGTACCAATTAATTTGTCACTGTCAATCATAACATTATGCTCCTTGGTTAAAACGACACTCGTTTATAACGACACAAAATAATCAGCCCCTTTCATGACGTTATAACCGAGTTCGACTGTTCTTACTGGTGTTTCGGCGAAGCTACATCTGTGCAGTAGAAGAACGAGTCCTCAAGGCGGAGGCAGCAGGTTTCCCAGAAATTTTAGTAACTGGCCAGCAGACTACACGGCGTCATATCCATGTAGACAGCAGTCTTAAACGCAAACTTGTTTCTATACAACCGATTAATTCTATTGTTCTGAGTAAACTCTTCATTGCATGTCATATTCTGACGTTAGCACTCACAGCCGTCCAAATTGCTCCGACGAGCTGACTACGTACACACAATTATGAGTAACTGCCGCAGACACGAACATTACCTCTTTTTTCCGGTGCTGAAATTTTCCCAGAATTAACATTTCATATCGTAGATCCTTAACAAGGTGCGAATGCTGTTTGTTCGGTCATTCCACCCTAAACGTAGTTTCGTTCTGTGTTGTGTTTTTGAACAATTTAAGCAGTCCCTTCTCCTGTTTGTTGTGGCAGATAACACAGGGGTGCAACGCGCCTCTAACTGCACTAAATTTTCATACATCAACTAACGTAAATAATGTACCTATTCTTCCTCTGGGGTTTACTAACCTATTTAAAGCACTTTTTGAACTAATATGTAAAGGTAAAGCAATCCTATTACACGCCTGGACCGGCCCTGAGGGTTCCGGGAGGCTAAGGCTCCCAATTGGCACATGGTAAGGTTGTCAGTCCTACGCACCGGCCGGAAATATTCCTGGTGCTCATTCCTGTTAGAGGCCATATTGCGGCCGGAAGGATTATGTCAATGAAAAATTCCAGTGACACCATCGGGAATCGAACCTGCAACCTTCCGGTTTGTAGCACAGTGCCTCAACCAACTGCGCCACCGCATGCTGCTGAAGTAAAATGTACCATTAAATACTGTAACATTAAGAGACCCTGCTCTTTGCCACACACTGTTTGTATGAATGGCATATGATTCTCACAACAAAGTCCAATTACCTACCTAAACATCATTAACAGATTAGTCTTTCTAGTGGACACCGACTATGTCTCTGTGTGGGAGGAACTGCATTTGTGAATATAATTTAGGCAGACCTGAGTCTTCAAAAGTTAAAGTAGAACACACTGAGGAGGCTATGAATTGACGAATAATATCAGCTGGCGTGTGAGGCGGTGTTCTCTAGTAGAAAGGCACCAAATTTTCGCCGCTACATGCCAGGATACCAGCTTTCCCTCTTAAGTATTTTTTACAGCTGCGCGGACCTGCTACTGCGCTGAACAGAAAATTTATACACGACCTGACGACTGCGCGGCACTTTAAAAGTTTTTTGTAATATGCATAATAAGAATATTTACAACGAAAACTAAAAAATTCCAGTTGCGCGGCAACGGTTAAGTGTGCGCGGGAGCATTTCAGTTGCGCAGCGTAGAGGGAACATTGCAGGAGACAGCAATCTTCATGTGAGATTTAAGGTTAGGACAGTGGTGTTGCTGAGAATTCAGTTTTTTGGGATGTGACTCTGTTGTTGGGTGCTTATTTCCCGACGTTTCGATAGGTTGTAGAACCTGCAAAAATAACCAACGACACAACGTCGTATCCCAGAGTACGTCAATCTTAAGTAATCTCATATTCACAGTCGTCAGAACCGCAAGTCTATTATGCTTAATTCTTACGTCACGCATCTTTGACTGTCACCTTACTCAATGCACTTACCTATACGATATTCATTTTTATGTACTTATCGTTAATAAACTTCACAGAGAACGTAAAATATGGCAGGGAAGTTTCACATCTTAACAGATAACGTTTGCATTTAATTACTCGTAATTTTGTTAAACTTAATTCTAACTGCTGAATGTTACACCATACGTTGCGTCGATTTTGTAATTTCGTACAGTGGCGCCGTGTATTGTGTTTCAAGTACCAAATACGAATGCATTGCGTGCGCAGTACACAAACCTATCACGAAAGGTACAACTGTCACCAGGCAGATAGAAGGAAGCCGGAAGATGGGATACTTCAGAGCGCTGCTTACACGACCAGTAGCTGAGTGATGTCAGACTATACAGCTTCATGCTATCATTCGTTCTTGGCTTAAACTATGTTACTGTTACAACCGTAGCGGTAATGGTGTTAACAATAAGAATAATAATTATTGCTGTGCTGTGTTACAGAGGATTCTTAATAACATGCGAGTAAAAGATATAAATAATTATTGCAACTACGTATAAACTCTAGGTATGATCTCTCATCTAACACCAATTCGCCAGTGCCCTCTTCCAGTGTAAAGTTAATTTTGTAACGGTCATTTCATTGCGAATTTTGAAGGAATCTCTGGATGGCAGATTGGCTCTTCGCATACCCTCTACGTCACAACTCAAAAGACTGGTATACATCCTGCTCACGAACAAAAATCGAATTCGCTAATGTGTTATTATTATTATTATTATTATTATTATTATTATTATTATTATTATTATTATTATTATTATTATTATTATTATTATGGCTGCTGCTGTACCACTGGCATGTCCATGAAGAAAAGTCTGAACTGTGTAGTGTGTGTTCCCTGCATCCTAGCAAAGGTTCTAGTTTCAGTTTTCACCGAACGTGACTGGAATTTACTACACGCGTTACCTCCCACTGTTTGGATCTTCCTCCGTTAATATAACTGCAAATAAATTCGTTTGGACTCTAACCAATGAATGTGACAGCAAAATTAACAGTAGTTCCGAGGTTTCTTTTCTAAGGAACATACCTACCCGTTTTCCATTATGAGTTTTCGGAATACAGAGCTTCGTGTGTGGACGTCTGGATTACATTATTGGAATATACTACTACTACTACTACTACTACTACTACTACATCCAATCAGTCGGTGCTACAAAACATCCTGCCCGCGCTATGAAGAAGTCACCAAGAAATGCGCGCTTGCTGTACAGCCCTAGTAGCAAATGGCGGAGTGTTGGAAGGTGACCAAGGCGTTGCTGTACCCCATCAAGAGTCTCGCAACGTATCACGACGCCATCTACAGTAATTGCCCTTAATGCAGTAAACAGCCACGCGAGAGGTCTGTGTTACGTGACGGAAGGGCTCGCCCCAAGTTTGCAGCTAAACGCTGTTTTGCGTTCGGAAACCGCTTGAACTGTGTGTGTCTGTTAAAAAAGAAGACAAAGCTGCCTGTCTGCCTAATTAAGCATCGTGCTATGAAGGCGTATGGGGTAGTGGAGGTATAGCTCCATTCATTCGCATGTGAGTAGTCAGGTTCACGCCCCAGCCGCTTTACCTTCAGAGAAAGTGCTCCTGTACCCATAGCTGGTGTCTCTTCCGGGATTCTAACCACGCAGCTGTTGAATGCAAGTCGAATGCTATGGCTGCGTCAACTATTCAGTCTCATGCAACGTCGAATGTGATATGTGATATGACTATTAACAGGTCTTCGCTCTTCTGGGTTGTTAGGCAACGTACGTTGGTAGGTGTTTACCGACGCTTCGGGACAACTTATCGGCCCCATCGTCAAGGGTCGGGCAGTCCCAGAAGAATGTCGGGAACAGGTGGAAGAGTGGTTATATTGGGCTGGAGTGAATTGCGTAATAACTCTGAAGTTCGAAAGTCTCATCTACACCGCGGCGAAAGTCTGAAATTTCGGGTGACTATTAACACTTTGAAGACTAACATTCATCTAAGTTATCTAAAAACTTCAGTCTCTACCTCAGAGAGGAGAACCTGTGTCCGTTACAAGCACCATCCTTTGAACGGCGGTTAAGGAATAATCGCTGTTTATTGTCAGAGTGACAGTAAGCTGTGTAATAAAAGATGCTTAGTTACTTCGCGTTACAGCTGGTGGTACGTATAGTTGCCACTGAGCTTAAAACAGTTAATATCGAGTTTGAACGGAAGTGGAGGAATAGTGACACACGAGCGGCTCATTTAGCGTTGTCAGTGACAATAGCAGAGCTCCTCTTTTGAAGTTCATGACACAGTTAGTGAAGGCATTCCTCGTGTTTATGGAAGCCGAAGGTTCATTATGGTGTTTATGAGGGCCTATAACTGGTCCATATCCTGAGCCAGATGAAACCAGGCTACATCATATTCTCTTTACAATCTATTTTAATACTATCTTCTCATCACTATATTTTTCAAGCAGTCGCCCCTCTTTAGGTTTTCTTATGCCTATTTCCCGTCTTTTCCATAAACCGGTTTCTAGTCAAAATTCCATCTTTATTTGTTCTTTTTCTTGTTTAATGACATTTTGATACGTGATGCGGTATTAAATAAGAAAGAGCAGGATTCTAATAAATTATGCCTTCGGGAAGATATGAATGAAATTGTTGTGAACTGTCTGAAAGTGCTATCCCTGCACGTACCAAATTGGCGCTGACTGAGGAAAACTGTGAATGTTATCTTTCAGTATATAAATTACCACGACGTACATTTGAACAGAGACCTTCTGAGTATAAAGCATGTGTTACATCCCACGTCCTAACTCTCGGAACAATATATCGAACACGTACTATCGCTTTATCGACATTCATGAATAACACGGAAACTGGTTAAAGAGACAAGAGTATGCAGACAGTAAACCGATATGCAAATGCGGGCACACAGTAGTGTGTTTGGCGGGCTGGCCTCAGGGTCGATAGGTTTGAAGGTTATGTTTCCCGCATGTTGCTGCAAGGCCAGTTTACGCCAGCTGGAATGTATCCGGGTACCCATATGCTGTGCCTAGTACAATCGTCCGAGTGCTAACGAAGACAATAGGAACCCCAGCAACCTAGAGGACAACAAAACCCTAAGCCCACGTAGCGCTGTCATGAAGTTCTTGTGTTTCACAACAGGAACCACAATTGCCAGTGCACAGCACGACCTCCAGCGTCGAAGTCCTGGGATCATTTCCATCTTATATCATGAAATATGCCCATTTTTACGAATGACGTGTTAGTCTCATCTGCAACGTCACATCGCCATGTATTGTGCCATCAGGAGTTGGTCACGGTTTTCCACAGTCGTTCCGCACACAAAAAAATTTTGAAGCTCTCTACCTTTACGACAGACAAAATCGAACACTGCCTACAAAAGATGCAGAATCTTCCTTGAGAAATAGGTAGTAAATTAACTCTTTAAAGACGAAGCGTATCTGTTTTATATAAGGACTCGGTGCGTACCGCGCTGTAAACACTCTCCCCTTCGGTTATAAAAACCAGTCTCTTAATATTTTATAAGGCAAAAGTTGCTGTTTGTTCTGAGATCCGTACAAAACACATAAACGCAATGTGGGCACCACGTAGAATTTTTTAATGTTAAACCTGGTTGTATGCAAAGTTACCGCTAGGCTTTAAAAGGTTAAGCAGT
This sequence comes from Coptotermes formosanus, assembly GCA_013340265.1. Lineage (NCBI taxonomy): Eukaryota > Metazoa > Arthropoda > Insecta > Blattodea > Rhinotermitidae > Coptotermes > Coptotermes formosanus. The sequence continues at coordinate 670,394 of BLKM01010328.1, read as the reverse complement.
CAAGGGATTCCAGTAAGCCAAAGGTCCAGGAAGTCCCAAAATTTGATTGTGTCCTGAGCCTGTCAGATGCACGCGAGATTTTGTTTGTACAGCGCTGAAGCTGAGGACTCTAGTCTTCTGGGATGCTGCGCTGTTTTTTTGGCGCTAGTAGTTTCCGACATTACGGAGTAACATAGAACTCTCATCTCCTCAACCGCTGGAAGATGAAGGCGCTACGTTCCTTCAAAATGTCGGAATCTCTTAACACCGCTACACAGTGTAGCACTCCATAAGACTGTAATTCTCAAACACATCCAGTCTCCAACTTCTTCACAGGTCGATTTTCATATTACTCTCCCATCTCCCACTTAGGACTGCAGGTCTTCCCCTGATGTTCCCTGGCCAAAATTTCGTATATCCTAAGGTTAGTCAGAAAATAAGTTTGCAGTGGCTATATTTGGGATTCCTTCTTTCAGCTTAACAAGAACAGTTCAGATTTCATTGTACTGCTGTCCCACTACTTTTCCACACAGTCCGCCCCACTGCTGAGGCATTTATCGTATCGTGGGATGAGTAGTTCTGTTCGCTGTTGATAGAGGTTAATGTCCTGTGCTGTCAGCCATCCTGTCACAACTTCTTCCACCTAACCGTCATCTTTCAATTTGTGGGCGTTAAGATTTTGGTTTGGAGCTGTCAAGGTTACAGCCGCTCGGCGATGAATTCCTCAGGTATGGTCACAGTCAGTGTCGGCTATTTAGTTACGAAATTTCAAGCTATGTAAACTGATTTTCTGACCGACTTTCGTATTTCTTGTCTGCCCCATGCGTGCTACATAGTCTATATCTGATGTGTCTCTTATCCCTTTATTTGTTATGAGTTAAAAATATAACATTTGGAGCTTTTTTAAAAGAATGTTCAGCATCCTGTTGTCACATCCTTTTCCGTGGGGTCAAATGCTCTCCTCTGCTCTGGAGAAAATAACCTGTTGAAATTTGACGTGAATTACGGACGGCTGTTTGAACGACTGCCGCGGACCTGTGTCATTGCCATCTGGAAAGCTGTGTCAAATGAATCCGTACGTTCAGAAACTGGACACGTTAATTAAAGGGGTTCACCTGAACTGTTGCTACTGTAACAGTATGAAGGATCGTCGAAGAATGAGACAAGCACGCAAGTCATTAAGTAAAGATATGATGTGATGTCAGTCTGAGTCTGTAGTAGTGCAAGACCTTGTTTACTGGAACCTAGCTGCGGCTTCTATCGCCGTAATTTCTGCGAGTTGTGCAATGTAAGTGATTTCTGCCCGAAGCAGGAGATAAAATAGTGTATGGTATGTGCATTTGCTGGTCTCATGGCTCGGTGCTTCTCACAATTTTCCACACGACGGTACTCTTCAGCAGATCACGGTACATAATTTCTGGCATAAAGCCGAGTACTTATGTGTACATATTATATATGTATATTTCAAGGGTGCTTATACCAGGCTTTATGTTTCACTATGCTATTCATCTGTGTATTTTTGTAATGTGAACTGCAGTTCTTAAAAAATATTGTGACAAATTAACGTTTTAAGGGTAAATGATAAGGCTGCGTAACAAAAGTGTACAGATATGAAGTGTTGAACAATATACGCTTTTATTTTGCCAGCTACTACACATAACTTTTTATGCTTGTACTGTTTCTCCTACATGTTTCGGCTGTTACTTCCAGCCATCTTCAGGGAGCTAACATCCAACAATCCACGCAACATGCGGTCTGTCCTTGCATGACAAGTCGTACATTCACTGCCATGCAAGGTTAGACTGCATGCTTCGTGGATTGTTGGATGTTATCTCCCTGAGGATGGCTGGAAGTAACAGCCGAAACATGTAGGAGAAACAGTACCAGCATAAAAAGTTATGTGCAGTAGTTGGTCAAATGAAAGTGTATATTTTGAAAGAAGACTTCACGGGACATGCATAATATTAAGTATACGAAATGTTGCAATTAAAGTGACTATTGAAAAGCGTAATGTGCAGAATACATATACGACAATAAACGCAAAGGCGTTCCTCTGCTTAACTGAGCACCATGCCACGAAAACGTATGCGGGAGTGGAGGTATAGCTCCAGACATTTTTAATCTTGGCACTAGATGTAGCTGAGTGGTTCGGTTTAAGGCCCCGGCCACTCATTGGGTGAGGCGGAAGATACCGTGGCACGCATTAGACACAAGACTGGATAGACTCCCGAGCCATCTGGACGATGTGAAGGAGGGAAAAATATCTTGCCCCTACAAGGAATCGAACGCCTATTTCTCGGTCGCCCAGCTTATAACACGGTAATACAGAGTGGACCTTTCGTTCCTTGACCGAGAAGTGGCCGGCGGACGTTCGGCCGCCCTTACGTGTTATGTCGCATGTCGTGAGGCGTTAACACTCGGTGAAGGGAGGTACACAAAGATTCGCGGTGATAATAACTTTTCGAAAGTCTAGTAAAAGCTCACCAGTGCTACAGCAGATGCTAAAGTTGTTGCTCTACTGACCGAATGCAGGCAGTATACCTGCGGAACGCGTTAATGTTAACTCTCGGGCGTTCTTGCCCGGGAACTGTTGAAATCTCGCGGTCTGTGCTGTTTCTAAGTTCTTTCAGAGTGTGAAGATTCGTTTCATGCACTTCATCTTTTAAACTTGCCCACAAATTAAAGTCACAAGGTGCAAAATCAGGGGAACGTGAGGACCAAAGACCGCGCCTAACTTACGTGGTCACCAACAAGAACTCCAGAGAGTTAAAAACAACGTGTTCAGCAGGTTGCTGAATGCATTCAGTTCGGAAAACAATTTCAGCATCGGCTATGGCACCGGTGAGTTTTTATTAGACATACTAAAGGTTATCACAGCTAATCTTTAATCTAGCTGCCTTCACGGACTGGTGGCCCTACCGACACGCGGCATACAACGCAAGGCCGGCGTAGCGTCCGCCCGCCGCTTCTGGGTCAAGCAGGAAATGGTCCACCCTGTACAAATATAAATAATAGTGTAACATTGATGTAATGTAAAGTAATGTAAAGTGATTTTGAAAAGAATCTAACGAAATAGGGTGTCCGAATGTACTCGTAAGCTGGATGCTTTTGTCTCTAGGTAAGAGGGTCGGGTGGTTGGCTGTTGTGAACAGAACCTTCGGGCGCCATGGAATACGGAGATGTCTTCGCGAGTTAAATGGCTGGTAGCCTCTCAAGAAATAGAACCCTTGTCCAGAAGCTAATAGTTGCTCAGCTGGACAGTATATTTCCCACAGTTTATAGAAGTGGAGGTTTATTGCCGTGCTTACGAGAGCCCGTCACTGGTGCCTATTCTGATCCAAATTAATCCAGTCTTCGTCCGCCAATCCTATTTATTTAAGATCTGTTTTAATATTATACTCCCATCAACGGTTAAACCTTCCAAGTGCTCTCACGCCTTCAGGTTTTCCAACCAAAAGGTTGTGTGTTTTCCCTTTTCTAGTGCGTTCTACATGCTCGCCAGTCTTATTCGCCTTCCTTTGATCATCATAATAATACTTGTCGAGGAGCATAAATCATGTTCCCGTTATGTAATTTTCGCCATCCTTCTGTTACTTCTTCTTAGGTCCAGATATCCTCAGCAACTTTTGGTGCACACTCGGAGTACCTAAACAATGGATTATCCGATCCAGTTTAAATTAAAGAAACGTGCCAGCACCACAGATGTTTGGATGAGGAGCGTTACGTGTAATATCTGTAACTTTTTAAGATCAAGTAAAGAACAATTTTAACATTGCAGCTGCCTGTTTATCCTATATACTGACGACTTATATAGTGACAATAATTTTGTTCTTTTATATATTATATTATATTATATTATATTATATACATGAATATAGTCCGCCAGTTATCTGTGACAAGTTGCCATATACTCTGTACACGTCAATCAAACTTGTAACTCCCTAAAGATGACCAAGGTATATGGCCGAAACATGTATAGGAGTTTTGTCTAATAAATATAAAAACATTCTGCAACTAGTTGGTGGTGAAATTTGTGTGCATTAATGTACAGACTTCTAGAGGGCAGATAGAAGGATGAAAGATTTTGAACATTTTAACAAAGAAGCAGCAACAGAAGGCCGATGGTAAAGATCTTATAAAGTTGTTAGCACACCTTATATACTAATTCCAATTTGTATAGATGCATTTGAATAGAAAATGTCGCTGCACACGTTTGTTTTCCGACCGGGTGTGTCGGAAAAGGAATGCTTATCTCATAGGAAGACTGAACCAGAATTACAAACCGTTATTCATTTACTGCTGGGTAAATGGAGGTAAAGTAATCCCTACACAAGCCCTTAGGGTGCCAGGACGTTGAGGCTTCCAGAATTTCTATACATTCGGCACATGAAGGTGACAAGGTCAGCCGTACGCACCTTCCGCCTTTATCCCGCAGGAGATAACCATGGTACTCGTTTCTGTTAGAGACTGAGTCAGCCTCAGAGGGAATCGAACCCGTGACCTCCCGGCTTCTAGCGCAGTGTCTCAACCAAATGCGCCACGGCGTAACCCCCCCCCCTCCCATTCACACACTACTGCTCTCAGAGAATGCATCTCTGCTGATTCTATCCTTCTTGCTTGCACAAAATAAATGAATAAATAAATAAATAAATAAAATGACTGAATGAATGAATAAATAAATAAGAAAATGTTGAAAAAACGTTTTTACCATACATTCAGACACATAATTCCACTATTTTTGTACTTCCTGTTACTTAAAATTCGATTTTTGGATTGCGTAATTGTAGCGTGTGAAAAGACAGGAATTGACGAAGGCTGCCGTCAAAAGCGGCATTGTTCTCGGTATCAAGTTTCCACAATCTAAAAAAACGGTTTGAAAATGCTTGGTCACAGGACTAAGAGGCAGGGACTATAAACACAACGTACACTCCTTGTCTTCAGTTAACAGAGTAACATGAGCACAAAGAAATTCATACACCTTTGTTGTGGCACAGGGGATATCTCTGAACAGAATAAGTTGCTAACACATTGTGTACTCGTAACGCCGAGTAAAAACCAATTAGTCGAGCAGACAGTAAATTAACGTCTCAAGCAATCCACACACGTTCGAACATCTCTTCAAGGTGATAATTCTTCATGCATAGACACGCGTCGTCATTGTGTGACCTCACATCGTCAAGTTGGCGACAAGAATCTGCATCTGTTTCTGCGTAACTAAAACAATCATGTAAGGTTTTTTTTGTATATATGTGCATCTTGGACACTTTCTCTAACAGAAGAACACAGATTGCAAGTGTAATTTAGAGTAAAATGCATTTGCGCCTAAGTGGTACGAAAAAGGCGTGAAAGTAGTAGGCTACACAGCGAGGAATTTCGTGATGAAGCTGTTGGGTAGTGCCAGGAAGGAGGTTCCGGTGACTGGGAGTATAGTTCTGTTGGTAAACAAGAGAGGCGTACAGAGTTTAGACCGAACTTTGCTGTTCTGTAGTAAGCTGGAGGTCCAAGATTCTGACTTGGCCCAGTCTGTTTTTTGTGGTTTTACCCAGTGCTTTCATGAAATAATGCGATAGCGGGCTACGCTGTAAACAGTTGTGACCACGTTCTTCTACATCCTGTCCAACCTGTTATTCGCAAACTTCTTCTTCAACATTGTATAACGTATACTTATATTGGTATATGAAAGTTTATTTAAGCCTTTAAATATGCGGATTAACCTGAGTTTTATTTAAATATCCAGTTCATACCGCGCAGTAAACACTCTGTGTCTCGGTTATTAAAACCAGTCAGTTAATGTTGCATAGGGAACTAAGAGGAAATTGTTCTAGATTTCTATTTAAAACACATAAATTCACTCTGTGGGCAGAACAGAATTTATGAATGTTAAATCTGCTGGTACATAGCGTAATCAGGAGTATTAGAGAATCAAAGGAGCCAATAATCAAATATAAGAACATTGAAATCTTTAGTGTGGAAACACGCTGGAAAGCGGTCTTTTGAAGGGCAGAGAAAGAGCTGGCTGTTTAATGTAGATGGGTCTTACAGAAATAGGTTCGCAGGCGGTACCGCATGTCATGTCCAGTAGGTTCACAGGCGGTACCGCAGGTCATGTCCATCAGGTTTACAGGCGGTACCGCAGGTCATGTCCAGTAGGTTCACAGGCGGTACCGCAGGTCATGTCCCTCAGGTTTACAGGCGGTACCGCAGGTCATGTCCATCAGGTTTACATGTGGTACTGCAGGTCATGTCCATAAGGCTTACAGGCGGTACTGCAGGTCATGTCCCTCAGGTTTACAGGCGCTACCGCAGGTCATGTCCATCAGGTTTACAGGTGGTACTGCAGGTCATGTCCATAAGGCTCACAGGCGGTACTGCAGGTCATGTCCCTCAGGTTTACAGGCGGTACTGCAGGTCATGTCCATCAGGTTTACAGGCGGTACTGCAGGTCATGTCCATCAGGTTTACAGGTGGTACTGCAGGTCATGTCCATAAGGCTTACAGGCGGTACCGCAGGTCATGTCCATCAGGTTTACAGGAGGTACCGCGGGTCATGTCCTTCAGGTTTACAGGCGGTACTGCAGGTCATGTCCCTCAGGTTTACAGGGGGTACCGCAGGATATGTCCCTCAGGTTCACAGGGGGTACTGCAGGTCATGTCCATAAGGCTTACAGGCAGTACCGCAGGTCATGTCCCTCAGGTTTACAGGGGGTACCGCAGGTCATGTCCCTCAGGTTCACAGGGGGTACCGCAGGTCATGTCCATAAGGCTTACAGGCGGTACCGCAGGTCGTGTCCATCAGGTTTACAGGCGGTACCGCAGGTCGTGTCCATCAGGTTTACAGGCGATATTGCGGGTCATGTCCATCAGGTTTACAGGCGGTACCGCAGGTCATATCCAGAAGGTTTACAGGCGGTACCGCAGCCCATGTCCAGAAGGTTCACGGGCGGTATTGCAGATCATGTCCAGCAAGTTCACAGGTGGTGCTGCAGATCATGTCACACAGTACTTTAACGTATCAGCAGTGACGCAGCCTTGAATTTGTTTGACAGAAGGGTTTATTTCTTAAGTTGGTTGCTCCCCCGAACGTAAAACTTTCCCTGTGCAAGCCACGAAGGCGTGACTGAAGATTACTTGTACAGGCATGGGTCCACAGCTCTCCGACTTTGGCATCAGATGGAGGTGAGTTTTCACTTTTATGTCGCGGCCGTTTTTACTCCGGGGAAAGCGCTCTCCCGTGTCCATTGCAAAGAAGGCTGGGTGGATCCCAGCACCGGTCTGGGCCCTTTAAAGAAGAGAAAAATAACTTGCCCCAGCCAGGAATCGAGCCACGTTCCACCCTTAGCGTAATTACTATTCCATTAACTGCCCTGTTCCAGATACATAAGTCAACCGATTATTATTATTATTATTATTATCATCATCATCATCATCATCATCATCATCTCCTTTATGCAGGGTATTCACACTTATATACCTGAAAGAAACAATGTTTCTAGGGTATACAGTGTCGCAGCTATTCTGCGCGTACTGTTAATGGTGCATATAGCGCTGTCTTCAATATTAAACTCTTTTGTGCTTCTACTTATTATTATTATTATTATTATCATCATCATCATCATCATCATCATAACCATCTTAAGTTTATTATGTACCTAATTACGTAGTTAGACAATTTGTGCGCTGTAGCTCTTGCGTTTCTCTTGTGGAATATCAGTAACTGACGTATTTCATGGAAAAATCTCCCGCTGGCTAACCTAATATTTTCTCAGCTACTGAAGAAATTCTCCAATTTTTGTAGAACGCGAAATTTCGTTACCTTTTTCAGAAAAGCTCGCTACTGGTCCCTGTCCTGAGCAGCATGCATCTAGTCACCATCTTCCCCTTCTGCTTCTTTAAGATCCATATTAGTATTAACCTACCATCTGCTCCTAGGTCCTCCCAGAAGTCACTTTCTTTCATATTTTTACGAAAAATTTGTATGCACTTATCTTCTTTACTTGCTCCAAGCCCCCATATTATACTCCATTGTACTCTCGTCGTAATAATATTTCGCGAGTGGTGAGCTGCAAAATCTGAAGCTTTTCAGTATGTTGAATAGCAGTTCACAACATATAAGAGAATTAGTTCTTGTAGGTCATTGTGGCATGTGTGTGAACGCACTGTGGTGAATTTAGTTTTGTTTCGATTTTAAAACTGTCAAACTCAGGCATTCTTAACTGTCGGACTGATCTGCACTTAAATGTGGCACTTCATTCATTCTGTAGTCTGTCTTACGACAGGTCTGTAGCCTCTTTCAAAGCGAGTTCGCCACAGGGTGCGATCTAGTGCTTCCTCTTTCAATGTCCATTATCTTCTCTTTTCCCTAAGGTCATTCAGTAGCTACTTGCGCCTTGTTCCTCCTCTTCCAGTCCTTTCTATCCGTCCCTTTAACTTTCCTTCAGTCACATGTTTTAGAAGGCAGATGTGACCAATCCAGTTAGCCTTCCTTCTTTTTATTGTCTGTAGGATATTCCTCTCCTCCTGAACTGTACGTAATGCTTCTTCATTTATGACACGATCGGTCCAACTTATCTTCTCCGTTCTTCTCCAGCACCACATTTAAAAACTTTTCAGATATTTCTGATCGACTTTCCGAAGTGTCCAACCAGAACAAAAATAAATTTCTATTATTCGAACTGTAAGTGGTCTGGAATGTGACTTACCTGATGTGGGATTTGACTGCGATAGCCTGAAATGGTTAAGCATCACGCTGCAAGATAATTATCTTGCTTATGTAATTACGTTTGCATACAAGCAATAAAATATTTTAAGGTGTTAGAGCTAGTTTACTGACGGGTTTGTGGATTGCCATCGTAACAATCAGTGTGAAGTCTTTGTGCCGGTCGACAGAAAGAACTGTGATAAACAGCCATCTTTCTGTAACAAAAAGACGCCTTATGATAGTACAAAATGCGCCTCTATGAGCCTGTTTCCTTGGAAATGGCTACATGCACATTACGCAGAGATTAGCAACGGATAGATAGGCGAGGACATCTTACGTAATGTGAGGCTGTCCTTCCCTGTGATATTTATGTTGGTCTGGATAAGCATATGCGTTGTTTAAATTTGTTAACGAAGTTTTGACTTTGATGTAACTCGCAAGAATGAACACCGAACGTCGCGGTCGAGTAGCTGTTATTTCTGCTTCTTATGCGGGAGGACCCGTGATCAGTTCTGGACCCACAGATTGACCGACTGGCTGAGGGTTTTTTTATATGTTTGCGGATCCGACTTTGAACTGTTAGAAGTACAATTACCTGCCAATGTAATTGTTGAACACCAAAAATTAATACTTCTTAGAAATAATAGACCGTCGTTTGATCATATGTTTTTAAAATTACACATAATATTTCCGGTAACTCTAGTACGCTGTGGATATTGCAAGCCTCACGCAAGCACAGTGGATGCTGTTAGTCCTACACAAATACACTAACCATTCTACACAGTGGGTGTTGCTAGTCTCACACAAGTACACTAACCCTTCTGCACGATGGATATTGGTAGTCTCACACAAATACACTAACCGTTCTACACAGTGGATATTGCTAGTCTTACACAAATACACTAACCGTTCTTCCCAACTACTTCCCTGTTTTCTGAACCAACCGACCACATACACGGACTTCCCTACTATAATATGGCAACTTGTTTTCCTGATGAAGGAAGTAGTAAAATTCCTCGCATCAACGTAGTGCCTGAGCGTATGATGAAGCCCCGAACCTGCTGAGCTGGCTGCTCTCCGTGTTTTTACTCTCCTTCTCTTTCTGACAGTACAGTTTCCCGATGCAAGCATCTACATGTTTCTGTAATGAGGAAAGCTGTTACTGTTGCAGATTCAACAGATTGAGTAACAAGATTTCAAGCTTTTGCCGATGTGTAGTTAAGACCTTCGCTCCCCTGGTTTGTCGCGCAGCGTCGGTTGGTTTGTCATCGACGTTTCGAGACAGTGTATCGGTCTCATCTATAATCCTTGAAGATGGGACCGATACGCTTTCCTGAAACGTCGGTAACAAACCCACCTACACTGCGCAAGAACCCAAAAGGGCGAATATATTAAATTGAAGAATGTTCATAAATGTTGTACTATTGTAACAGATGTTTTAATAAGCTGCATTCTAGGCCAGGGGTCTCAAAGGCGCGGCTTGCGAAATGCGCAATAGTTCATTTTATGTGACCCTCTCATTTATCATATTCCATTTGTAGAATGTGGCCTAGTTAAATCTCGAAGAATTTTTAAGTTAAAGACTTAAAAATGCTTTCGCCACGGGCCAAAAAGAGTTTAAAATGCTTGCTGTCATGTGATGAAGAGGTAAAACGTACGTCAGCAGAGAGATAACAATGCAGTAAAGTTTTAACTGTAATAATTATCCTAAAAACCATTTCACTAATGTTATTAAACGCATGAAAGTTTGTTAAAGTATGTGTGATTTTAAACTAAGTACTATGCATTTTAATGCTTAAAATGGCATGCCATCGGCCCTGAATTTCAAAATTGTCTATTTTGTCCGCCTTCGGTTTGAGTTGGAGACCACTCTTCTAAACCTTTCAAGCCTATGCGCCTTGTTTCCGGATACACATTCCAAATAGCGTCATTCCGTAACTTACTACAACTTTTACCAAGTACGGTCGAACCCGGTTATAACGACATCGGTTTATGGCACACCTCGCATATAGTGTCAGATATTCTGTGGCACCAATTAATTCCTCACTGTTAACCATAACATTATACTCCTCGGTAATAACAACACTCGTTTATAACGACACAAAATATTCAGTCCCTTTCATGACGTTATAACCGAGTTCGACTCTACTCTTACCTGAGGAATTCTTGGGATGGTCCCATGTTTAACTTTACGTTCTTCCTTCCTTCCTTCCTTCCTTCCTTCCTTCCTTCCTTCCTTCCTTCCTTCCTCCCTTCCTTCCTTCCTTCCTTCCTTCCTTCCTTCCTTCCTTCCTTCCTTCCTTCCTTCCTTCCTTCCTTGCTGTCTTTTATAGGTCACAGTTTACTTGTTAACATTCCAACTTCGTATTAGCGAGTTTTCAGACTAGGCAGATGTTGCGTATATCGTAAAGTTTGTCACCGTCATCAATCTATCGCTCCCACTATTCGATGCAATATGAGATATGTATCTGAGAAAATCGTTGTTTAGTAACCCAAGGTTGTTACTTTGTTCTCCCATTTTCCTTCTTTCCGTTCCGTTGCAATTTGTTTGCTATAGACGTTCTTTCCTATTGGACTTTATATCTGCTGGACAGTTTGTATTATTGGTCCTTTTATGTTCTGGACCTTTTATCATGGGGGCGTTTTATGTTACTGAACATTTCATTTTACTGGACGTTGTTATTGGATTTTCAGTAGGTCCAATTGTTCGGGAATTCATGTGCATTTCACCAATAGAGAATGGACTAAAAGCACCCACCATGAGCATGTACTGTTAGGGAGGACCGACTCAATATTACATTAATATAATTATAGACACAAAAGTCACGGTGTGGTTATCGCTGTGAGGCCCATTTGTTAAGCCAGAAGTGCTGTAATAATGACCACCACACGCAGCACTTTTAAATAATAACATCAGAGCTTGACTGTTTTTGACAGTTTTATTAGTCGTCGGGTTCTAATGAGGGCGCCACGTGTTGGTATAGCGGTAATGAAGGAAGGTAACACCGGGTGTTCAATATCCTACGTCACTTTTTAACTCGTTAGTTTACTTTCGTAAAATATTGCATTAAAATTCATGCTTTGTGTTTCGAAGAGGCTAACGATTTCCGAGCCTTTGTTAAACATTTAAAAATGTAAGAATTCAGCCAAAGAAGAAATAGCGATATGGCGTTTGTGATATCTAATATTAGGGGAAAACTTAGTGCTTCACGCCTGTCATGAATTCAAAAATGCAGAAATTTGGGATATTCTCTATATCAGGGAACACAAATTTCCCACAAATCTAGGAACTGCTACAAAGCCTAGGCACCAGGAAGGTGACCCACAAATGTTAGGTGCCATCAAGCTAAATTTAGTCGCTAGGGTGACCAGGCGCGTGGGATTTATGCGCCTCTGCTATAGATCATTACGTGAGATTGATGTGCTAAAACGCCTAGCTTGCGTTCTGGAGGCGCATGGCTCAAAGCTCGCAAAGGATACAGACTATTCGCAATTTCATTCAGAAACTTAAGGCAAATGCAAAGGTATTAGGTTTAAATTTACCGCTTGCTACCCAGTCCTTTGTAGTTCGCCATACATATTTGTCACAAAATCCGATGCAAAATTGTCTGAGCAGCTGGTGAAGGCTTGTTATAAATGTAACCTAGGGGCGAATAAAATATTTAAATTAATAGCATGTCTCTTTGTATTTGCAAAATGTGTAGCATGTCTTCTTACCCTAAGGAGTCAACACTCGGTAAGCCTATATGTGTCTGTAAATGGAGTGGACAGCGGCTGTTGCTGCTGCTGTTGTTGTTGTCGTCGTCGTCGCCGCCGCCGCCGCCGCCGTTGTCGTTGTTATTATTATTATTATTATTATTATTATTATTATTATTATTATTTGTCGGCTTTTGTCTTTGCTTGGGACACTAACACGCAGGCCTACAAGTTACGCTGTCCACATGTTATTTAGTCTTGCATTTTGTCATATCGTTGCAGGCTGTCAGCTTCTCCTTTCTGTATTTATATTCGCATACGTACATTGTTCAGTTTAGGTTGCTGATGAACGTGTCACGTGTCACGCCGGTGGATGACACAACCATTAGCAGGATTTCGATTGAGTATGGCCGATCCCAGTGGCCGCGCGGTCAAAGGCATAGGTCTACGGCCGAACGCTTGCTGGGTCGTGGGTTTGAATCCCACCGGGGGTGTGGATGTTTGTCTCTTGTGAGTGTTTGTGTTGCCAGGTAGAGGTGTCTGCGACGGGCCGATCCTTCGCCCAGAGGAGTCCTACCGTCTGTGGTGTGTGTCTGAGTGTGATCAAGTGAAAATAAACAACCTCGACACCTACTGTGAGTAGGTAGAAGAGGGAAGGACTACGGAACGAAAACGACTGAATATGTCATTCCCGTTGACACAACTGTTTATTAACATTGCTGTCAGATCCTTAGAATGTATGGTAACATGTTTCGACTTACATTTAGGTCATCTTCAGGCCAATATTTTACATAAAATAATGCATAATACATGCTGCATATGAGTATTACAGTTTTAAAATCATTAAAATATATGATAATTCGAAAGATAAATGTAAAAACAATTCCAGTATTGTCTATTTCTGATTTACTGCAGTATATTGGCTCAGGATCTTTTGTTTCCAGTGCCGTACGATAAAACACAACGGGATGTCGAAGATGAAATTTGTTTGGTTTAATTAAGTCACGGACTTCAGTCTTTATGTCACGGTATTTACATGCCACTTCATTGTATTATTTTATTATGTTTGAGATGTTAATTGTGGCAGTGTTTATTTTGTTTGATTCTTTTCATCGTTTATTAAACATATTTTTTCAGGCCTGTTACTTGGCACTGTTTTGTGTAATCATCGCCCCGTCTCATGGAGTTTATACTCGTCCTTTGCGCTTTTAAGCAGTGCATTTTGTTGCGGGTTTGGTACAGGGTGCGCTGCCTTTTACCAGTCCATGTTTTACAGCGATCTCTCTTCGTAGTTTTTTCTACTTATCGTGTCTCTGCTTGCAATTTATTGTTGTTATGAAAGTGCATTATCATCATCGTCTTCGTAATCGTTGCGTCGTTACCGTCGTCATTATCATTGTCATCAGGTTTCGTGTATGTAAGGCAATAAGAGTACGGCCGTTCCGTGTACCACTAGTCCCTTCTTATAGTTAGCTGTACGTGACATCAGTACTTCTCTCAAACCATGTAAAACCGTATGTTTGTGCTCCGTTCATTGCACATCACATTGCAGTGACATGTTTTTAACTATCTGAGTATACCACTAAAACAAACAAGTACATTCCAATCGTCCTTGTGATACATCTTGAGCAACGACCACTGGAACACCCGTAAGGAAGTAGGAAGATGACATTAAGAAGGAATTAGAGGACATGTTGTGAGAAACGTCGATAGATGGACGTGTCTTAGGGTAGATCCCGGTAATGGGTTTCGTATTAACGGTGCGTTGAACGTTAGGGCTTTAATGCCACATAATTTTTATGTGCCTCCGCGAGTCTTGCATTTATGTCGACATCTAAATTTCATCATTGAAAATTCGGTGGGCCCTTTTTTTCACGTCCCTACTGACGTGACGTCACTATTGTGATTGGGCCAATAATAATATAGTCTGTGGTAATTAAAATGCGAGGTATTTAGTATTAGTGGTCTGGACAGTGCGCCGAGACCCCAATATCTGTTGAATCACCAATAATAGGCTCAACCCAACCCTGGATTTTATTCGCAGAATTGAATTTTTAATTGCCCCCCCCCCCGCCTCCCAGTTAGGCAAGTGGATTACAAATTGATTATTGGTTTCGCGTTGACGGACAAAATTTAAGCGGCGACAAAACAAATTCATAACCGAAACACATGCTAGCTGTCTGTGGGGTTCAGCGACTTCACCCTGCAATGTTCGTCTGTTGTTTCTAACACGAAATGAGGAACACAGGGAATAGATTATTTAAGGCAAAGATAATAAAACTCGCCATATGAACACTGTGACGCTTTATACTACTTCTCATAGAGAAATCTGATATTCTTTACGAATTTGTTATCGGAGTTTGTGTTAAGTATTTACTGTTGTAGATTCAGTCGAACCTATCGCTGTGTTCGTTTCAACCATGCCCAGAATGAACGAAGAATTCACGGCCAAACAAAAAGAGGGTGAGTCTACAACACAATACAAGGAAAAATGTATGGGCATAGGTCTTCTGAAACATGGTTTCCGAGTTACGGCCTCCTGTCGATTAAAGAAAATTCTCAAAGTGCCCACACTGGGCTTCAATGCACGAAGTTGCACGTCTGAACAGCGATTGCCTGAGTCGGTGGAAAATTCGAATTGTCTTATAAGTCATATCAAATACATTCTGTATTCGTTGTTGCAAGTCCTGTACGTCATTGACTTCTGTAGCACAAACAGTAGACCTTAGGTGTCCCCAGATATAAAATCTGAGAAATTTAAATCAGGGGAACGAGGAGACCATGCTGTTGGTTCGCTTTTTCCAGTCCTTTGTTCCAAAAACACGCTGTTCAAGAATTACCGAACTGCAAGAAGAAAATGTGGAGGAGTACGGTGATACATGAACAATAAACAGAACCCAGTCTGCAGATCCACATCATGCAACAGCCGTGGACGGAAGTTTCCTAGGAAATCGTTGTAAACGGTCCCAGTCAGACGTGGTGGAAAAAATTAGGGTCCAGCAATCTGTCTCCCTCGCTACCTGCATGGAAGGTGATTGTGGACACCAACGTACTCTTCAGTTGTCAGCAGCCGTAGTTCGGAAGCCACGCTTCAGACGCCGTGTGCTCATACGATATCTTTCCTTGTACTGTTGTGCAGATTCACTTTCTATTGGTTTGGCCGTGCATTGTTTGATGGTACTGTATATAACTGCAGTTGTCTCTTCTGTCGTTACGCACCAGTAAAAGTAGTAAAGAGATTGACCAGAAGGTGGCAGGAGCGAGAGAAGTTAGAGATGCCTGCGCTGCCGTCGACATTAGCAGAAGAACGTTCTATTTCGCGAATCTTCAGTAAAATCGCGATATCAGCTTGCTAACAAGGGCTGTAATGTGCGATTGTAGATTGCTGGAGGTTTTAACTGTGCAAGTCTTAGCTACAGATCGGAAATTTCAAATTCTGCCATCGAAATTTTAACAGGCTACATACTAATCAATAAATAATACAGTACACCGAATAACAGCTGTTTATTTCCACTGCCCGATCTTGAAAACTAAGGAACGCAAATTTATTTGATTCCATACTTCCGAAAAGGTCATTCGGGGAAAAGCGGTAGTAGGAGAATGGGAACATTGCACGACTAGACTAGTGTGCTCCTCACCAAATATTAAAAGGATCAGACAAGGAGAAATGTGTGTTGCAGGTTTGAAAAAACTAAGACAAGCATACAAAATTTGCTACGTAAACTCTGAGCGCTTGTGAGATCTAAGCCTGGACATTAGGATAATATTAAAGTCTGCTTACGATAATTAGGTTGTAAATACTGTGGCCTGGATTAAGCTTGCCCAGGATACGGTCCATTGGCAGACTGTTTTGAACACTGTGCTATGGAAGGGAAAGTTCCTGTACGACTTAGGAACTATCCAATTTGTGTTTGCATGTGCGTATATGTACACGTGTACATGGATGGACATAAGACCAGTAAGATACTCGTATGTGTGTATGTACATATGTAGACAGGCAAACAGACTTAGGCAGGAGGAAGGATAAATGTATTGACGGTATAATACAATGTAGTCTTTTAAGGACTAATGACCAGTTTAGCGGCTACGCTTCTTTTTGTGTCCGGTTGCGCATGTCGGCACTGAGAGGACATTGCCATATTAAAATCACATTTCATCCTCGCAAAGAGGTGAGCATGTACACGTAGTGCCATTGTGTTTACTATAGTGCCAGTCTGTTTGAACTTCCAATATGCGGCGGCGGTGGGGGGGGGGGGGAATATTTTTTCTTCCGAAAAAAGTGTACAGAATTCAGTATCTTTCTTCATATTATAAAATAAATAAAGACACAGACGTGACAGCCATTCTTTAGCCTAGCTTCAAGAAAACACGTTTTGATTCATCCGTTGTTTCCTAAATTTCAGGGTGGCGAATTCAAATCCAAACCCTGTTTTATTAAACAGGCCCTGTCTACTTTATCTGGAATCTTGGATGCAAGGTTTTGGGGTCCTTATGGCGGTGAGTTCAAGTTGCCGTCTTCTCTTGTGTGACCCCACATAATCTTTCAAACATATAGAAAAGTTCCAGGACTTCTACGCTGAACGCAAAACCAGTCTGCGTCCTCGTAAACATTGGTATCCCTCTAAAGACTGAACTTTTTCGTAATCCAGAGGACAACAACCTGAAAGGATTATGGAGCTTTTACTGCAAACGACTCTTGGGCGAATATGCTTTAACGAAATGCAGTAATTAGTAATTCTTCATATATTTTTTCCCATGGCGCAACAACCCCTATTGAGCTAGGACCTCCTCATTACCGAGGCTTTACTATGACACACAGTTACACACACCACACTCGGTAGGACTCCTCTGGACGAGTGATCAGCCCGACGCAGGGACCTCTACCTGACAACACACAACACTCATAAGCGACATACATCCATTAGCCCGGCAGGATTCGAACCCACAATCCCAGTAAGCAAGCGGCCGCAGACCCACGCCTTAGACGGCGCGGCCACTGGGATCGTCAGTTCTTCGTATATGGTACGTTTAAATTAATTGAGCTGGATCGATCAGTAGAGGGACTGGCCACGGAAGAGATTCGGTTCCGAAATGGAACAGGGATTTTCTGTTTGCCACCATATTAGTGACGGTCTGTAAGCAAACCGGGCTTTCTTTTCGCAGGGTGACGGAGCCTCTTTACCAGGTGAAAAACGGAGGGAGCTGAAGCTGACCACTCATCGCTGTTTTGGGATTTCTAAAGACGCTGTGTGTAGCTCAGGTAATATATATAATGTATATAAAATAAAATGGGATAATAATTAGTAAACGTTGAATTGGAGAGGATTTAATGAAGGGATCGTCACCTGATTTGAGGTACTATTCCGGCGTTTGTCTGGAGGAAGTAAATAACATCACGAAGAACTTTGGCATAGTCGGTATTTCGGCCAACATTCGAAGCAGACCCCTCTTAAATGCAAGTCACTGCCGTTATCGCTTAAACTAACTTGTTCGTTACCTTTTATGTACTCTGTTACAGCGTTCGGTTCTAGAAGTCATAGAGCTTTAGTTCCAGTAAAGTGTCGTAGCATAATGATTTTATTGCTTGCATGTCTACCTACATTTGTATCTCTGGCAATGTGCAGTGGTAATGCCTCTGTAAATTCTGACGTGGAAATTACGGTGTCGGGGTCGCGGTCCGAAAGTTGCGATCCTTGGGTTAGATAATCAGTAGCGCTGATAGTTACGGCAGTGGGCTGGGTTTGCCTCACCGACTGCAGTTTCAAGTTTCTCAACACATTCAGTTCACATCAAGTGCATTGCGGAAGTGTAAACTCATTACAGAATAATTTCGTTTCACTGCACGAACCTCAACACTAACATCCGTAGAAAAGACAAGTGAGGATGCACTGTCTTACCCTCACTATCTACTAATTTCAGAAATTGTTTTCTTTTTAACCTTGCTCATTATGAATACGTCTGTATCAGCGTACGATAAAACTCTCCATTTGCATTAATTAGGAGATGGCACTGTCGTGCATATAAAGGTAGTGTTACTGATTTTACCTGAAGGTTCTCCGGTCAGAGTACTTACGCATGTAACCCTCCTGCCATGTATGAAATAACACATTTCATGAATAAGACTGTTCTTTCTTTCGTTTGTTATATTTCTTACACGATGCTATTCTATCCTCGTGTGTTATTTAAAATAAAGTACATAAATTATGTTATGCCATGAAATAGTTTTCTGTATGTTCTGATATAGCCCTGTAGCTGTTGAGGAAACACGGGCATACACTTAGTTTTCTCTGCATTTACTCCTAGACCATCCCACCTGCTGATGACTGATACCGTTTCCGTATTTTTCTTTAATGTGTACTTACCGGATTGTGTGTTTGAGTACAGAGGATCCGGCAGAAGAGTAACATGAGTGTGAGGATTTGGACTATTGAGTTGAAAGAAGAACTGTATAGTACCGGATTAGCATTTGTTTGGAGGAGGGAACAAGAATTTGAGAGATGTAACAAAGATAGTGAAAGAGAGGTATAAGATATTGAAGGACAGAAAAAATGTCAGAGAAAAGCTCATTAACACTAATCGAAAAATGAACTTCTGTTAGGGTAAAACATCGTATACAGAATGTTGTTCGAGGAAAGAAAGACGCGGAAGAGCGTGGTCGCTAGCAGGGGCGAGGCAATTGGAAGGAATAAGAAGAAACACAGATAGAGGAAGATGCCCTGCATGTTTAGGGGAAGAGGATATCAAACACGTATTACGTGGTTTTTAGAAACTAGAAATTGGTGAATGAAGTTTTGAAATAAACATGGTTACATATGAAAACGAGGTAGCATACAGGAATATATTAAGATGCACTAACAAAGCTCAGGTGAGAGATTTAGGCAGATACTTAGACCAACTAAAGTATAAATGGGTTAATTAAAAAAGTAGGTGTAAATATGAATCAGTATCAAAATGTGATGCTGAACTCTGTTGTTGTTGTTGTTGTTATTGTTGTTGTTGTTGTTGTTGTTGTTGTTGTTGTTGTTGTATACTTGTTTCCACGCCGTAAAATAACACGTTCAGCCGAGACCGGAAGCAGGCATGTTCCACTCAATTACAATCCGTTATATTTTTCTTGGACATTCCCACTGGCATACGATAAATCCGAGTCGAAAATCAATTGCGATAAAGTATTTTCTTTATTCATACTACGCTGAATAAAAGCGTATAACACAGATGTTTAACTATGCGGACTTACTGTCGATTTCATTCAAACGAATTTTAGTTGACATAAGTAGTTTCGTGGGTATGCCAGACTGACTGAGAATGTGACAAAAAACGTCCGCCCTAGCCGAATCATAAGCTGTCTTGACGCCCGTTAACTAGCTGTCTGCTTATGTAAAAGTCGGCGGTTTAACTTCACAAGAAACACTCAGCTCCATGAACTTAGTTTTTGTTTAGTTAGACTGTAGCTTGTAAATACTGGTATATGTATTATCATAGGCATAACTTGGCTAATAACATTTGGGGGGCAAAACTGGCCATGGGTATTAGGAACTTTGTTTTACAAAGGAGTCAGTTTTGAAAGAGGGGAAAGTTGGTCCCATAAAACGCAAGTTTCTCATTTTCTTTTTTCTGTCTATTTTTTATTCATCATTATTCAATTCAGTAACAATAAAACTATTCCTAGGTTCAAAAATATTAGGGGGGCATCCCCCCCCCAGTTACGCCTATGTGTACTATATTTAATATTCCTCTGTTGGCCTTGATTAAGAGATGAGACTTTAGATCTTGTTTTCGTGTAACAAATGCAGTCCTCTGTGTACTCTACGTCTACTGATAATTCGGTAACCATTTATGATTGTTACGCACTTACGTTTGCCTGTCAGTGTGATCTTAATTTGACCTACTGATAACGTAAGTGACGAATGAAACGTATAAGATAAAATGTGACTTATACTCTTCGTGTGCACAAAGAACTTCCTGTTCTTAGGGCTGTCAATTAACAAACTTTAAACGGTATTCTTCTATTAGTCGTCTGCCAGTCTTAAAGCGTGTCAGAAAGTGGGCTGTTGTACGCTGACCTTGCGTTTCACGCCAGAGCCCGTAATGACTTTGTGGAACAGCCTGTGTTCTCCAGGTGCTTAGTGGGCAGGGTAATGAACCTGGGGTGTTCTGTCCGTCCCTTGTAATTAAAATCAACTTTTTCAATGCGTAAATTATTTGCTTACTAGTTTAAAGCTCGTGTAGGTTCAACGGTATTAATGGAACGTAACAATTTTTACACTTATTTTGTTTGTACGAATATTTCTTTCATGCAAAAAGAACTGTTAAGAAGAACTGTGTCGAAGAACTGTTAAAAGTTTTAAGCTACTTCTAGCAGAAAATATTTTCCTGTAAGTTCATGCTTCATAAAGACGTACCTGCACTGAATTATTAATGTTAATAATTGTGTTAATTATTGTTATTAAATATTATATTTATCCAAATTCAGCACCTTGAAATGAATAAGTGTCCTTTCCAGCACTCAATCAAACCCAGTTCTGTGAGCGAGTTTTTGGAGCGTCAAAATGATCCGCATTTTTAAACTGTCATTGTGACTAAAATATTCAAGGGATTTATATCAGAGTTGACTAAAATATACCCTCATCTTTACCCTAAATTAATATGCTGCAAGCTTTTTTGTGCGGAAAGAGCAGAACGAAGTCCCATACATAATAAGTCGAACTAAGGAATGCGATTTTGTCATAAAAAGAGAAAATCTTACGTCACAATTTGAAGAGCCGATGAACTCTTTGTACCTTCAGGAATCACACACTATTCTGAACAACCTCCCCATATAATCGAAGCACATTAATATCATCGTCGATATTA
This sequence comes from Coptotermes formosanus, assembly GCA_013340265.1. Classification (NCBI taxonomy): domain Eukaryota; kingdom Metazoa; phylum Arthropoda; class Insecta; order Blattodea; family Rhinotermitidae; genus Coptotermes; species Coptotermes formosanus. The sequence goes on along the minus strand of BLKM01010328.1, from coordinate 649,168 downwards.
TATGCTACGTGAAATACCAGCTAAAGACAGCAAACATACACGTACCAATAAAAACACATGTGCTGTGTGGACAGAATGCAGAATCTTTTAATGTTGAACCTGGTGGTACATAGAGTAACCACGAGGCTTTACATGCTTAACTGTAAATTTTAGCGGAGAAACTTTACGCCTGGAGAGACAGTAAAATTCACAAGGAACTTATGTATGTTGGGGGGAAGTAAACTTCGATGACAAATTCTACTGATTAATAACAAGAATTTCCTCACCTGTAAAGTATTCAGGCAGTACGTTGCACCAAGACACTGTTTATTACTCTTGTGCTTTCTTTTCTTCACTACGTGGAAATTTACTCTTATATAAACCTGTCTTTCTGCCTATCATCGCATCATGAAGACGTGGGAAGCAGTATGAAATTCCATGCATTCTTAAAGCAGATATTAGATCAGATGGTTTGTCACGTTCACGCTGCAGTTGTTTACTCCTCAGAAAGGCGACCCCAGCGTTTATTGGATAGGAGCTTTTTACACCTGTGTTCTTAAAGGTAACCAATCCTGAAAATATAACGTTCGAGTTTGATTTTTATGCTTGTGACTCTGGAAAAGTATTTATGTTACTGTATTTTCATATGAAAATCTAACAATTATTTTCCTAGCGCCTCAACCGCGCTGGCCTTATTTACATTGTAAGTATTTTGTACAATATGGGTCCGTTTTGAATACAAACCTTGTAGTTTAAGATTGAAAAAAACACTTCGCTTGAAGATTGAAACACAGAATTATATCGTATTCGTATACATAACACATGTAGCTTTCATGAGTTTAGTCTTGTCATCCATTTTTCTGTCGTTGCGAGTAATACTGCATGGAATACCCGCTATAAAAATAATAACGCTGCCTATCATCTGCGGGGGGGGGGGGGGGGGCGAGCGGTACCGCGGTTGCTGGAGACACTGCGCCACAAGACAGGAGGTTCTGGGTTGGACCCCCGGTAGGGAGCTTGAAAATTTTCAAGTGACCTGTTCCTTCTGTGCGCATGTCGTAGCCATGGGGTCCACTCAGCCTGTAACAGAAATGAGTACCAAGAAATTTCCATGAGGGTAAAGTGCGGCCGGCGCTAGAGTTGACAATTCTGCCGTCGTAGTTGTGCCGAATGTCATCGTAAGGATAGAAGCCCAACTTTCCATCCCCCCTCTGAGTCTGTATGACTTGTTACGGGAAGGCTTTAGTTTGCCTTTATCATCTACACGTGCGTAAGGGATGAATAAGCACAGATTCGCGTCCATCCGTCTGCCTACAGGTTGCCTCTCTCCGTCTCTTCCCCCATTCTCATCATTTGTCCCTGGAATTCTGGCTATCTTTCCATATCTCTGTTTGCATTTTAGATTTGTTACTGGTGTTGAGGAGGTGACGTCGCGCTGTAGACCCAAGCTGTTATGAGGTCAATTGTGTGGTTTTCTGAACGTTATTGGCAGGCAAGGGAGAGCCCACGGGGAGGGGGGGCGCCGCTGCCCCAAACCTCCTAACACTAATATTTAATAAACACAGATTTTGTAGATATAAGATCGTGATATCAAAAAATTTTACATTATTTCCCCTTCAGCCGTAATCAGCCGCTGAACTCGGCTGATGACTAGTGCATGATAATTTTGAAAAATAAATTATTAAAATTAAAAAAAAAACAAGAAGGTAGGACACTGTGATTGAGTCAACATGCAGTTATATATGTATGTATACGATGAATGCAGTTGCAGGCAGTGTTATGTTATACTTACAACATAATATTTATAACATCATTTTTAGAACCAAACATAAATTCTATATACCCTCAGGGTCAGTCAGCCCCCCCCTCCCCCCAAGGAAAAATTCTGTTTGCGCCCCTGCTGGCAGATAGACGACTGAAACAATTACGCAATCTTATCTCGTGTTTTGTCCACTTTTCCTTTAAATTTCTCCGTCCTATCAGATTTCCTTTCTGTTTTCCTCACTTTCTTCTTCTTCATTTCTCGCCTGTTTTGCTGTCCGTGTTCTTGCACGTCTTCGTTTTTTCACCTCCATTTTCCTTTTATCTGCATTCTACAATATTTGACCGGCATAATATTTCCGCTCAGCATCTGAAAGGAACATAACACCCAGCGAAACTTTGTGCATTTCGTCACCGTTTATTAAACATACTTCCTGTGTATGCATTCAGTATTGTTGGAGGGAAGGGATTATTGATGTAGTTTCAAGGCCACATTACCAAAGACGCGAAGGACGTTTTCTTCCACAGTTGATTGTCATGAAGCTCTGTAATTGAGTTTCCAGATATTGGAGCTGGATTGAAACGCCCATGGTTACAACTTCACCTACATTTAAATTACGGATCTGGAACTGCGTGCTCAGAATTATACATTTGTTCCCACTTGACCGCAAGGAACTCTGTAGCGCTGCTCGGATACCACCGTGCAGCCAGGAATTTCTCTGTTACATATATCTGTTTCCGCCCCCTGCCCAGCCCGGCCTTTGCTCGGGTGATTGTGGGTTCAACAAAATCTGTCAGGAAGTACTCACCTACCCGTATTAGTGAATGCATTAAGAGTTCACATTTATTTGCATTCTCAGCAGAAGGGGACTTGCTTCATGATTTGTATATCCATGTCTTATTAGGGTGATCAAATCAAAGAGGTTGAGATGAATGAAAGATGGAGCATGTATGGAAGAGAGGCGAAATATATACAGAATTCTAGTCGGGAAATCTGGAGCAAAGAGACCGTTTGAGAGCGTAGATAGGAGGATAATATTAAAATGGATAGTACATAAATAGAATGGCTGTGGACTGGCTTGGTTTGTGAGATTTGGAATTTTAGATTTATCTGTCTCAGAATATGGGCAAGTGACAGACCTTTGCAAGCGCGGCAGCAAATATTTAGATTCAAAATGCGAGAAATTCCTTGAACGTGTGACCAACTAATAGCATGTCAATAACGATTATCTTCTAAGTTTTTCAGTAGCTTACTTGCGATATAATTTAGAATCGCGTTTTAGTCGGCCCAAAATATCATTTGAAAATGTGACAACCCGGAGAAGTACAACGAAACTAAGGGAAACTTGCGTGGTTGAAAAGAGTGCCTGAACATGAATGCAGTGTGCAGACATACAGATGCAGGTGCACACCCCGAACTTTTCCTTGGGGGAGAGAGGGTGCTCACCCTGAAGCTATGTATAATTTGTTTGATTTTAAATATTATATTATAAAAATCATTACACTGTCTACAAGTGCGTTTGTATACATGCAAATAGAATTACGTGTTCCATGACTCAATCACAGTGTCCTGTCTTCTTGTTTTTTTTAATTTTAATAATTTATTTGTCGAAATTCTAATGTACTAGTCATCAGCTGATTTCAGTGGCTGATTTCGGCTGAAGGGGAAATCACGTAAAACTCTTGATATCATAGTATCTACAAAATCTGTGTATTTTAAATTCCAGTTTTGGGGCTTTTGGGGGGCTGCAGCCCGGCAGCCCCCCACCCCCTTGGGTGCGCCCTTGTCCAAATTTGACCTAAATTCAACATGCACGACAATAGACATCTGTTGAGATGAAACGCAGAGGGCTGGGGTTGAAAAACTCACTAGACTGACGGAGAAGATAGCGATCCTACGGGGACATAGAGGCAGAATGCTGTATTGCTTGCCTTTCTCGGCCCTAGCGCCGACTTTGGGAACTTTGGATACTCCATCTTATGTGCGCTTCAAATGGCAGCGAAGGTTTAAAGTCCCATAATTACGCAATCGAAAATTATTTCGCATTTGCTCAGGATAGCTCAATTAATACTTTTACCTTCAGTGTGTCATTCGTAATTAAATATACGTAACCCTAGCTGTTTATGCATCTTATTGAAGTAACTGCTAAATACGTCTGTTCGCAGATAACAAGGAATTTGGCAGTGTGGCTCTGAAGAAGATTGCTTACCCCTCGCGGAGGGTGTAGTGCGTTTTACTCACCCGGTCGTGTCGCGTTGGGGTCCCGCTGCCGGCCATTCCCCCGTCGCTGGCAATGCCGCCAGTTTGCTATCGGTCTCTGAACTGATAACCCGAAGGGCGCCTGTGCAGGTGCGGCAACAGTACTATCGACGCTAATGCCCTGGCAAACATAAATGTATTCAATTGCAGCACACTGCGAGCAGAGAATTGGAATGGCAGGAAATTGAACAAATCCATTTGTTTCCAGTATGCGTGAGGGCCTGCACGTAAGGGACACACTGCACTCCGTGCGAGTATTCAGAGCAACAACAAAAGCAATAATATTTGTTATTGTTCTTATTATCAACAGTATTTTTGTTTCCTTTATCGTTTGTAACTTTCACGCAATATTAATGAGTATCAGGGTCAAACCGTGTCCCTGACGCACCGCACGTAATAGCTGCACGAAAAATACGTTTGAAATTAAATTAAGTTCAACGTAATATCTCACTCAACATGGGTGCTGTACTCCGAATAGCTTTTTGGTTGTGTTGTTGTGTTGTTTCTGTTTTGTGCTCTTTATTCGCTCTTGACTCAGCACGTTAATGAGCAACTGAATTGAACTTAGTTGTTATTATTAATGTTATCATCATCGTCGTCGTCGTAGTCGTCGTCGTCATCGTCAGCATCATCATCATCATCCTCACCATCAACATCATTAAGGCTGACTGAAGAACAGCGTGAAAGAATTTTTTTCTACCGCAAGCTTTAAAACAACGCACATATCTTGTAGCTTTGCATATTATCGTGCATGTCTTTACTAAACCATAAAAATCGAGACCAACAAATATACGGTTTCTTGGGAGAGCCCCATAATTGTCTGCAATTAATCTAGTAGGTGTTTGGGCCGGATAATGGCCCAAATGAGCCGAAACACGTGGGAGATAAATCACAGAAAATTAGGGATTTCTCCCTAAAATAGTGTATTTTGTTGGTTTTGATCTTTGCGATTAAAATAATATATTTATTTTTGTATAGCATCGTCATCATCATCATCATCATCATCACCACCACCACAACCACCCCCACCACCACCACCCCCACCTACATTCCTTACATCACAGCAGTTTAGCTGGTTCTCACACGAGTACGAGTCACACTGACGAAGCACTTCTTATTCACTGTTCTGCCAAAAACTTGCAGACGGTACGGCTTCTTATTATTACTATTATTATTATTATTATTATTATTATTATTATTATTAAGCAGTCTGTTTATCAAATGCAGTGTCTTCAAATTTCCCCCAATCTGCAATAACACCACTGCGGGCTTGCACACTTGGGAAGTAAAAAGCAACACTAAAGCTAAGCACTACAAGCAAGGAAGCGGTGCGAAATTTCGAGCTTATATACTATCAGAATACGACAAATATAGCGCAGAGAGAATCGGCGTTTAAGTAATAATGTTTTAGCAAAATACGTAAAATGAAAATAATGACTTTACCCCACGAGACCTGTATACACTGAATCTGTTCCCGGTACGTCCAACTTGCAGTCCGTGAGCCAGATGCGGTCCCTTGACCCCAGCAGGCGACCAGTCCGAGATTGCGAATGGGTGGATGGGGGGGGGGGGGGCCGGATTAGCTACCACGTAAGAGCTAATAAGAAAGAGGAGGCCGGTAGGGCCACCTGCCCGCCGGGACCGTTGTCTAATTTGCTACCTCCAGGTGTCAGTGAATTAAAATATGCATTCCTGCTGAAAATAATTTATATTTGTGAATAGCTAAGAGGCTGCACTAATTCAGTGTTGTCAATAATAAATATTGCGGGCCGCACACAAGGATCTATAACAATGTGGCGTACGACTGGAAAAACGACCCCGATCTATGCGAAAGATATCGGCGTTCTCTTCTTGTGATCAAATAATTTGCAGACTGGTGGCTAGATGACACTACTGCTGCTAACACAATTGTTTGCTGTTATATTTAGAGAGAGAGGTCTTTGCTGAGTCATTCTGTGCTTGGAATAAGGCTGTAATAGTGTAATTGTTGAGTAAAGTCGTGTTAAGTACGAGTATATGTTGTTTCATGTGCGACTTTGTCATACCTAGAAAAGTCAGACTTGAAAGGACAGAGTTTCTGCACCAAAATTTGGTTTAAACTAAAAAAAAATATAGAGAAGCTTTCGGAACGTTGAAAGTAGCTTCTGGAAAGCATACAGTGGAAAGAAGAAACGTTTTTAGTGGCTTCACAAATTAAAAAACTGTGTGACATCTTTAAAAGACACCGAAATTTGCGACGTCTGTCGACGAGTAAAACAGGTGAAAATGTGGATCGAGTTAAGAAATCTGTCTTCAAATTTAATCTGTGTAAATTCAGAGCATTTTGAAATGCAGTCTAAACATACGTTGTGTTGCTTCCAAATTCGTGCCTTGCGCCAGCTTTCTGTGCTGTGTCTGTGGGTGAATTTTTGGCTAAACAAAATGACTGTTCTTCCTCAACCTCCATACCAACCAGATTTAGCCCCGTGTGAATTCTTCCTTTCCCCAGAAACCCTGGATTGCCTTAGAGGGAGGGAGATCTAATGACATGAAGCACAATTGCGGGAAACACTTGCTAAGTTTCAAACACTGCACTTCGCGAAGTGGTTTGAGCGGTGGAGCGATGGTGGGATTTGCTCTATAACGTCTCAAGGAGACTAAATGAAGCGGACAACATTGACTGAACGTGTTGTTGTTATGGAGAAGTAAGTTCAACCCAGAAACTGTTTGATGGCACCACGTTAAGTTCTGCTGTCATCTCCTTGCTATTTTTGTTATTTGTATGTGTATCTCACACGTATCTTACACATTACAATTATTTCTTGCATTCTTCCTCTTTAACTTTACTGCGTTTAATTTATTCTCCTCAAATAATATAGTATTCAAAATTAATGAAACTCTTTTGCACCTCCCATCCCATGGATTGTCACCACTTTGGGGTCTCCCCGACTGTTTGAAAACCGCTGTAATATACCTAGGATTCTTATACGCAAGTGTAACCTGTACTGCTGGTTCTGTTATTACGCACACTTAATATTTCGCTTATAGAGTCTTATAAAATGAACTATACGAAGCAAATTAAATTTTACGTCATTGTGGTCCAAATAAAGTACATAGCTTTCACTAGCTTCACAAATTTGTCATGCATAATGTTCTAATTGATGGCCAGCGGCGGGCCTTGCATCGTTGAGCACTGTGTTTGTTAATCTGGGTGAGAGATAAAATTACTCTTATGAACAAGGCACTCAATTAGGTCTCCTGCAATTTTACAGCACCTGCTTGTGGCTGCAAATTTTCTCTGTCATATTACTTGAACGTTTTTTCTTCTCCTTCTATCCTGTTGCTGGACTTTGTACGTCTGCATCCTTGGTGAGGCGCGCCACCTGCTATCCTCGGGCATGGTCCGTGTACCGCCAGCTGCCTACCGTCTTGTAGCACGCTTCTAGAGCGGTGGGTTCCACAAACAGGTGAGGAAGCTGCTTATGTAGGATGGTCGTCGTTGGTACAGTGAAATCCGAAATATCGGAATAGCAGAAGCTTCACACACTTTGCTTTCAATACCCATTTCATATTTTTCCATGATTTTCTCTGTCAACTGTTTTCTTGTGTATCTTGTTTCCTTCATCCGTCCTGCCTGCGACCGCTAGAATCTCAGGCGGTCGGGACGTGAAGCTGGCCATTTACTTCCATCTAATGCTGAAGTTAAGAAAGCGGCGCCTGTAGCTAGACCTCTCCACTTCCCACATGCCGTCATGGCGTGATGCTTAGTTAAGCAGTGACTTTGCCTTTGAACATTACGAACATTACAACCTTACCTCAGTGCGTGAGATCATACTCTACTGCATGTACTGTACACTGGTGGTCAGGCAATCTAACTAGAGCTGCATCAGTGGCGGTGAAACCTGACAGAGTGGTCAAGCGATGTATGTAGCAGCGTGCTTAAGCGTAATGGAGCAACTAAGGAAAGTAAAAAAAATTTCTCTTATAAACCCTTTTGGCCTTGCCATGGCTCAGGCGGTTAGCCGCCGGCCACCAACCGCGGAGGCCCGGGTTTGATCCCGGGTCAGTCCATGTGGGATTTGTGATAGACAAAGTGGCACTGGGACAGGTTTTTCCCCGAGTGCTTGGGTTTTCCCTTCTCAATTTCATTCCACCGGTGCTCCACTACTTGGAAAAGGACACAACATCATCATCTTCTTCTTCATCGTAGGGTTACACAAGAAATCTTTAGGCTGCGGTGCGCTCGTAGCGTCTGCTGCGGGGCCCTTCTGTACTAAAAACAAACCCCTTTCACTTACTAGGATTGAAATATGACAGCAGGTAGTTGATGGTTCGTCTCTCCGACGGAATCGAAAATGTCAGGTTGCGACTGAATGATGCAGTAAAATGTCGCCTATCTGTCAGGGGTCGGGACAGAAGCAATGACGAGTACGAGAATAGACGGATAATAGAGCAAGCCCTTAAAAATTTCACACTATGTAATAAAGATAAAATTACTTATTACATTACATACTACAGTATATGTATTTACAGATGAAAATTACAGAATAGGTAAAGATTTTAAAAAATGCTACGTATCTTAAGTACACACTGCACGCCATGTAATAAGGAACGCATGCCCTTTTATTCCTGCGCGTTCTACACACAGTGGCTCGCCACCATGACGGTTAATAGAAACTGACGGATAATCGTTGACAGACAACACTGGTCTACAAAATAAAACTTTTTTTAATTATCGGAAAGAAAAGTGTACTTTTCTAGACTAACTTTTCACGCTGATTATGAAAATGTTTTTAGATTTTTCCTGGCACGTGCAGTTTTTACAGGACAACTTATGCTCTGATATTCATAGAAATTGTAGTAAGACAGATACATAGGCACGCTTGCAGAACATAAAACATAATTTGATGTAAAATACATCATTAGTTCTACTGAAAGCAAAAGTTAAAAATGTGATGTCTTTGTCTTTCTGTGGCACAGTAAGTCTGGACCATCACAGTGCAACAGCCACCAGTAATCTGCCTCTGCCACCACTGAGTCATTCCAGAAACCTTGATAGCGGTGTTCCATTGACTTGTTGAAAGCGCTCACCTTGCTCGTCGCTGACTTCACCAAGGTTTTCTGGAAAGAAATCTAAATGTGAATGCAAAAAGTGAACTTTAAGTGACATGCCATATCCGGTTTCCTTATACGCATAGAGAAGTTCTGGATACCATCACTGAAATCAGGAGATTTCTTTCTACCTAAGAAGTTTGCACAGACCCACTTAAAGCTTTCCCAAGCTACTCGTTCTGTGTCAGTCAGAGTTTCCACGAAGGCTTCATCTTCCAGGATTTCTCAGATCTGAGGTCCCACGAAGATGCATTCTTTCAGTTTTGCAGTGCTAATGTTGGGAAATTTTTTACTTGGGTATTGGAATCCTTTTGAATTTGTCTGCTTTCACTACGCACGCAATCAACCCGAGTTTCATGTGGAGAGGAGGAAGGAATATCTTAATGGGATTAACCAGAAGAATGTGTTGGGCACTGTCTTTTCCTGGCTCATAAGTCTTCCTTGGTTCCCAGTAACGCTTGATGTAATATTCGGCTGAACAGCGACTATGCCAAAGGCATAAGAAGCAGCAGAACTTCGTAAAGGCTCCTTTCATACCCATCAACATACCAGTCACCTTCAGATCTTCACACATGTTCCATTGGTGAACATTACACTGAATTGCCTCTAGTAGTATTTTCATGTTATCATAAGTTTCCTCTACGTGTACAGAGTGAACAATCGCAATGGAAGGTTTGCAGTTTCCGTTATGGAGGACAGCTTTCAGATTTCGCTGCGAATAGTCGATGAAAAGCCGCCAATTTGATGAGCTGTGTTCTTGTCTCAGTTCCTTAAAGAGGCCGTTGATGTTGTGGCAGAAGACCATGGGACCATATACCCTAAAAATGTTCGCAAAACATTACTGCGTATTCGGTAGTGGCAAACTCTGACATCACTCTCTGAAAAATTTCTTTCCTTCGACGTAAACGCAAGCAGCTCTGCTTTGTCTTCTGACAGAGGAAGGTATCGAATGACATCATGAAATTCTGGCTGATTAAATCATTGTGGTTCTGAAGTTCTCTCCTGTAGGATCTATGTATCGTCTGAAGAGTGCCGAACAGCTTCAGCCGACGAACCATCTTCATGTTGCATTTGTTCGCGTAATACCAGTCCATTCTCTGGAGGCTGTGGAGCTGGTAAATGATCATCATGAGGGATTAGCTTCATTGCAGAGATTAGGTTTGGGTACACAGTTTTATGCATATTCTATGCTGAGAAACCAGTAACACTGACACAACAACGTTCCTGAGAAAACGTAACCGACAGCGCGACAGAGTGTTCCTAAGTAACGTCACAACCTGTGACTATAACTGATACATTCAGACCTGTTTATAAAAATGTTGATTATATATTTCATGAATTTTTGAGAATAATAAACATAATCAACATGATTATATTACGTCAATAAATTCAAGGTTATAATCCAGTTTTCATATGAAAATAGCCATCCCCTCCTCCCTCCACCTCAAAAACTATACGTTCTGGAGAAAAACTAGGTATACATTTGGAATCAGCGGCTCAAACTTTGTCTAATTTACTTGTTAGTTTGCTTGATCAATTTTCCTTGTAGACCAGTGTAATTGACGTTTTATTGTATTTTATATAGTCCTACAATTCGCAGTAGTGTTGAATATGCTTGTGTACTCGTATACTTCAGAAGTAAAGTGGGCCTCTCTTAGCTTCCCTGAATAAAAGCCGACGTCTCGATCCGTCATTTCCCATGTTTCAAAGACTTAAACACCGCTAAAACCATATAACCACCGCAAACACCTTACTTTCACAAAAGGGTTACATTAAGCTGTAACATGTACTAGAGAATGCGCATGCTATAGCTGATTGGTTTAACGCTCGTCACGTGACAGTCTTTGTTACCGTACAGCTAACAACTACCGCCGTCTTGTCCGTATTCTAGAATAGTTGATAGCTTTTCACGGTATGACCTAGATTGTATTCGTAAACAGGGACGTCAGTCGGGCTGTAGTTTATAGATGACACTGTGCTTGTCTGGAATCGGTGTTTGCAATTATTTTTTATCTGCGGCATAGTGAAACAGACTTTCCAGAACGTTCTGTATCGGGGAATGGTAGTTATATTGCCAGAGTTTCACTGGAAACTCTCTCATTTGTAATTACTCGGGTGTTTTCAAGAGAAGAAGTGTAAGGTTCTTTCGTAGATCCATTTATCCTACTTAACGTTTTCAATTTAAGCCTTTCGTTCACGGCGCCTGTATAATTACACAATTCAAAAACTGGACTTGCACTTGGAACTTTACGCATGTCATGGATTGTTCTACTTTCTTCGTATTCTTCGACCGGAAACTTCATCGCAGTCAGCAGCCTATGAACAAATTGCACCTAACTAGATGTATAATGTAATCTCTTGCATTAACATTTAATGATGAAATTTGCACCACTTTTTGTTAGTAATAAAATCATGAGATGCGATCTATGTTGTTTTAATTCTCATTCGCAAGTGTAGATTTTCTAAATTACTCTTAATGGTGGGGGGGACATTTTAATGGCATGAAGTATAACATAATAATGTTTGCATCCCAATTAAAACTGTTATGACTTGTAATTTTTCTGGATGAAATGAGTGAATAAATGTCTGCTGTTACTGAAACTCACTTTACACTCACGTAGAGTCGGAATTGGTTTAACAGCTTGGCACGCAAGGGGGGGAAGAAAAATGCTGATGGGTTTTGGTTGGTAAAGCAGAAGGATAGAGACCGCTTGGAAGTCCTAGGCATGAATGTAAGGATAATATTAAAATGAATCTTAAAGACATAAGTGGAGAGGACCTGGACTGGATTCATCTGTCTCAGGATAGGAACAAGTGACGGACTGTTTTGAACACGGTAATGAACCTTTTGGTTCAGTGTAATGCGAGGAATTTGTTTACTAACTAAAGACCTATTAGCTTCTCAAGGACACTGTTCCGTGGAGTTAGCTAATTGGTTTAATGGGTGCTAAGGTTAAGTGAATTCTTGTCCGTCGACAAGACACTTTTTATTATTATCTTTTTGTCACGTTTCGCATTCCAGACACTTGGTATAACCCATAGTTAACACCTGCCTGCAGAATTCTGAACTGATGTCAGTTAATCGTAATGAACTGTCGCAATTATGGCACTACTAAACAAGTATTAAGTGCGTTTGCCGTTGGCGTTTTACGTTTCAGGATTCAGGAGGGCAGTGTCTTATAACCAGCTAACTCAGTTGTCGGGGTCATTCTTTAAAGTTGATATGTACTCAGCTGTAAAAGAAATTCCCTGCTCTTATGCAACCCACATGTCTCTGTCTTCATAGCTCGCAACCGGATCCTGTTCTGAGCCAGTTCAATCCAGATCTCCTTTAATATCCTTGCCTCTTTTTGAAATATTAATTTTAATAATATCCTCCCAGTTGTGTGTAATTAATCTAGTCAGTATGTCGTGTTTTTCACATAGCCATTGTTGTCACTGCGCTACAAGCCAGAAGGTCACGGTTTCGATTCCCAGTGGGGTCGTTGAGTTTTTTTATTGACATAATCATTCCGGCCGCACTATGGCCCTGGAGTCGACTCAGCCTCTAACTGAAATGAGTACCAGGGTTATCTCCTGGGGAGTAAAGGCGGCCGATGCGTAGGGCTGACAACCTTGCCACCTTCATGTGCCAAGTGTGTAGAAATTCTGGGAGTTTCAACCTCCTGGCGCTCTAAGAGCCTGTCCAGGCCTGTACAGGGATTGCTTTACCTTTTATCCGTTCCTGAGTACGATTTCAAGGCTCTGCATTCACTGGAAGTGGTGTTGTTCCCACATGACACTTTCGCGAGGCCGCCATGTTTGTTACTGGAAGATAAAACTTACCACAATCAGTTGATTTTCGACGGTTATCCTTCTGTCAGTTTCAAGAAAATCTGTCGGTTATTTCCTGTTATATTGATGTGCAAAAGAGCGGGCTTAAAACACACCAAAACGCTACTAATGTGTCGAGGAAGGAACATGGTTTCTTTGAAATCGTAAACACGTTCAAATTAACAAGTCGTTTCTCTTGTCGTCTAGCATGTGCATAGTTTCGGCAGCGTCAGACAGCTGATTCGTGTTCCAAACATATGCAACTTGTGTCTTCTTTATAAAGTGTCGAGGATTCGTCAATAAATATGCAGTAACTTTCGCAAAAACATTGACCCCTCGCAAGAATGATAGGAACTGTTTCATTGCAAACGTGTCGTCCAGTGTTCTTGACCTCTTACTGTAACTGCCATTGAATGTAACGGCATAGAACATATAATTTCTGTTTTACGTTCAGCTGGTGTTCGCTTCAGATCTCGGCTGAGGGGCCCAGGATCATTAATGACATTTTCATGTTTTCCTTCCGTTTCTGCACTTAAATATCCAATTAGAAATAAACTGGCTTCCCATGTTTCTTTCCACATCTCTCGCAGTTTGCCTTTTTGAACCATTCTCACGCCTCACTTTGTGATACATGTGACTGAGCAGAGACGTACAAAGCAGCTGATAGTCTGTGAGTTGGTCAATAAACTACCCGCTGTTTATGGAACCTGAAAGTTTATTAGTTTGGTCGCAAGTGTCTGCCACTCTACCTTAAAAGATAGAGCAGTCCCATTACAGGTCTGGACAGGCCCTTAGGGTTCCAGGAGGTTGAGACACCCAGATTTCTAGCCAGTCGGCACATAAAGGTGGTAAGGTTGTCCGCCCAACGCACTGGCCGCCTTTCCCCCAGGAAATATTCCTGGTACTCATTTCTGTTAGAGGCTGAGTCGGCCCCAGGTCCATACTGCGAACGAAAGGATTACGTCAATGAAAAATTTCAATGACACCATCGGGAATCGAATCCGCAACCTTCCGGTTTGTAATGCAGTGCCTCAACCAACTGCGCCACCGCGTGCCACACTCTATCTTAACCTGACCCAAATAAATCCAGCCCACCCGCTCACACCCTGTGTCTGTCTGGTACATTTTAATATTATTGTCCCATCTGCTTCTAGGTCCCGAAGTGGTCCCTGACGTTGAGGTTTAGCGATGAGGTCTCAACTTTTGTATCCGCTGTTGTTCTTAGCCATGCATCTAGCATTTCCCGTCTATCTACACTTTCTTGATTAGGTCACTCTAACAATATTTATTGAAGCATACAAATTTTGAAATTCATTACGCAGTTTCATCCATTATTCTCTCACTGAGTTAGTGACTGTGTTACGGACTTGACGACGTGAGAATCGGTGTTCAATTTCTGACAGGGCGGAGAATGTGCCTTTCAGTACCGTGTCCACACCGGCTCTAGAACATATCCAGACTCCTATCCACTGGGCGCCATGGCTCTTTCCTAGGGATAAAGCGGCCTGAGCCTGGAGCTGACCAATCTGTCCATTTAGTGCCGAGATTAGGAGTGCATGGAGCTACACCTCCACCCGCCCATGCGCCTTCGTCTGAAGATACTGAATTAAGCACAGGGGCAAATTTTACCTGTTACTGTTTTTGTCTAATATTTTCGAATATACTAGTATATAAGAGGAAAACAAAACATACTAATGAATTAGCGTGATAGTATTGCGATACATGTTATCATGACAGTCCATAAGCGTGCTCATGGAGTAGTAATGTGCGACGCACAGGTGCAGTTAATTGTCTCCTTTAGGCACCACTTGACAACACATTCATTTGGAACACGCAATAAAAGCTCCCTGTCGCAATTGGCTATCTGTTCATAAATATCGACACGCCTAGAAAGTGTTTTTACGTCCTCGTGCATAAAAAAATACACCTTTGTTCTATGAATCACTCACCTGGATGAAGGCCGTCATAAAATCACAGTGAATAGTTTTAATCCGAGAATATTTGACTGCTGATACCATTTAATGTTTCGAAAATTGTTTTGTTATCATTAGTGAATTTAAGTGATTGCTGAATTATGTGTACACATGACCACAAGTAGTCCCTAAAATATCGTTAGTTAAAAGATGGTAAATGAATCTCTGTGTAAGAAACATGGAACTACCAGGCAGGAGCATAAAGGCTCAGTTTTGAATACGGACAGAGTAGGAAGTAGTGCTGCACAAATATGTTACCGTACTGTTGGTATCTTCAACTGTACAGTGTCGAAACGTGGGATAATTACTGAATGATGAATCCAAAAGGGTTTGGAAGGAAGCGGTCATAACATATGCGAGGTACTGCCTTTGGCATGTGTAAGAAGGGACTGAGTATAACCACAAAGAACTTCAGTCAAGGTACTCGGTTTTCAGACCGAAATTCGAACCGGGCACTTCTCGGATACAAGTCTAGAGCGTTACCAATACAGTAATCTGCTTCTTGCGCTTGGACCAGTATAAAAGGATAAACGAAGCTAAAATGTTGGAAGGAAAAAAGAAAGAAAGAGAGAGGGGACATCGGTGAGAAGTAATAATAGAAGACGAAACTGGGGAAATGTGCAGGAATTTTAGGATATTTTATGTATAAGACGAATGCAATGAGACGCAGAGATAGACGTCACAATTTCCGAAGACCGTAATTTTGGGTGCGACAGATGTTAAGTTACCAAAATAAATGGACACTTTTTTGTTGTTACCTTCCCTTTGTGCTATTAACATTTGATTCTGCGCCAGGCAACGAGTAATCATGGCCTCTATTCCAGAACTTTTGCAGTGTTCTCATGGACTCTGATGAACTAGCACTGAATAGCCATGCAACTACATGCCAAATATCCGTTAACAATTCAAGTACAAAGAAGCGAATTCCAAACTTCCCAAAATGAATAACTGCTGAACATGTGTAACAATTCATATCCTTCGTTCCTCCAACAAAGAAAATAATTCCTCTTCCATATTATATATTATCTACGCTCTCTCAGCTGTCTGTCTGCATTGAATATTGAAGGTTAGAAGATAAATCACTGTGAACGAGATACAGTTGTGAATAAGTAAACCTTTCAATGTTTGTGTACTGAATGCGGCTAAATAGCATCCAAAACGAGAGGCGAAGGTCAGACAAGTTACTACTGGACGAACTCACTTCTAGTCAACAGTGACCAGATTTAAACATCAGTTCTATCAGGCTCTGGGAATGGTACATATGGCGTAAGATTACTTGAGTTCCGGACTTTGTGCACTGCTGGTCCGAAAACAACACAGAATTTCGTAATGTGGGGTGTGTTTCCGTCGTGAGGTGAAAGGGCACGGGATTCACCCAGTCAGCTGGGTCCGGCACAAAGAGCTTTTCTGAATCTGTTGTCGGAGCAGCTGAGTACGTACCGCCTGTAACGTGTCGCCTGCAGACGGAACTGGATCTAATTTCCGAAACATTGTGTTGTTTTTGGAACGGCCGATCATGGGTAAAATCCAGAAACAAATCCTTCAAAGACATGATAGTTCAGTCAGGGGAATATAATAATTGGTTACAGGTTGGACGACCGATTTCGACTGCCACCAGGGGCATCTCCCAGCCTCCTGCCCCTTGTTCTTTCCTTCTGAGGGTAAAGCGGCAGGGGTCTGAAGTTGACAGCTCATTTCGGTCTAGGGTAAATGTAAAATATTTCTGGAGCTATACCTTTATGTGTTATGCTTCTTCTTGGCACGGTGCTGAACTGAGTAGACTTACATGTAGAACTTTATCTTATGAGGCATCTGTGTCTTGTTCTGTCCTGTCATAATGGCCTTGAAATCACACCATATCCAAATGCCTCTATGGATGTTAGGATACTAATTGATTTGCCTTGTTTGACAATATAATACGACACTGTTGGTTATGTACCTCGTATTTGCTCAATTCATAACGCGGTATCATGAGATTATTATCCAGGTTACTGCGTTTTAAATTATTCGACGAACAGTTGCCAATTCCAGGATTTATACAATAACGTCAAACGAGATGCGTTGATGGTCGTGACTGGTGAAAGTGCAAACATTTATGAGGAGGAGGCGATCATGTCTAGTTTTGGGGGACCTTCTGTCTCGAGATACAAAGGGAAAGCAAACGTTACAATCAGCGTAAACAGTGTCCTGTAAGAAATTAGAACTTGTTGCCTCTCTGATGCCGATCCCAGTGACCGCGCGGTCTAAGGCGTAGGTCTGCGGCCGAGCGCTTGCTGGGATCGTGGGTTCGAATCCCACCGGGGTATGGATGTTTGTGTCTTGTGAGTGTTTGTGTTGTCAGGTAGAGGTCTCTGCGACATGCCGATCCCTCGTCCAGAGGAGTCCTACCGACCGTGGTGTGTGTCTGAGTGTGATCAAGTGAAAATAAACAACCTCGACATCTACTGGAGTAGGTAGAATGGGGACGGAATACGTCTGCGTCTCCCTGATAGAAGTCTCCAGCGTTCGCAATAGCTTACATCACACCGCCAACCGCGTGTCGTGAGCACGTGACGTGCATGGTTATTACTCAGCACTGTAACATCGACGTGTCATATTACAAGGGGTCATCACGGAAGCACGCATAGTGAACATCCACGTACACCGATGTGCCACTCTGAAATCTGTTCTTCCGGTTAGGAAGAGTTCATATCTTACATCAGCTGATCAGTTACCTCGAAAACTGTGAGATGAATTACGCACATCATCATTCTTTTGTTCAAGGTACCATGGTCATCAAGATAGGCGTTGTTACGTAAAAACGCACGAGCCCTCCAACGATAACAACAGTCGAAGTTTTACAGTAGCTCACATATGTTAATCAATGCTGTGATTTGGTACATATGTAACACTTTTTTTGACGCTCAACTTCTCAGTTTACGGAATATCAAATATTAAAATTGCCAGGTCATATTTGAAGGAGTCTTAGTCAACGGTTATTTCAACCCCCCCCCCCCTCAAAAAAAAAGTTTAATTTCAAGCTCAACCTTGCTTGCGGGTGATAAGGACCGAGTAGAAACCCCCTAGTTCTAGGACGTAGTATAACTTCGATGCGATGGCCTCGCTTGTTTTGATCCGCACAGCGTTTTGAGAAGAAAGAACTGGATAATCTGAGGAAATATTCAGCGTCGATTCTATTTCTGTATTTGTTTCCCATGTAACTCTAAGCAGAAAATGCGTTCTCGCAAAAATATTTCGTTGAATGCGGCAATAGAACTGCAAAACGTTTCCGCGTCCAGTGGGAATTCATGTTTCAAATCCAGTTGGAAGTTGACTGGCCGAAGGATTCTGAAACTCTTTCCGTGGTCGTCTGAAGTTTCTGATAATTGCTGCAACTCGTCAGTACGCGACATGTGTGTTGCAACAATGGCGATGTCATCGGGAGGATTGCATATACAGATACTGTCGTCTGATATGGCGGGAAAGTATTCCCTGTACGCTGTGTCAAGATCTCTCAGGTGTTTGTTATTTTAACGTTGAAACTTTCATCGATTGGAAGTTAATTTTCTGTTACGAAATCTTGGAGAGTGTCGAAACATTAACCCTTTAAAGACGAAGCGTATCTGTTTTATATAAGGACTCAGTGCGTACCGCGCTGTAAACACTCTCCACTTCGGTTATAAAAACCAGTCTCTTAATGTTTTATAAGGCAAAAGTTGTTGTTTGTTCTGAGATCCGTACAAAACACATAAACGCAATGTGGGTACCACGTAGAATTTTTTAATGTTAAACCTGGTCATATGTAAAGTTACCGCTAGGCTTTAAAAGGTTAAGTGTTATTACTCTCCAAACTATTTCCCTGGAAAATCAACATCTTTATGAATGGTTCTCTGTTACACGCTGGAAACTGATGTGTTCGAACCCTGAAGAGACAATTTGAAGTAATTTGTGCTTAAGAAAATGTCGGCCAAATAACCCAAATCTGAAAATAGGCATTAGCTACATCAGGGATCTTCAACCACAAGCCCGCGGGCCGCATGCGGCTCTCTGAATCTTTTTGTGCGGCCCCAAACAAATTTTGGATTTTGAGTGGAGAGAGTTTAATCCAAATAAATAAATAAATATTAAATAAAATTCATTCTGAAATATTTTAAATTTTGTACTAAACTTTTAAACCTCTTTTATGTATGAAATCTCGGTTAACGTCGCAGTAAGTACTGCGAGGCTATAGTAGTGAATGTTTGCAGGGCAGTTAGTAAGCTGATACAGACAGGTTAGTGAAACATAAACAGTACCAAATTTCTCACTGAAGATGAATTTTTTTTATGCTTGTGAAATTGTTTAGACAGCCAACTGACAATATTAAGAATAAAACTTACAGTTTTAGATTCTGAATATATATCTTTCTTCTAACTGAACGTAAAGCCCTCTGCGTTGGCATAGCTTCTGCATTCTTCTTCTAGAAATATTCTTGTGGGAATAAGTAAATAACAACAAAAATAAATCTTCAACCATAAATAATTAAATAAAATAAGAAAACTATGCTATGTATATTGAAGTAGAGAAAATTAGTGGGCATGTCCTGTAATAAAATGCAAACTTTCCACTGTAGAACGTAAATGCGGCCCGCGAATCTTTCTGCCATTAAAATGTGACCCTTGAGCAAGTAAAAGTTGAAGCCCCCTCCTCTCCATGCAGCTTCCTTGGTGATACTGGTGTGTGACGGCAAAAACACATATCTCATCTTAAGGCCCAACATCGTTCGAGGATTTTACCCCGTGAAAGCCGCCTTTAACTTCGCAATGATTCAACGAACAATTGTGTATGCTACCTATTTTCTCCAGTAGTGCCCCAGAAGTTACTGAATCCGTACATCTTGCCTTGTAAAAATCCACTACTTACATTTCATCGTCCAGCGCTACCTTTAAAACTTGAAACCTTAGGCATGAGTTTTGAGCGAAGAGCTTTTCTGTGGACGCTACAGTATGTGCAAGAGATGTTCGGTGCAACGATTCTTGTTCGGTTCAGAAAACCAGCATAATTCCCAAATATTGTTTTGGCCCCATCCGTGCGGATTGTTATGCAATGAGACCAATTTATTTAATTTTCCAAAAGACATTCGTTATATTAAATATATTTTCTCCACAGACTTGGCTGTTGCCCATCGCATCAGTCTAAAAGCCCCACAGGATTTCGGAAAAGCGATGCTTCCATCCCTAGGTGAAGATGCGACCATTTACAAATAAATAAATAAATAAATAAATAAATAAACGCTAGTCTATGTAGCTTAGTGTTCCTTCGACTTCTTGCAAGATGAAGGTAAATCAATCCATATACTGGCCTCAACAGGCGGTGAGGGCCCTAGACAGTTGGCACATGAAGATGGCAAGGCTGTCAGCCCTAAGCACCGGCCACCTTGACTCCCAAGGAAATAAACCTGGTACTCATTTCTGTTAGAGGCTGAGTCGAACCCAGGGTCATAGTGCGGCCGGAAGGGTTAATTTGCAATTAACTTAATGTCCGATTACCCCATCGGGAATCGAACCCGCGACCTTGTGGGTTGTAGCGGAGTGCCTCAACCAACTGCGCCACCGCCTTTTTACAAGATAACACGTTAAATACGAAACGTTAAAAACAGTAGTTGTAGGAGTTGATTAAAAACCGAATTAAAGTAAATGTGTCTGGAACACATTTGGTAACAATTGACGCCAAATTATTCATCGTCTTATCATATAAACTAAGAAACAAAACATGTAATTTCTGAGATTTTTCCACATCACTTTCGTTTCAGCCTGTCATGACCTATGCACTCTGTACATTGGTTTAGAAAAACAAGTATTAAAGCTGTGCTTGTTTTTCGTACTTCATTGTTTTGTATTTCTTAGGCAATCCCATCTAATACCGGGGTTAGAATGAGTAGAGCAACACCTCCACTCGCTGTACATGCCTTCGTGACATATACAGTAAACTTTACCTTTTCGTTGCCTGAATTTTCATACGCTGAAATACATGTCTGTTAGATTATTTGGAAGCATATTGCGCTACAGATACTACACTGCGCAGGATCAGTGCTACATTGAATATACCCCACTGTAGGGAAGTAGTTAAGATAAAATATCACTTCTTAGTGAGATATACGTAGTCATGAACTAATTATTTTTTATGACAACAAAATCTTAGTTTTTATGACTCCGATGTAGTTCAACTTTGGATTCATGTTAGGTAGAGTCTGTTTCTCACAGAAAACACACTGCATCGCAATTACAAATGCAGATATTTTCGATTTTTTAGATAAATTTGTGAATCGACACTAATATGCTTTTTAAACTGTTTCCATTGTTTCACTTTATTTACACACACAAGGTTTCGAAAGCGACTGCTTTCTTCCTCAGGTGCAGTCGCTTTCGAAACGTATGTGTAAATAACGTGAGACAATGGAAAAAGTTCACAAGCATATCAGTGTTGTTTCGCGTGTGATACCATTGTCGAAGAATTTAGTGTACAAGTTTTAGATAAATTGTTTAGTTTTTATTCTGAGAAGTATGAAACTCATGAACATATTCTTTGGACAAAATGCAGAAGTTTTTAATTTCAAGTCAGGTGCTTCATACAGCCTAGAATGCCCAACCGTTGTGCTTCAGCTTTACAGCCTTTAATGTGGATCTTCAGTAAAAAGTTAACTGAAATCGATCTAGTTGTTTTAATGGCGAGAGTTGTGTACACACGGACAAATACAGCCTTGCGGCGCGTGTTCAGTTAAGGGTCCTAGCTGCAGGAACGTTGTAAACCACCAAAATTCTCAGTGTTAAAGTCGGGCTGTAGCGTCAGAAGGAAGTAGGCCCAGTCATTAAAATTATCACCATTTCCATTACTCTCTCGACAAATAAATGAGAACCAGACTTCTGGATGCCAAGGCGCGTAGACGCAAGCCGGAGATACGCCAGACCCCATCTGACATGTACTGGCTACAGTGTCCCATTTAAAGCTGTAAAAACAGGCAGGCTCAACATATGTCTGGCGAGTACCTCGACAAGTGGCAGGTTTACAGGTTCCTGCTCATCACGTGATCTGGCGTGCAGCATGTGACTGCCATCCCGCAAGTCCCCTGATATTTGGAGGTCAGCTATTCTTATACAAGGATTTCTTCACCCCCCAGTGAAGTATCCCTCTCCGTGTTCCGCCCGTCACAGATTAGGCTGCAGCCTGTTGATTTTATAACCATCTTATTAATGGTATTCCGTTCAATCTGTTATCATGACTAATTCATCATGTGTCTCTGTATTCTTCTGGTCTTCCACTTAACGAATTATTATTTAATTCCTTTCTTGTATATTCTTTTGGAGTGTCGCCAGAGAAAATTTGCAAGAATGCGCCAACTCTTTTTGCTATGTCTGTCTGTCTGTCTGTCTGTCGGCACGTAACAACTGCTGAACATATCATGGCTTTTCATGTTGGGGCATGTACTGTTTTGTTGAAACATTCCACTTTGATGGTTTCAGGCTTCCGCTGCTATGTAGATAAGCTGTGCGCTCTTCTGGGTCATTACGCAGCGTTGGCTGCGTAATGACCCAGAAGAGCGCAGATCTCATTCCACTTTTGGTTGAAATCTGACGACAACAGTAGACGTGACATGAGTACCTACATGTGGTTCGAGGACTGTCCCAGTTGATTCTATGTACTTCTTGTAAGTTTTAATTACGTACCATAAGTAATACAGAAATCAATGCCGTACGACATTTTGACGTGGAGGTGACACTAACAGCGTTTGCTGTAAAAGCAAAGTTGTCCCTGTGAACGACATGGAGATGTATGTGGGATTGGAGGTACCAGCTGCACGCTTCCTAACATCGACACTAGAGGGAGATGGTGGTGAGCTTCACACCCCGACCGCTTTTCCCTTTTGAAAAGAGACTCTGATACTCATTAAATGGGAGGCCGGAAAACCACGTAATGCGTGATAGAGATAATAAAAAGTATGCAACTTTCTTAAGATATACTCGTACGTATTTTTATTTCGGAAGCAGAATAATGTGGTGCTCACCCGAAAACTGTACTAAAATTTGCGTTGATACGAAACGTATAAAGCTGGACATGTGAGGGTAAAACGTAGTCATTCCCACAGATATTATTTGTAATTGTGTGTGTGTGTGTGTGTGTGTGTGTGTGAGAGAGAGAGAGAGAGAGAGAGAGAGACATAATTAACAGCTTGGCTTCGGTTTAAAACTTTGACATTATATCTGCCACGTTCAGAGAGCTGAGTCCCAACTGTGGTGTATTATCCGCAGAAACGGAACAGCGCATTGAATAATCGTCAAACTATTCCCAAAATTTCTAGTTTGATTTATCAGATGTTACTCCGTTAACACCTTGCTTGTGTGTTTTTTTTAATTCGTTAATGACAGTGTTTACTCGCAGCGCTCGACTGAAATTTCCTTCACCCAGATAAGTACTGAAACATTTCTGTACACGAGATTGCCACTTCCTCCAAATCCTTAGCAATTCAAACGCCATTAACTGCTCTCATGTTCACTGTCTTCATGGAGTTTGTAGTCCGTATGTGGGGACTCAAACTGCTGACAGTGTTTGATCTGTTTTGCGATGTCTGTCCTTCTGGTTCCCACATTGCACTTCCTGAATCTCTTGTCAGTGGCAGAGATGGTGCAGCATTTGGTGTTTGATTATTATGGATTTCGAGCTGGACAGTTTAGTAACTGTATTCCCTTGAGTGAGCCACTCCATTACATGTCGACACTTGAGTTGCATGGGGTGTTTATGGAACTGCTGTCAAATTATTCATAATTAGGGAAGTGGTAGGTAAAGTACAGCGATACGACCCTGGTGAGAATAATCCGCTACACACATCACATTAAATGTACTATTAAGCATTCTTAGTCCACACAGGGACCATTCCATAGCTCAGGCTTAGCACTTGTGATTGTCGTCAGAAAATGTGAAGTTCCATTCTGGATACGAAGTTAGGCTAACAGGCTGAGACTTCCTGCCTTTTTTTTTTAGGCCCTCTGGGAAAATGTTCTGATAGTACCTTAGTCATTTCCTTTCTGAATTTGATGTAGAATATTTAGGTGCTAAGCTGGTACCAGACTATAAGGTGTAATAACCCACCAGATTAAAATAGGCTATGACGGCCATGAAAGCCTGAACTCTGATAAGCTATTCGTGCATTTTTGTCTTGAAGAGTCGGGAAAATAACAGGAGACTTTCTTTCTCTCGTGTTGTCGAATGCGTTTTTTTCAGTTCTTTTGCGAAGGATCTCGGAAAAGTGTTCAAGTATGCTGTCCGAGTGGGAGCGAATTGTCGCTATTTTAACTATAATGATTTGGGCAAATGTGAATTGTCACAGACTGGCACAGTGGATTGCTTCTTACATGTAATATTGTATGACTTTAGATGCAGAATGGAGCCTGTGACCCTTGGCCTCGCCAGATGGTGGTGGTTTGATCACCGAAACATGTAGGGGTGGTTTTGATACATATATGTAATTGTAAACAGTGTGCGTGTTTGTTGGTCTGTCTTAGCAACTGTAAAATATGCACGGTGAGAAACATAAAATTTGTTGTATACCATCTTCACGACTACAGTCAGTGTGATGACGAACGCGGTCATGTGGTATTTGTACACAGCTGATGTAATGGGAAAAATGAGGGTCCTGAAATACGGGCAAGGAAGGTCACCATAAACACTTGACCCGAACGACACCTCAGCAAGTGGCAGATTTACAGGTTCCAGCTGCTTCACATCCGCCAGCAGCTGGTATCTGCACCCCGCCACTAGAAACTCAACACTGCCCTTTGCATTCCATCGTGAAACAACACACAGCAAATACAGAACGTCACGTCTTGTCGGATTCCTGGGTAACAAAGCACCAGGAGAGTAAGAAAGCCCCTGATTTAAAACAGAACATAGTCGAACCAAACGTTCAACTTTTTGTGCGGATTTCTTTTTTGTTTCGAGTTCTAATTTTGAAGTGGAGAAAGTAGGTAACTGGTTACTTAAAAGAATACAAAAATTTAATTCTGAAACCTACGTTCTCTTGGATAACCTTGCCCGCTGTAGATGATGACATCGTGTAACTGTTCCCCCGTCGTATAGTAGACAATAATTCAACGGTTTACGAAATTTCTATCTGTGTAGATCCAGAGCAGGTATCATCGTGTTCACCAAAGGCCACATTTGGACTCGGTGGCGGTGATACTCATATGTCGTATATTCACACCAGTTCGAAGGTCTGTGTTACTGTCGTTGCACCTTCTAAACAAAAGCCTTACAGCTGATATCTCCAACCAAAACCTCATATAAATTCTTTGTTTTTCGTGTGCTTGTTATCCAGCTGGTTGGTGAAGCGGCGAGTAATGCTCTAGGCCTGTGTTTAGGACGTACCTGGTTCGAATGCCGGACGGAAGACAAACTCTTCGTAGCTGTTTGTAGTTTTCTAAATCCCCCAACACAAACCCGAAACTGAATGTCGATTAAGCCACAATAGCACCACTTTCAACAGTATTACTACCGCGGGCGCTGTTTGAGATAGGGATAATGACAGCGTCTTCAAATAAACCACACAACCCATGTGTGCCCCTTTTCCCAACCTTCGAAATTTTTTCTTTGTTTAATGGTAATAATAATAAAAGGTAAAGATCCCGTTACAGGCCTGCAGGTTGAGGCTTCCAGATTTCTAAACAATCGGCATATTAAGGTGGTAAGATTGTCAGCCCTACGCATCTGCCGCCTTAACCCCCCCCCCCCCAAGAAATATTCCTGGTATATTCATATCTCTCACAGGCTGTGATTCAACTCCGGGGCCATAGACCGACAGGAAGGATTATGTCAAATGAAAAATTCCAGCGAATCGGGAATCGAACCCGCGTCCTTCCGACTTGTAGTGCAGTGCCTCAACCATCTGCGCCACCGCATGCCCCGTGATGATGATGATGATTATGATGAACTATATTGCGCAAGTACGTCAGACTTTACGCAGTTGTCCTGTCGGCCACAGGGCTGGCACTGTAGCAATATAAGGACAATTGGACTATAGCGGTTATACAGAGAAATTAGTGCACTGATGGTCCAGCGGTGCCGGGATTTTCTCGACCTACAGTGCACTGATGTTCAAGCTGTGCCCCGATTTTCACAGCCTACAGAATAGTTCCAGTACCGTCTAACCTACTTTTCTGTGTTGTGTTTGTTGCGATTCATAGGATTTCTGAAGACTGCCCTCCCTTTCCTCTGTAATAAAGAATGTTTGACTCCTAGGATTATAGTATGGTACTCTTCTGGCATTCACTTGGAGGGGCCAAGGAAAATCTCGTACGGATATCCGGCCTTCATTTCTCCTCTCCCAAATGTGCTGGGAGTTTCCTGTTGTCTGTCTGACCGGGGGGGGAGTGACTCTCTCAGTTCATTCCACAGCGAGTGGACGAAATCACAGCGGGATATTTCGAGCAGACACAGCAGGGAAAAGCGAGATTTCCTGCTGCTGAAACTAATTAATAACCCCCTACTCCGTGCCTCACCGAACCCTAATTTGTACACGTCATCCCCCATTTTTCAAGGTCGTTACCAACCACGTTTTAACGCCATGGTTAATATGGACTGCTTTAAATTAGAAAAGTTAGTTATTCTTTTCTGGACTCTTGAAGCAAATGAGAGAGAAAGTAAAGTGGGTAAAAGAGAGAAGAACTGTACTCGAAAGGCATGCCTTATCACGGTAAAGCAAATACTAAAGTTGACGCACTCTAAGCTGTTATTAAAAGAATCCGTCTAGGCCTGTATCTTCATATGTGTGGCTGCATAAGCAAGATTCGCACAGAGGAAATGAACCCATCACTTGCAGCTTCAGGCAGAATTACGCTGTTCTAGACGATAACAGATATAACGAGCTGTCTAACTCTCTGGTAGAAGGGCCCAAACCTTCTACAAGACCATCATTGTACATAAGCCGGTCCACAGCCAATTTCTGTAAGCTGTATTTATCTTCCCCGTCTCCTTCTATGTTTACCAAGTGTCGTTTCTTCAAAGAATTTTCCCTTTCAAAGTTCTGTATGAATTGCTTTCCTCCCCTCGTGGTTAGCTACGTTCGAAGTCCATGGCAGCCTTCAGTACTTTGATATCGTAATAATTTTGAATGACCTGTACGAGTATCAATTTACGTTTCCAGTTGTGCAATAAGTATCCTAAACTGCTTAGCGACTTCATCCTTTTTATATCTAAATCTTTCTTGAGCACACTTACCTGCCATTCACAGGAAATAAAAAGAGTACCACGGCCTTAAGATTATATGTTTTGTAGTGTAAATATTCCTGCTATACTGTGATTGTCAGGAGCTAAGGTCAAATATAGGCGGTTGCAGCAGCGGGAAGTCTCGCTACTTGTATTCGGTTTGGGGGGGGGGCTTCCCCTTCCTTGGCTGCCTTGCCATCCTGAGAGCTTTATAATTTTCTTCACTTCCTGCAAGTGAATTCTGATGTAGTATGTGGAACCATGACCCTGTTCTCTCCTTCCATACCCTTAACAGCTCATCACTACCCTCTTCTTCCATGCCCTTAACAGCTCATCATTGCCCTCTTCTTCCATGCCCTTAACAGCTCATCACTCCTGATAATTCTTCCTCCACCTTCGACACTAGACCTGTATAACATCTTGAGCTGAAACAGTGGCTTTAAATGACTTACGAATAAGTCATCCGTATCGTGCTCTTCGTTAAGCCCGTTAGTGTTATTGATTGTCAGCATTTCGAACCGACCTACTTTCGTACCACATTCTGAGAACCGCTAGAACAGCACTTTAATTAGGTTTTCTTGCTCCCGTATGGGCACCTGCCGTAGTTTGTTGGACCCACCGGTCTTAAGGCCGTGTGTTTGTGCAACCCGACTTTATGAACGTAACGTTACTTCAGGAATTTGTTCATTTTCCAAAACTTTGTCAGTTTGAAAGTATGGGACAAAGTATATGAAAACGCATCATGAGTAACGAAACCAAAAAGACAGGAACATCTGTTCCAGAATGGCCACCACGAGGTCTGCTTAATACCTCGTGCTTACCTATAGTAAGTATATTGCGGGGTGGACGACTGACGAAACGGTGTTCGATTCCTGGCGGAAGCAGAGACTTTTCTATTCTCCAGTACTTCCTGACCTGGTATGACCCCAACCAGCCTGCTGTACATGCAGTATAGGTGGCATTTCCCCTGGGAGTAATGCGGTCGAGAAGTGAAGCTAGTCACTCACCTGCATGCAGTACCAAGTACTGGTATCCCCGCTCCACGCTGCGTGTTCATGGCCTGCTGTGTAATTAAATGGGGCAACATTGTCAGTTAATTTTTAGGCCGTGTGCAATGTACTGGTGTTTTCGGAGGGACAGACAGACCATGTGATGATCGGTATTCTACGCAGGTTCCACCAAGTAATATTGGGTTGAGGGGGTCACACAAATAGGGATTAGCCTTGTGTGCACGGTTTGATTTACTTGCAGGCAGAGAACTTCCTTCTGTAGACTTTATAATATGATTTGGCTTTGGAACACTGTAAAGAAAACACGCCCCGAGGTTGCTTTCATTTTCCAGTTCCTTGCTATAATATGCTGTTGCCACGGGCACATGGCGGGCCCAACAGGATGTTCTCCCATAACGTTACTCGTTACACTCCTGAATAAACCCACCGTTTATAATTCCAGTGTACTAAATGATTCTGTGTAGATTCCAAGAAACTTAAGGGAAATGCACAGATCGAACAACTTTTATTTTGTAAGATATAATGTTTGTTAGACCCATACACATATGTAAGAAAAGGCGACGGTTTAACCCATTGGGCTGATACAGCAGTGGCGCTCTTGAATCGTGATCGGGAGAAGTGGTGCTCGAATATCGTCCGGGCCATCTGTCATCACGGTTTTATTCTGTTTGTCCAGCAGATTCTGGGGTAATGCCTCGACTAGACCACGACCGTTTTCTTGCAAATACATTCTAATTCAGCCTGTATTTCATAAGTCCTACCATTTGACACTGTATGTGTAGTGCAAGTTACAGGGTGCGAAGTTATCTCAGAACAGAAAGGGAAGATGTGTTATTCATCAATGAGATATATATGATACTCACACAGGACATAGTTACTGATAGTGGCTCACAGATGGGGTTAGTCGTCAGGGCAGTATCAGCATGCACATGTTTGCACCTATAATACCAGGCTTTAATCGTCAGGGTACTTCGACATGTTCTCCCTGTTATCTATGAGAAACATTACGGGCGTTTTCCGCTAGAAGGTAATAAATCCAATTTATTATTTAGCGCATGTTTCTTCATTTACGATATTTAACGACACTTTCTAAGCAGGATAATTTATATGTTGCTGAACTGGAGGATAATTACAAATGATGATTTATGTGTCAAATGAAGCTGTAACGTTGTGTTTTAAGTTATTGTTCCTATACTGACTTCAAGTGTATTATTTGCATTACCGCTTCATGTCACACCATGCGGGTCTCACACAGGTAATAACTACTTGATTATACCTACGTGACTGTCTATAAATCGACAGAGACGAACAAAATCTGTACGCGAACGTGGATTTGTTCGTTGTAGGCGTACTCTTGTAATGTACCGTAGTAAGTCACCGTATGTCTACCAACAATTGCACTATAATTAGATACAGGGAAGTACTCAACAAAGAAAGATACAATAATGGCTACTTTTGTTATAGATGGGCGATAATAAAGTTAAAATATGTATTTTAACTTTATTATTGCACATCTGTGACATAACTAGCCATTATTGTATTTTTCTTTGTTGAATATCTCCCTGAAGTCGGTCGAAAAAGCCTGAAACATGTAGGTTTACCACATGTTCGTATATCATTGCATCTAATTATACTGCAGTTGTTGGTGTATGTATTGTGGCTTGTCTTCC
This sequence comes from Coptotermes formosanus, assembly GCA_013340265.1. Classification (NCBI taxonomy): domain Eukaryota; kingdom Metazoa; phylum Arthropoda; class Insecta; order Blattodea; family Rhinotermitidae; genus Coptotermes; species Coptotermes formosanus. The sequence goes on along the minus strand of BLKM01010328.1, from coordinate 619,398 downwards.
TGCACTGAACATGGATAACTCTAAAAATGCCCCATTAACTTCTTTTCTTCATGCTAAACACACCCAACTTTTATTTTCTCCTGTAAATGAATTGAATTTTAAACGCCCAGTCGGCAAAGTTGTGTCTGGTTCGCACAGCAGGTAGTCTGAACTCCAGGAGTTTAGTTTGTGTGTATCTTACTGCAAAATCTGCTAACTTGTTAACGAAGTTTCAACTCCGCTGCTGCACACATAGGGTGATAACAGAATTTGGTTTTAAGGAATGACGTTCGTAAATCCTTCATACCAAAGTATCCTGCGCTTAAACTGTGCCTGAAATCCCTTTGAGGATTCAGTAGGGACTATTTTCCGCATGAAACTAGTTTGCTTCCTGAATTTCGACGACGCATCAGCAAAACTGCTGGCCTGGACCGGCCTTATTACTGCCAAAGTAACACGGGATGGGAGAGTTACATGAAGGAGGCATATTCATGATAAATTAATGCAAGTAACACTTTACTTGTTATTTCATCCATGATTACTTGTTATTATTTTGCTTCTTCGTTATAACGCAATAAAGACGAAATTAGTTGCAGATATCAGTATGTTATTGATTTCGTGAAGTTTTCTATTGTATTATGAAGCACCGAAACAATGATTACCAGGATCGCTCGCCATGCGAGAGATCTCTTTGGACACACAACACTGTTCTTCCATTTGTTTGCCCACTGTAAGTATGTTAGGCCGAGTTTGTCCCTGCAAGTTCTTCGTAACTCACCATCTAGTACAGGAAGTACTTTATGTCGTGTTCGTGAGCACGGCTGATGTCTCAGAAGCGTTATAGCACACGAGCCCACATCCGCCGGGAATTTGAGTCCGTTTTGTTGTATAGTTAAACTTACATTATTTGAAGAGTCTCGAAGTGCCGTCTTCCTGCTTCTAAGCAGGCCTCCTGCCTTCTGAAGATATGTCTGTGCACGCGACGGATCTCGTGTTGGGAACCTTTAAAGTTTCTCTTAGAATATTGTCCTTCAATTCCTTGTCCGACATTTTATACTGTCCAGGCAATACCCCGCTTAATGATGTCAGGGTTAATTTAACGTAACGGTCGGAATTTGTTGTTTGAAAAAACAGGGGTCGTATGATTTTGCGTGCATTCACTGCACACCAGACTCCGACTTCAAGGTCACGGAAAGGAGACGCCATGAACTGCACGAGCATTTCATAATACCAGCATCTATTACTCTGGGTTTTTACGTTCCTACTTTATGTAAACCACGTCTTAATTTCTTGTTTTTTCTGTTTGTCCAGTACGATCCTGTGACCCGATTTTTTTTTGCTTTTCTTTATATTACCCTTGTTCACGAGGGCTGATTTTTTACACAACTTTCGGATGCGTTTTTCCATGACGCATGCTTTGCCTAAGTAAGTGCACTTCTTCTCCACCCCACATGTGCCACCTGCCCATCGCCTTTCTTTCATGGTTTGGTAACCCGATTAATAATTGTTGAGGAGTACAGATCACGGGTCTCTTCACTGTGCAGTCTCCTTCAGTCCCTTGAGACGTCGTCCCTTTTAGACCGAAATATCTTGCTCAACACCCACATGAAACAACAGGCAAAATCATAGTTCCATGTTTAATCTTTGCATTTTGGTATAGCAAACTAGAAGGCAAAATATTACTTCTAAAAACCACCAGTGCTTCTAGTTCATTAAATATTCATCATATTATAAAGTTATTTAAATTAAAGTAGTGTATTTTAAAGAACTATATTTTATGCAGTATCTGTATGTGTGTAACACATATAGGCCTATACGGATCCAGAGCTATTTATAAGAAAATCAATAACGTTGCGTTAATCTTCATGTAGGTGTGCTATACATTTGGTCAGTACGAACCAGAATTTAATTAGTTTGACAAATATTGACATCGACCTGTGTACCACATTTCATGGATCTCCTATTATTATTTTCGTAAGACACAATATTCAGCCAGAGGGACAGCCGTATAACTCCCTCCCCCCCTTCACGCCACTGCTATGTTCAAGAGTAGTTACAACCAACGCTTTCTCCAAACAATATGTAATAGATGAATGTTGTTATATTTCATTACGCCATTCCGTAAATGTAAAGTATTATGAATGTTCGCACTTCAGGGTTTGGTAGTGAATAATAAATTGGAAAGTACGTGTAAAATGGCCTAATGTGAGTTTTGTACGCCGGTATTTGTTTTGGGGGGGGGGTATTAAGTAAAATCAGGGAAAACCTCACACATTATAGTCGGCCTGGCCGAGATTCGAACCGGGCATCTCCCTAGTACAATCAGAAGAAGCTTAATTTCGTCGTCTTTTTGGTGCAGTTAACGAAATTCCACGGTTTGTGTGCCTTAACGTTTGTGGTGCGTGTCGAGTTTCCGAACAGCACTAAGCGCTTTTAAATCAGTCCTGCTCTGCTTCGACCCAACAAAATTTACAATGGAAACTGGAACCTGTAGCATCCGATGTTTCTGTACCAAACACGACTCTAAATACCCGTAGGAATGAAGAGAACATGACAGCTCTTCCGCTGCAGCTCAGTGTCCCGTTTTTAGCGCGTTCACTTAGACGCTAAAAGTACCTTTTACTTTCGTCAGGTCCGTCTGTCTGTCTGCATATATCAGCGCGGTTCCCACTGGACGGATTTCCATGAAACTTCTGTGAAAATCTGTCAAGAAATTCGAAGTTGGTTAAAAGCGGGCAAAAACATCACGCACTTTACATGAAGACCAAAGTACGTTTATTGTTGCCAGGGACATTAAACTGCCATAAAAGGGCTATCTTCGAGTGAAATGGTATCAGGATAGTCCGGGAGGTATAAACATTACGCGATCGCGCCACACTGTTACATTATCCATAGATTACGTACCTTGTTCAGTTTAGGCAAGGAAAATTAGTGGTTCGTGGTAAGCTTAATACGTGGCAACCATTTTGGTTTCGGCTGTATACCACGTGACTTGCCCTAACTTACCGAAATGCCGAAAACTACATCTTGCCCACCCTACCCTGTTGCACAACGTTATTTTGGTTGGAAGTTCACGAGCAAAGAAACAGTATAGGCGTCTGGAATTATTATATACTGGTTATCACTGTCACTGTTTATGTGAACAGGCGACTGGAAGGATACGTAGGCAAGTGTCCTGTAGGGGGAAGCTTAAGAGTCTGAGAGAAATTGAGGGTATCCTCCCATTGCACTTCTTTTCTTTGTCTCAGTATACTGAATGAGATTTTCATGAAACAAATCAGTTTTTTTGCCGGATTTTAACGCTATCTCAACTCCAGGATGTATATTGAAAAAAAAACACTATGTGCCCCTTCTTGATTTTCAGAGCTTTATAACCTATTTGACTTTTGTTGTAAAATACAAGTATTAAATTAGCATGTAAATATCTGGCATGATTCCATGCATGTGGCAGCTTGTTTGGATATTATGGTACAAGAAGCCATACTTTATTAATGATAACACCGTGACTTCATTCTTTGTAGAATACCGAGAATGGAGAAAAGGAACCAAGATTTTATGTGCTACAGCATATAAATGCTTTGTATTCGCAGACCTCGCCGAGATAACTGTCGTGTGTAGGAGCTATATAATATTTCAGGGGTAGACAATAATAAAATACTAAGTACGAACGGCCTGAAGAAGAGTGTATAATTAGGAGCTTTAGTGATGTATCTGTTTTCTGCGTTGTGGTGCATTGTGTTCAGGTAGATATTAAATTACGTTTTTGTACATCCTTCACCTCCATCGGTGTAGATGGAGATAGCAGATTTCTCTGAAAGGTCCGTACATGACTACCAGACTACACGGTATCACATTTCAGAAATTGAAACCCTTAAGAACCCCAGTTTCCACACATGAGCTTCATGATCCGTACACTGCTCGTCACCTGGTGTTGGGTTAATTTATAAAGAACGGAATGTCCAGGACTGTAACACACATGGGGTGAAATGAGAAATGCATACACAGTTACGGTCCAGTGGCTAGTGTGATTTTACGCAAAGGGGAAGCGGAAATATAGTATTCAGTCACGCGAGTGTGCGTGATAGAAGGAGGGTGATTGAACTAAACTGGACATGAAAAAATACTGAGGCCAGTTTTTAGTTAAAGTTTCAGACCTACCATGGGATGGGTAACGTACCGTGATCTTGTTTGGTTGTTTAGCAAGTATGTCGATATTGACACCATCATAATGGAAGACTGGTACAGTGTCGTTTGAAATACATCATGTCGGAACATTCTTGGACCACAGTGACTAGGAAGGACAAATCGGAGAAGTCAAACTCCCATCGACTTTGTGAAAGAAATGGCCTTGTCGTCACCAACACATTTTTAAAAGCCGAAAAGAAGATTGTACGCTTGGAAGGCACCAGGAGATCGAAATCGGTGCCCAGTGGATATAAAACTAGGAAGGCCACAAAACCGTCCCGGACGCTGTGGAGAAAACTCCCTCTCTCTGCCCCAGGAATCAAACCCCGATTTTTGAGTTATGCAGCCCGCAGTTCATTCGTTGTGCTGACCGCCGGCTGCATGTCCTCCACACAGGCATTCCTGTATCCTCAGTGTCAGCCCTCACGTACAGGCAGCACAGTGTGACAGTGCGAACTGAATTCAGCTGGCTCAGAATTGACTCCAGTTACAGGTTTTGTGAGCAACGTTATGAACTCAAAAATTTATAGAGCGAGGAATGTCTTAATTACGTAGCTTTAGAATTAAAAAAAGACCCTGTACAAAGAAGTTTAGTGTCTATTGATTTTGTCCTTGGCACTGTTGGCCTTGTTGTGGTTGCTATTGCTGTCCTTTTTTCTTTGCCCACCACCGCATTTCCACAATAAACAACGTGTACTTGTAAATAACCGTTTAAAGATTTGAAATTATTTTCTTCCCGCCAACTAATATAGACCGTGCTTCGTAGCCATATACAACAACAAGCTAAGTAGGTCCATTAACAGAGGAGTAAAGCTGTAAACATATTAAAAACTCTCTGTGACAGTTAACAAGAGATTTGTGGAACACCTCCGTACTTCAAACTTTTGTGCTGTTTGTATCGTTCCTTTTACAAGCACTAAGCTGGGACAAGTGCTGACAATTGTATACTTTTGAATGAAATGTGACAGGATTCAATTTAAGTTTCTATACCGTTATTGACTTACAAGTACTGACGGAACCTTGCAAATTATCGGTTTAATAGGCAGTTACTCGCCGCGATTCGGACCAGCTTCTCCTTAAGGCGAATCAGACTAGATATGTAGCAGTAAGCAGTGAGAGGAATTACGACACAGAGTGGCAGGTGAAGTAGTCACATGGCTGGTGCAGGTATGGAAGGAACCAGTCTTACGAAAAGACGTGAAGATACGGGTCAAGTCTCCACCTGTTCCAGCTGCAGGCTTAGGCGTCATGGTGAGTGGAGCGCCCATATCGGACACACGCCTGATCAGTTTATTCTTCTGACCTCTAACTGTTTCCGGGTTCCTGACGTCATCCTACTTGTACTGCAAGACGCTTCACTTAGGCGGGCCATTTCAGTTTCTTTGAATTACGGCCAGCGCCACATTACGCCGCACCAAACAACCGTAAGGAAATGAAACGAACAGAATTTCCTGCTGGTGGCGCAAACACGAGCGTTTCCGAAGTCGAACAGACCAACGCCCCAGGTTATGTCTTATACGTGTTTATACAATCATATTTTAACTTACCATCTATTTCCAATTCTTCACCAGTCCCCTACCATACGTTGTCCTTAACCACTAAAAGTAAAGTTGACCCTAGTACAGGCCGTGAAAGCCCAGAGGGGTAGTAGAGGTATAGCTCTACTCTTCCTTTAACTTCCGCGCTACACGAGGTTCAGTGGTCAAAGCCACGACCCGGCCGCTTTACCCTCGGGAAAGAGACCCGCTACCCATTGTACAGGAGGATATGTGGTCCCCAGGGCCGGTTCGAACGGGTGCGGAAGATTTCGCCCCCACCGGGATTCGATCCCTAGACCGTCCAACCCGTAGCGAGTCGCTATACCGACTGCGTTGTCCCGGCCAATATCCTTTACCAATTGTTTTGAATGATTCGGCTCAGTGAAAGCCAGTATTACTGAGTAGCGGCTCAGTTCTGCTGTACGAGTGACGTATCTATTCTGCCGGGACAGCCTGCACCTGCGATGCAGTTTACAGCGTGACGGTTGACACCGCAGCACACTTCAACAAACCGAATCGAAGCGAGAAAGATAGTGCTGCTCGAATGGCGGGAGGTTCTTGCTCATGTGCGCTGGGTCCACAGAAAAATCACATTTGTTTTGTATAGATACGGAGCGGTCTTCATGATTCAAACTATTTCAGGCTCCGGATTCGTCTTAACCTTTTAAAGCCTAGCGGTAACTTTACATAGACCAGGTTTAACATTAAAAAATTCTACGTGGTGCCCACATTGCGTTTATGTGTTTTGTACGGATCTCAGAACAAACTGCAACTTCTGCCTTATAAAACGTTAAGAGACTGGTTTTTATAACCGAAGTGGAGAATGTTTACAGCGCGGTACGCACTGAGTCTTTATATAAAACAGATACGCTTCGTCTTTAAAGGGTTAATTAGCTTCTTCTAACAACACCAGGGCTTCCTGAATCGAGCTTGTCTTATTAGGAAGCAGTTCATAGATAGTGGTTATCTGTACGTATGTTTGAGCGTTGTTTAAAACAGACCAAATGCAACCATAAAAGTGAGTAAGATAGCTCATACTCACTGCCGAGATTCTACTAGGCGCCTTCTGCATACAGGTCACCAGCGTTACCATGACATTAAATCCGCTGTGGCGCTTCCTTGAACCCAATCTACCTGCAAGTAGACCTGCTATTCACTTTACAAAAGACCTACCATATGGTGGTTGTATCCAGTTGTTGCCTGTAAAAGAAAATTGGAAATAGGAGAGTAGTTGAAATTTGTAACTTTATATTAACCTCTGACTGTGATATTATTACAAATTTGGACATTCATGTTGATAAAGAAGTCCCCGACACCTGCGAGTAAATTCAATTAAACGCTTCTCGCACGCGTTCCTCGGCAAGACACTTAACTCAACTCCGTATGTAAAGGCTGCCATTAATAAGCAGCCCGACTGACTGAATTTTATTGTTGCTGCATAGAACATTAACCAGAAGCACTTAGTGGCAGTGATGTATTTCCTGCATGTACGGATTATACCCCGTGTTTAATGAAGTCCATCTGCTCGAAATTCAGAACAGTATTATCTCTATCGTATTTTATAAACTACGCTGTTCGTGGGATTATGATTTTTTAAAGATTTCTTACTAGTAGGTTGGCACGCTGTATTAGCAGTGACAGACTGTATTAATTTCTTCCATAAAATTAAGTTTTCTGGATAATAAAAATAAAGTGAACAGTAAGATATCTGAGAGGCTTCCGAGATTTTCTGTTTATCAGAAACTAAACTGCATAGAGGAATCAAACATCACTGGAAGGAGAACTTCAAAGTGAAGTGCTTATAATCTGTATGTGTGCCATTCCGTTGTGCTTAAAATCAAATTATAATAACAATAATAATAATAGCCGTGCGGCACAACTTCAGATTTTTGTGATGTTTATTCAATTGACATATCACACACAGTTACACAACATGTTTGGGCCTTTATCTTTGCCATCATCAGATCCATCTTTCAGAATTCTTCATACAGGTCATTATACAATCTCATTTACATTTAAATTTTATACGTAAGTGAGATCTCATTTATATGTACGCAATACAACAGAAGTCCATATCGTGTTGGTGTTATCAATTAACAGTCCTAAAACAGGAGTACAAAAGGAAGAAAACTATTAAAAAGTTAAAAATTATTAAAAACAAATTGAAGAGCTGGAATTGGAAGTAATAATTAATATATGGGTATTTGAATTTTGGCATTGAATTATGATTTTAAATTCTGTCTTTTTGAGCTCTTTCTCCATTTTACATTGTTGGTGCGTGTTTGGTCATTCAGGCGGTTGATAGTGCAGCTGTTCGGGCGGTCCAATCACTATTTTTGGTATTCATCTTGCTTTCATGTCTTTTTTCTCGTGGTGTTTTTCTCCTGTTATTACTCTAACTAACTAACAAACCGACAGCAGTGATATAACATCTCATCGAATTCTCATCATCCCGGAACAACAAAATAAAAATCGACGGACCTCTGCCTACAATAACAACAGATTTTACGTATGTAAACAATGTTTCTCAACTGGCTGTGTTTTTTCACATAATGACACGAATCGCCGGTAGGAATGTCAGTACGTCTACTTGTTGCCTACAGTGACGTGTTGAGTTAATGCACGTAGGGGTGTTTGGTAATAAGCGCGTCATGCAGTTATTTTAAGCAGCATGTAAGTAGGGGAAATCCAACACCTTCAGCAACAGTGGCGTATTCTCTGGCGTGGCCAGTGCTTTGCCGCCATGTCACTGAAATGAAAGAAATGGCTTCCTTTACATATATAAAAAAAAGGGGACAAAACGTGTAAATTCCTCCCCCCACCCCACCCCACCCTCAAAAGTCATTGCTGGATGTTATTACATACATTTTTACAGAGCAAGGTTAAGGATGCGGAGTATTCCGTGCCATACCTCATCCTTCGAAGCACGCGCGCGTGAGAGAGGAGAGAGGAAGCAATGTTTATTTGTTAGCAGCGTCCATTTAAGCTTAGCTGTCTCCCCCTCTTCCAAATAATGCGACCAATAGCACAGCCATACATCTGGTCGCGTGTGTAAAATGAGAGAGAGCTAGAGACTGCAGTGAAAATACGGCTGGGTCATGCGGGAAGCTTGCCGCATTACCCGCTGGAATTGACACAACGCGGGAAGGTTTTATTAGGTAGAACCCTGTTTTCGTATTGAGGAAACAGATCTTCTGGGTTGTTGCTCCGTGTAGTTGGGTAATTGCCCCTCCTCTAGAAGGACAGTACCGCCTTCATCTTCAGGGTTATGAGTCAATGAATTCACTCATAACCATGAAGAGTCAGGCGGTACGTTTTTTCAAAACTTCGGGAACAAACTACACAACCACACGGCGTAACAACCCAGAAGACATAGTTCATAATCATTCACGCGGTGGAAACCTCACATCACTGTTTTCGTGTTGCTAAAAATATACGTAAGTATTTGTGTCCGATTTTATCTTCCTCTTTATTGTGTCTTGATGCATGATTGATTTTCTTTGGAAGAAGGAAAGGATGAAAGTGTTCGCATTTTTTGGACGTCAATCCCCATGAACATGTAACAGTGTCAGTCAAAAAAGCAAAGGTAAATAGCAATATTGTTTAGTGTTAAATGCTGGTACTCACGGCAGGACGGTAGTCTTGCAATTCAAGTCCCGCCAGCCCCGGAAAACAGTAGCATCATGTACGTTGTACATTTCTGTAGGATTCATTCGCGTTTATTTTATCGAAACACTACATCCTTTCAAAGTCTGAATCTGATGGAAGGGGGTTGCTAAGAAAATAGCGTACGATCTCCCTTCTCTTCCCAGTGATCGTTGAAGAACAACGTGAGTTTTCTTTTGTGTGGTAAAGTTTTATGAGATTGCTGTAGTGTGATGTATAAAACTACTTTTAAATTATTTTGTTCTTTAATAACCCTCCTTCTGAAGAACGGATGTGTGCACAGCTGATAAAAGTGTGATTCAGGACTTAACTATAGACAGTGGCAAATCCCAATCCTAGGGCCAGATCTAGCAGAAAGAGACACAAAGCTATCGCGAGACCTGAGCTCCGGATTAGGATTCGCCACTGATTTGAGATGCCATTCTCAAGGAAGTGTAGCGGAAAAACATATCCCCCCTTATCTAACCTAAAGGATGTATACCAGTACAATAGGAGAGCGCAATTTTATTTTAAATGACCAAAGTATATCAGGTATCAGGTAAGAATTTTAAGTTTCTCTTTTTCTGCGGATAATGGAGCTATGTGGGATCACTTTTACATTATCGCTTATTATTATTATTATTATTATTATTATCATCATCATCATTATCATTATTATCATCATCCAAATTTCTCACTTCTCAGCTTTAGCTGGGAAATATTCACCCATCCTGGGATGTATCATCAACAGGATTAGGCTCGGTGGTCTTATGTGTAATTTAGGAAATTTCTTACAATTGAACATGTGCCAAGAATTATCACTTTTTGCATTTGTATATTTGTGTTTGGATGCAGGTTAAGTCTGTTATTATTATTGTTGTTGTTGTTGTTGTTGTTGCTACCTTGGACAATGCTGAATGATTGTCTCTTAATTTGTTGGAGGCGGGTAAAAGACTTTCTGTGCCTTTTCGCATGCCCTGACCTCTGGAACATAATTCGTTGCCGGTCAACATAGTTATAGTCCTCTAATGCCTAACTTCAAAACCATCACGAGTAATGTCTCCAGAAGATCGTGTTTGATACTGACCACTGCGCTGTCAGGGGATCCAATGTCACCACTGACATTCTGCATCTGTATTGCCGATATTATTAATTTAATTCGTTAATAGTTTTGACGTTCGGTGGAAATAGGATTTCAATTTGAAAACAGAAATTACCTACGTTTTACTTCGCTTTTTTGTATACTTTTCGTGTGACAGAATTAAAAAGAAGGTACATACTGAGACTTTAATGTAGTCAGTAAATAAAGTCTTAGCTTTCCTTAAATGATTCATTGCGGGATAATTAATAATTTTCTTTTAAAACACGAAAAATACGTTGGTATTTTAATGCTATATACGGGATTATACAAAGACGATACAGTCAAGTACATTTTGCTTTCAGAGAGTTAGAGACCACTGCATTTGGCTATGTCACTGAGCAAGGAATTATTCATGGGACACGCGGTGTACGTTTATCGCCGTGAAACTTGGGCTAACTCTTGGGACAAAGTTTTCTATTCGATATTCCTCGTCCCCTCCTCACCTATGTCACGAACTTAATACTGTCTAGCTATTTCCTTCTGAAGATCAATATCGGATGTCATTACTGTTTGCCTTGGCTATTAGGAAAAGTTTTCTTCTCTACGGAAGTTAAGAGTGTTTGTGGTATATATCATATGTGACATGCTGAACTCTTTCACACTCTGTTGCACTTGTATTTTGAACTTCGTTGTTTTTACGATAACTGTGAAAAATATAACAATAAAAGTCTGCAATCTGTTCTTGATTAATGGGAGGCAGTGGGTTTCTGGATTCCACATTCAAAATACTTCCATGGTTTTAGCTGCATTGTTTATTTCACCTGTTGATTTGTGAGAGTGTAACTTGCTTCCTCTCTCTCTCCCTCTCTCTCTCTCTCTCTCTGTCTGTTTATGGGAATAACGCTGATAAAGGATTCACATTTTGATCTTTGGGCTTAACATTTGGAGAGATCTTCCTTCTCCGATACATTAGTTCAGTCTATAAGCTTAAACGGGGTCGAATGCCAAAAGACCACAATTTGGACACGTAGTGAATACCTGACAAATTACACAGTTTGAGTGAACTGTGTCAGATGTTTTTGAAGCCACGTCTGAACGGTTCTGTGTTCCCGCAAAAGAGCGCAATACAGAAAATATATGTTGAATAGAGTCTGTCGTTCCCAAAGGTCCAGAAAAGGAAGTTTGTGGTGTACTGTGATGAATAAAGAAACTTACATCCTGTCGGGTTTTCTTCCCCATTCTACTGCATGGCCCCCGAAATTTACACCCGGAAGAAACTGCATCTGCCTCTGAATCTGCTGCTTTGATAGTTCGACCCTATTAGCTTCGGATGTTCTCAGAACCAGACAGTCGTCCAAACGTCCGCAGAAACACCAAACAAGCACCGCTCATTCGATTTACCCCTAGCTGTGCCGATAGTACGCTGCCTGCCACCCGACCCAGTCTCCTTCGGTGAGAGCTTTGGTGTGGACACTTTGGAGTTCTCAACCAGTTTTAAGACAAGAACAAAAATTAGAGGCGCCATGCTGTAGCTGAGACGGGTGGTCGCCAGGCCGTCACCGCCGAGACACGGGTTCATTCCCAGACTGCTCCATGTGGGATTTGTGATGGACAAAGCGTCACTGGGACAGGTTTTTCTCCAAGTACTTTTCGTTTTCCCCTGTCCATATCATTCCACCAGTGCTACGTAGCGCTCATTCACTTCAATCGCCGACGCTATGTAGGCCTAATATGAGAAATTATCGTTGTAATACAGCACACTTATAAAACTGTAAGCTCAAATAGACGTGTCTCTTATTCTGCACTTCGGCATTCTTGATTGGAATGCTAATGGATTCCGCACTCCAGTAACTGAATTTGGATCACGCGGAAGATGTATTCACCAGCCGCTGTCTGTCTGCAGAAACCACGCCTTCCTCTTATGCATACAACATCCCTCAGAGGATAAGGTTTTTATAGGGATGATCATTTTGCGTGTGAAGAGACGAATGGTGGAATTGTCACCTTTGTTTAACACAGTGTGTAATCTTTTCAGATTCACTTGCAAAGTAATATGCATATATAATAGCCACTCATGTCCTAGTTTCCTGACACTTTTCTGCCGCTAGCACACGTCAGTGCAGGAGGCCATCTTTGGTGTAGTGGGTATGACGGATAAAGAGGTCATGCTATACTAAATGCAGGCAAGTCCTACTCCCCCTCCCCCCTCCAAAACACACACACACACACGCGCGCGCTCGCGGGCGCGCGCTCGCGGACGCGCGCATATTTCCCCTGGCACCGTCACTTGCCATCTGCAGCCCTGGTTTCTCAATGCAGTCAACGTAATCGACTCATTGATGGATATTTTTGTGGCGCAACAACCCTTCTCGGTCGTAGGCTGCCTTATCATTGAGATTTCTAGGTCACTCACAATTAGGCATACAAACCCGTTAAGGCTTCTCTGCACGAGTGATCGGCTCATCACAGAGGCCGCTACTTACACAACAAACACAAGAGACGAACATCCATACCCTCAGCGGGTTTCAAACCCGCGATTCCAGCAATCAAGCAGCTTCAGCTGTACGCGTTAGACCACGCGGCACCCGGAATCACCCTTAGTTTATTTAAAACGCTGATTCATTTAATTGGTGTCATTAATTGTGAATAGACAAGGATTTGGAGCGACACGATGGTGGCCTTTGGAAGGTCCTGTCCATCGTTCACATGAAGAAACTGATGAATACCATTGAAAAGGCTGTCAGTGTTTGCTGGAAAACCGGCCGGAATTCGAAACGGACACATTCCGGAACCAAATGTACAATATTTCTACAGCGTGATGAAAATTATTCTTAGATGATGCGAGCGTTGAGACGTGAATCGTATGGAAGTGGCTGGAAAGGAATTTCGGGGTTGTTAATTTGGTGTTAGCAGTACTGTGTTTTCTGGTTTTGCTACAAGACAATCAATTAATTAATTGACAGCGCATTTAGGAAAATACCCTAACGTATTTTCAAAATGGAGTTTTGATGCCAGTTGTGGACCTTAGAGAAGACTGAAGTTTTCCTACCAGTTGAACAAGACTTTATATGAAATATTGAGACATATGGTATGTATACTCACGCATTAGTACGTACAAAGTATTTGAAAACACGAGAATTCTCGCTATCTGTTAACACTTTGTTGACAAGTGAAAGAACGGTGGCTACTTTATTTACTATGTGCTGAGACATAAAAAATGCGTATTTTGCCCACCCCGCTTATATGGTTTTCAGGATTCTCAAAGTAAGCAGCGAGTATTTCCGTTCGGTAGCATTAAGCGATTGCTTCTGGAACTAAGTCTTCACTTTGACGCAGGGACTGAGTTTTTGAACAATTGAAGTTCGTGTTTGGAAGGGTTAATTGGAAATACAAATTTGTGTGTCTGTTATTGTCAGTATTTAATATTTTTACTCGTATTTGTATACCTTCCTGCCAGGCCGTGCGCGTGTTTCCTCTCCGTTTCTCTGTTCTTTTCAATTGCACCAGATATTTGGAAAGGGTTTCTCCACATAAGAGTGGGACTCGCGCCGCCTAGGTCGATACAGAAGTGGAATTCGATTCCACGTCACGCGAATAGAGCTTTCACCAGCAAGCCTAGCGATAAGCACGCGCCGTTAAGGGTTGTCAGACTGTGGTTAGTGAGTACCTTCATTGCTTCTTTCTTCAAACAACCGAAAACCGAAAATATAGATCCATTGCCTCTCGTTTTATAAACTGCAATTTTATGTTTTTTTCTTTTTTAATGTTCTGTGTATTGTCTCGCGCTTGTCTTTTGGTTGGCTTTATAATCAGCTTGAAACAAATTACCCCCTTCCAAGCAGCGAAAATACGAGCTTTTTGTAGAAATCAGTTAAAAAATTACTTTGCTGCGGATTGGAGATATTCCTTTAAAGTTATCACTTTCGATTTTGAAACTGACATTTCGCACTAAACGGTTCATCAAGGTTCTTTGAGTTGATGAGGCAGTGATGCATGAAGATGTACAGAGGCTGGAAAAAGTTTCTATACAATGCAACTCGCTTCTGGATGACCAGGAATTGACAAGGCCAGTGTTTAATTTTTTTACGAACTCCTTGGAGTAGAGGCTTCTTGGCCAGATGATAGTCTGTCAACTGCTTACGAAATTTCCAGCCTTTTAGCCAGACGTCGCTCCCTATCCATGCGTGACATGAATTCATCCCGTACCCTCTTATCTTTTTCCTTTAAGATTCACTTTAAGGTTTTCCTCCCAACTAGACTTTGGGGTTCTAAGTAATAGGTTCACTTCACGTTGTCTGATCAAAATTTTGAAGGCATTTGTCATCTTTCCTTAAAAACGATGAGCTGGGCGAGGCGTGTGGCACGCATGGCTAGGAAGAGAAGTGCGTGCAGGTTTTTTTGGAAAACTTGAATGAAGCTGCATGAAAGATTCAGGCTATATCGGAGGATAATATTAAACAGGTTCTTAAGAGAATAGGATGGGAGGCTGTGGACTGGATTTATCTGAGCCAGTAAAGGCAAAGTGGCCGAATGTTGTTAACGTGGTAGTAAACATTCGGGTTGCATAATATGCGGTAAATTTATTGTCTGGGTGAGGACCTATTAGCTTTTGGAAAAGCACTTTGCTCCAAGCAGTTGAATTCTCATTGCTCCCATGCGTGCTACGTGCCTTATCCATCTCATATTCCTTGGTTGGTTTGTATTAATAATACGTTGTGAACAGTAACTATTCTGCTGCTTCCAATAATGCAATTTGTAGCCTGTCGGCTCCAAATATTCCCCTGTACATTCTTTTCATGCCGGTGCATGTATGCATATATATGTGTGATGCGTGTATTGATTTCTTTCGCTGCAAAACTTTTTCATTTATCGTACTACATTATCAGGTCTAGGACTAGATTCGTCTGGTGAGTGGCCAGCCACGCGATCTCAGGTATTGTTTTAGGTCAGTGTTGAAGGAAAGGCCAATGACATTTCTGGATTAGATAGCAGTCTGCAGTAAACAAATTGAGGGTAGTTACCTTTCGACAGTAATGTTTTGAGAAGCGCTGCTGTGTGCAAGAAATGCATAAAACTAGTTTTTAATCCCCTTATGAGTTGAAGGTGTGGGATAAAGTACGAAGTGAAGTTAGCTGTCCTTCTTGCCCGTTCATCCATCTATTTGCATGTCTGCTGTCTCTTTAAAAAAAGAGAATGAAACCGTCTGCACGCAAGTATGAATTTTGTATCGTCTGTCTCTTTCTATTTCTCATGGCGATGACCTGTACATTTCGCTCACGTGCCTCCAGCCTGGTCAATCTCATGTAGCAGGCGGGGTCTAGAGCCACCTTGCACTGCAGCCGCACCAGTAGAAACCATTTTCTGCAGACCTATTGCGTCGACAGTGGTACTCTTCTGCGTGGCCTTCGGTGTGTAGTAAAGGGCGAATCTGATTGAGTAGTTAAGAGGTGTTACATTAGTCAAAAAATTCACACATTTTATGGGACGCGAAGTCTGGTCGTCTCAAAAGGAATTCCGGCCAAAAATTCTATAATGAGTCAGCTCAAGTTAAGGTTAACCCAATTCTACCTTCACACGCCAGTTTTCTAAAATTCCTTTTGGTGTCATTCGATAAGTTCTTCTCTGACGTCACGGTCAAGTGGGTAGGCCTCCTACGTAGTATACGGGGAATAGCGGGCTCAAACCGTACACCGGCTGTCTTGATCAAAACTTATTAGGTTTTTCTCGGTTTATCCATGCCAGTGGTGGCATAGTGTCTCTAATTAAGACCATAGTCGTTTCTTTCCACATATTTTCAATCCGTTATTTACTAACCACCATATCTTCGGCTATGTGGTCTTATTATCTGAGTCACTGAAGCCATCGTAAGATAAACAATTAACAATTTAAGCATACAAGACTCGTGCGACATTATGCCCTCTCTACTGGCGAACAGTTACCTTTGGTGTTCACATCGGTGCTGCTGAAGGTTCACGTTTGCCGGTATATCATGCCGTGTCGACTGCTGAGAAGTTATACGCGGTCCTCAACCTCAAATCTGTCAGTAAAGGAACGAATAAAATTTTACTCCAGTTCCCTTGAGTGATCACATTTGTTGAGGCCTTCTACTCTGTCCCACGTGTCTCATCAGTGTGGGTTTAATCGTGCTATCTGTATTAGGCGCCGAGCACAACATTATGCAGCTGCTCTTTATGCAATTCTCTCTTGTCCACTGTCACTGTATTTTCTTTTATCTAAATCACACACAGCTATATCCTCTCAGAATGAGACACGCTTAGTATCGCTGCCAAGTGCATTAGCCTCGAAGAAAAGTAACGGGTCATTAAACTGGAGGCAAGTTCACATAAGCAATAACCATCCAATCTCACGCCTAGAAGTAAATTAAAAGTTTAGCTTGTTTTGTTTCTACCAATTGCGACATTGTAATAATCGCAGCTTAAAAAAAAGGAATTTGGAAAATTAAGTCATTGGTTCTGAGGATGCAGCAAAACATTATCGCGATCCGGGTTCACGTACAGGTTACAGCAGCCCCCGGCTAACTGATCTTCTTTACCTGCACCATTATCCCTTGAAAACATCACGTCTAGAGCCTGCGGCTGCACAGTGTATGGTTCTGACAGTACTTGATTCATTACGCCACTGTCACTTTGGACAATCTTCATTGCCTTAGCTGCAATTGGTGTACACGTCCTTCAAGAAGTTGGCTCTGATGCCGTCTTTCAGTTATTTGTTGTCGTCATAGAGACAGCCTTTTTAATTTTATATTTTAAAACTTGGTACGCAGGATAATATCCAATCACAAAAGAGGGGATGCAGGAGAAAACTGATTAGTAAGGCCCTTCATAATTTGAACCACATGTTATTAGTGTGATCAAATCATTGAGGATGAGATTCGTGGGCCATCATTCGTGTGAGACACTAAAACTTCGTACAGTTTATAGTCAGAAAGCCCGAATAAAATAGAGCAACTGGAAGACATAGACCTAGACAGTAGGTAATGTTAAAATGACATTAGAGACTGGGGTATGAAGATGTAGTCTGGATTCATTTGGTGCAGGAAAGTGTGCAGTGGAGGGATAATCTGATGTGAAAACTGTGATAAAATATTTATTTTTCCATAAAAGTCAGAAATTTGCTAAAGGGATGAGAAATTATTTGTTTCTCAAGAGGGACTCTGCCTGTTGCAGTTATTCAGCTCGAAGTGCTTAATACTAACCGGAATAGCCTATGCTAGTAACTGTATGTCGGCCTTTATTGATGGTGTTGAAGGATGAATAAACTTTTAATATACTATCGAGGTTCAGTTCCGTATGTGATAAACAATTTAATATTATTCTACCCTCTATGCGTTGGTCTTACAAGTGATCCCCTTCCTTTGATTTTCTGAAGAAAGAGGGTACAAAATATTTAATATGAAAATTGTCAAATAGCGATTGTTCAAATGTGAGTCATAGTCTGTGGACGGACGGACACGTCTTCCGAAGGTTGCTTAATACTTTTTATGTTCTTACCCGTTTACAGCACACGGGTAAATACATTCTTTACCTGCAATAAGGTTGAAAGAACTTGCGTTTTGTCCAGTGGGTGTATGTATTTGTTTCGTTTGGTTCTCTATACAAACAGCGACTGTTCCTGTAATGACATTACGGAAGTTATCCGGTTGACATTTGTAATGGAAGGTCAGTGTGTTATATGAGGTAGGAACTATATTCGTGTATATTACGTAGATGAAACTGAGATGTAAAAAGTTTAATGTTAGTGATGTTTTGAAAGTGCCCTCTTGGTTTTAAATTTCCATACGGCATTTGAAATATATACTGATGTTTGGGCAGGTTTAAAACGAACTACACTTTTCCTTTAACGGAATGATTGAGATGCTTGTTTCAATTTCTTTGGCTTTTGTGTTTTGGTAAGTTCTTTCTCTGTCATAATAGAGAAAGAGAAATCGTAGCGTTTATCAGCGACATCACGAAAAGGTAACTGTGCCTCTTAGTCCTTACGTAAAGCAACGGTTTTAATTATGACTGCTATCGCCAGGCTAGAAGAAAAGTCACGAAGCAACATTTTACAAGAAATAGATATTAATGGACTTCCTGAATACCGTACTACTTCTACAAATAAATAAATAATAACTAAAGAAGTAGGGGTCGTTGTAGCTTCAAGTGTTGTTGGCCAATCAAGAAAGGAATCCTCGACCGTCAGTCGTTGTACCTCCTCAGGATATCACGGTCACCGTGGAGATCAATAATTGCTGTTCTGTACCTTCTTCATATACAGAGTGTCCCCCGACATCACCTTCAAATCAAGAACGTGACACACTGCTTCGTGCACAGATTCCTGTTACTAAGTCCAATGCATTTATTTTCACTTCTTCAAGCAGGGTTATGTCTTCTCAGCAGGGAAGGCATAACACTGCTGGGACCTTTCATATGGGATTTTTGGTACATACGTTGAAGAACTCATTGGGCACTTCGGACTAGCCTGCTTCTGCATCTCAGGTGTAAGGCAGATGGTTTATTTTTTAAGGAATGTAGGCATATCAAATTTTTAAGGCAGTGTATTCGAATTTCGGCTTTAATTCCTTAAACCATATTGATTACTATGGCCACCGCATACGTAAACGCTTACAACTTGTTATTTTGCACAAGGAGTGCATTTATGTGTTTGGTTTGATCCTCACTCTGAACAAAAGTTATTTCCGCAAGGAAAGTTAACCGGCTGAACTAGACCAATACAGACGACATGTTTGCTGTGCTGTATGAACCGAATTCTTGTGTAGGTTGTACTTACATAATCATTACGATTTCAATCTTGTAGCTATCAGCAGCAAGCTATATTTGAGAAACACAAACAATCTGAAGGGTCAGTCTGGAAAGTGTTATAAAAATCCATTGAATTGCATTGCAAACCCCACCAGTGGCTCGACCAATGTCAACCCGATATTGCCGCCTGGCACACTTTTGGGGAATACTGTGGTTAGTTTCTGCAGAGTCCTTTGTGATTTATGTGTTGAACTGTTCTGGTTTCGTCGGCAACGGATGATTTTAGCTTTGTCTCTACAGTCTTCCAAAAGAAATGTCCCTGGGCGTGTGCTCTTGGAATCTCGGAAGTCATTCCACGCAACACCTGCACCAAACAAGAATCCATGGTGTACTTTATGGTTCATTCCTGTACTTACGTCGACACTCGTTTCACTGTCACAAGAATTTCCTTTCGTGAAAATCTAACGCACAAAACACCTTACCCTTTTAAAGCCTAGCGGTAACTTTACATACGACCAGGTTTAACATTAAAAAATTCTACGTGGTGCCCACATTGCGTTTATGTGTTTTGTACGGATCTCAGAACAAACAGTAACTTTTGCCTTGTAAAACATTAAGAGACTGGTTTTTATAACCGAAGTGGAGAATGTTTACAGCGCGGTACGCACTGAGTCCTTATATAAAACAGATACGCTTCCTACCATTTTGCAGTAGTGACAAATGTAGCTCTATCAAGCGACCAGAATGCATAGCGGGAGCAACATAAGCACCAGACTGAAAGTTCTTGAGTTGAATTTTCGTCCTTTTTTAGGCGTCTTCGCAAAACTGCGAAAAGCGATTGTTAGCTTCGTCATGTCTCTCTGTCCGTCCGTCTGTCCTTCATTTCGCACGGGACAACTAGGCTGTCACTAGACGGGTTTTCATGGAATTTGACACATGAGGATTTTTCGAAAATCTGTCGAGAAAATTCAAGTTTCATTAAAATCTGACAAGAATAACGGGCACTTTACGTGAATACTTACGTACATCTATGGTAATATGGCGCGCAATTCTTTTAGAATGAGAAATATTTCAGACAAAAGTTGTAGAGAAAATCAAAACACATATTATTTTCGATACCTTTTTTTCGCAAATCCTGCCTTTTATGAGAGAATGTGGAAGAATATCGTAGAGCCGAACAGGCCACAGATGGGAACATAACATGGAGCATGCAGTTTGCATTCTGGATAAATAAGGCTACAGACACGCACTCAGAATATGTAGAACTTATTGCTTTTCCACAGCAACAGTGGCTACGTGAACGCGGCTCAATATTCTGTTATAAGTATAATGCCTGTCTTGTTTTATTTTAACTGTGTCTTAGAAGTGCTGTGAGTAATATAAGATTAAAATCGCAAATATCATGTACGGTCACTCCGTATGTTATTTACGTGAAATTATGCTCGAAAGGGTTAATGGTCTGAGAAGGAGGGAGAGTGGGAAAGAGGGAGGGAGGGAGGGAGGGCTGTTGTAAAGACTGTGATGAGCCGTCGGATTCCATGAAAGGCCGGCAGTATCTTGGCTGACTGGACGACTGTTCGTTTCTCAAATAGGACTCTACTTCATGAAGTTTGTTAACAGGATGGGGCGAGTCCTGTTTCTTTATGAGAATTGTGCGAAGTTAATGCACATGTTGAAGGTCATCTCTGCCCGTACGTTCGCTTGCTTCGTCTCCGTCATTGAAGATGAGATATCAATCAAATATACGCCAAATGTAGGTGGACTGTTTGAATTTACAGTACCAGTAAACCCCTACTGCGTATGGAACTCCAAGTGAACTCGATTTTCAACAAAACAGACGTTCACCATACAAAAGTAGTTGCAAGAAATGAAATATATACAAGAAATATTTGACATTTATTCAATGTGACGAATATGTAATGACTGAAAAATAATTTTTGTTGGTGTGTAATATGATATTTGTAAAGCGATAACTTTGTATGATTCATCGATTGATTGATTGATTGATTGATTGATTGATTGATTTACAGTCTGGGGCATTGTACGAACTGTATAGGTTACATATTATTA
Organism: Coptotermes formosanus; assembly: GCA_013340265.1. Lineage (NCBI taxonomy): Eukaryota > Metazoa > Arthropoda > Insecta > Blattodea > Rhinotermitidae > Coptotermes > Coptotermes formosanus. The sequence continues at coordinate 598,138 of BLKM01010328.1, read as the reverse complement.
GGTCATACATAACTGAACATAATACACGTGTAACATAGGAAATGTGTGTATTCCTGTTCGCGAGAAATTGTGGGATACGCCCATCAAGAGGAAGCTAATGGCTATCATTACGCGATACACTAAACACAAGGGAGAACTGGTCTTTCCTGGACACATCCATCACAGACAAATCATAGATCGGGCCTTGACATCAGCATCACATCCTGCCAACAACCATGTTCTTATGCGAAGCTGTAAATCATCTCACTTTAAAAATACAGGCGACCAGCACAGTAGCTGAGTATATCCCCTGTACTGCCAACTGCCAAAACCAGGAAATGAAGGTCTGATAATACAGTCGCAGGTTAACTGACATTTTGCAAGTAACGATTAAGTGAACCCTGTTCCTGAAGTCGTGTAATGAGAGATGAATGGTAAAATGAATGTTTTGGCTGCTTTACTCCCGAGTAAATAGCGTCTAGTTCCTCTTGAATAGGATGCCGTTTGTAGCTGTAGAAGCGGTCTGTAAGTGTTCAAGAAGAGAAAGCCTGAAGATTCAAGTGTTTTGGGGCTTGACATTTCAGATATTTGAATCGTCATTAACTACATTTTAAGGACGTCAAATCTCGTGAAATAAAACGTGTCCGGGAACTGGGCGTCGGTCATCCACCTTTGCTCAGTTGCTTGACAGACTGATGACCTACAGAAAATTGAATTGCCTGTACGTCTGTCTGCCAGAGGCAGTAGGAAGCATGGGTGATTAATGATTTCGTTATTCAGTGACACTCTTTTATTTGAGTAGAGAGCGGAGTCGCGTCTTTCCAAGAATAAGGTGTTACTTTTGAAGAACGAATGACCCGCGTAGCTTATTCAGTATACTGACTAGACTAGAGACCGGATGACCAAAGAATCTGGGTTCAGTTTCCGGCACGGAAAGATTTTTCTTTCCCACTACGTCCAGAACAGCTCCCCCTCCAGCTTGGTTCCTTAGGAAGAAGCGTGGTCGGGCCGTACAGCTAAGCGCTCAACTCCGTCTAGTGCCGAAGGTTAAGAAAGGCTGAGCAACGCCTCCAGTCACCTGTAAATTATTCGTGGCAGGACACCTTTACCTTTACCTTCTTAAGAAGGCCACTTAATGCTGACCTGCACGAGCAAGGTACTTAAAATTAATTCACGTGTATAATGTAAAACTTAAGTAATTTCACTTTGTACTTTCTATGTTCTCCTTCGTGATGGCAAAACCTGGCCAAAACATGTAGTGTACAAGGAACATTAAACTTAAATTTGTTCTTGATGTCACATTGTGTATACTGTTGGTCTTTGTTGTAGAATGGCCCAGGTCATATTTTAACGTGAAGATTTTAGTAGTGTAATTACGAAATAGATGATAAAAATATCAGTGAAAGTGAAAATTTGAATCGATGTTCTTCTGTCTGTAGCGCAAGTAGCAAGTCATTCCCACTGTTAAGAATTACGTACGATAGATGGTAGTGACTGCCGAAGCGCCGCTATGAAGTGGTCGAGCAGTAGCTATGTTTCGGTCTATATGGAAGCCTTTATCCCCCAAACAAGATGAGGTAAAGTTGTCCCTGTCGAAGCCATGGAAGCCTACAGGGGGACTACAAGTATGGGTGTATTCATTCTTAAACTCTGCGCTAGATAGACTTGTCCAAATCATGCCCTGCCTGCTACACCACAGGGAAAGAACTCCGGTATGCATGGAACTGGAGGCTGAGTTGGCCCCAGAGCTGGTCTGGACGGTTTGGAGAAGAGAAAAGTCTCTTGTCCCCGCCTGGATAAGAACTCCGGATCGTGCAGCCCGTACCTGAGGCGCTATACCGACTGCGCTAAGCTGGGTCACGCATCCACTGCCTCTGCCGATAAGAATTATCAGCAAGTAGGAGCCCTGCATGTTTTGCGAAGCTGTGTCTCAGGAATTCTTCAAATTCATGGCGGCATATTCAATTAAATTCTGCTTACATGGAATCTATCAGGAACTATGAAATACCGTATAAAAATTTATCATTGTAATGGCATCGTGTGGAAAACATTGTTTTAGACGAGAAATGTCATATTTTCCCTTCGTAATTTCATCGTGCTTTGTACTAGGCTTTATGTAAACATGACGATTTTTCAAAATATGTCATTTCTTGAAATAATGTAACTTCTCATTATTATTTCCAGTTTCTTATCCACCACTTTACGCTATGTAACCAAAAGGGTTGGGGCAGCGTCCTTACATAAGCTACGAAACAATAAAGTCTCTTACATTCTTACGCTTTTCCCGTTCACAACATGCGAACATCATCTTATTCGATGACACAATAGGCCTACTTAGTTTGTGCAACTGAAAATAAATGGGAATGATCTACGTATAAATCATCTTTCAGTAAAACACAAGCTGTTGCTTTTTAGAACTCCATTTCTTGGAGCCAGCTGCTCTGAAAGTCAGCTGTTTCGGTATCAGCAGACACCGAAAAACTCTTAAGGCAGACAACAGTGGCAGATACACCCTTGCAGCTGCCTGAGGTTTGTTACTTGTCACTGCTCGCTGTCAAGCTAATAGCTGCTGAATTTTAAGTAGCATTTAGCTTTAGTTAGACATTGAAAAATTTCTGTTCACTAATGTCGTATGAAACTGTATTCTCCCTTACTTATAATTCGCTCTGCGAACGTGGTGTGATTTATTCAACAGCTAGCCACGGTCCCGTCCTCTGACGAGGTTAACGTGATATTCTTGTGCATACGTAGCTATTACTTCCACAGATATCCCTTGAATTCATCCCTCCGGATGCATGATATCTCTAAAGGTGCAGTATTCAGTCACAGTCTCGCTCAATTTTCACGCCATGAATTTGAGAATTTCTTTGCTGTATAGATGTTACCGGCAAAGTACGACGCTGCATACCGACCGAAGCACTGACGTTTCTTTACCTCTTGATGGCTTCATACTGACAACTGCCATCTGGCGTAACTATCATCTAGTAATTATCATAGGTTGTACCTCTTTACGTTTTGACTGTTTCATAAAGGCAAGTGCCATCTGGCGTAACTATTATCAACTAATCACAATCCAATCTCATATTGTAAGATAAATGCTGTATCGATTGCATAGTTATATGCAATAAAATATGATTATCCTTGCTGATGAAGAATATTAAGCCTTTAAAGACGAAGCGTATCTGTTTTATATAAGGACTCAGTGCTTACCGCGCTGTAAACACTCTCCACTTCGGTTATAAAAACCAGTCTCTTAATGTTTTATAAGGCAAAAGTTGCAGTTTGTTCTGAGATCCGTACAAAACACATAAACGCAATGTGGGCACCACGTAGAATTTTTTAGTCTTAAACCTGGTCATATGTAAAGTTACCGCTAGGCTTTAAAAGGTTAAAGGATGTGTATGGTTGCAACGGGTTAACTCAGTAGAGTGACTGGTTTTTGCGGATGAGCGGGTTTTAATTTCTAGCAGAGTTAAGGAAGTTTATTTTCCTTCGCCCTCACAGCAGACCGACACTGGAGCTCACCCAGCCACCACCTAATGGTTATCGGAGGCTCTTTTCGCCGTGGTTAGAGACACTGAGACTTGGATGACATACCTCAGTCTATTTCAAAGATCCGTAACGCTGGAGCTTCAACGCCACGCGCACTATGCACACGTACGGCGTCATTAGCCTTTTAGGTCTTCTAGTTCGAAGGTTTTCGCGGCTGGGGCTCATTACGTTGAATCGGCTGTCATAATTAGGCCACGTGGAGACATGAATATTTACCGGCATTTCGGCAAACATTATAGTGGCTGTTCTCATGTTGAACGAATCTTGGGATTATGCGTGGGCCCTGACTAGAGATCTGGCAGTGGCTGGCGTGTGCAAGGCGTCACTTTGTTCCTGTACGTGGCCTGATTCCGAAATCCTGTTTAACTTCTGCTCACTTTCATTAAGTAACGTTTCGACATTTTATATGTTTGTACAGGAACTGGTTACCTGCTGAGCATAACAATTCGGTCCGTAGGCAGCGTGTTTCCTAGCAAACGCACTTCTTCAGTCAACCTCCGTTTGCGCTATACCGTGATTTTTTTTTTTTTTTTTGCTAAGGTAAGTTTAATTGCATTGCAATTTGGAACTTCAGATCTAAGCTACGTGCTGACCTGTAAACATATGGAGCAGAGTCGTTCTTGATCACTGTATACTCGCTAAGCTACTAAAGAAATTCTTCGCTTTTACAAAATCCGAAGATTCATTGCTGTACCATGTTTACAGACCCTCATACACTTCTCTATAGAATGTTTTCTTGGTTTTATCCTTCCATCGAGTTTTAGGTCTGTGCAGGGGCCTTTTCCGTCGGGGTTACCTACTACAGTTCTGTACGCATTAATTTAATTCATCCAAGTCCGAGGCCATATGTGACGTTTGATTAGACTTTTTATTTGATTTTGCTAAACCCCATCCATTCCATAAAATGTCCGACCAATCTCAGTCTGCATTACGCGAATACAAGTTCTACGAACGCCGCTCTGTGTCTATAGGCTGTCTTCTCCGTCCGAAAAGTGGACCTGTTATTATTGACTCTGCCTTAACCAAGTACCCATCTAGTGAAAGAATCCGAAATTTCAAACCGAGATACCCAAGCACGCAACACGTTCAAGAACTCCTCCCGTCTGTCCGCCATCCACACAGTCTGTCTTAAGGTCTATCCTAATACGTAGGTCTATTAATCTCTCGTTTTGTTTCTTAGTCTTGACCTCTGTCGACCTACTCACTGTAGGTATAGAATTATTGTTGCATCTGGTCGCACTCAATGACACACACACACACACTCGGTAGGACTCCTCTGGAAGAGGGATCGGCCCGTCGTAGATACCTCCACCTGACAACACACAACACTCACAAGAGACAGACATCCATGCCCTCGGCGGGATTGGAACCCCCCAGAGTCGGGAAGCGAGCGGCCACAGACCCACGCCTGAGAGCGCGCGGTCGTCGGAATCTCCCGTTTCATTTTTTGTATTCGAAGTGGTTGCCGTCCAAGAGGTTTCCATATCCATATCTTGCTGTCCCCTTCGAGCGTCTGCTATTTCTGCCTCTCGTTTCTTTTTAAAACTACTGAACTATATCATGAACCGATAGCCAGCTGTCTTGTGTCCTGGGGCATGAACTTAATTAATTTCAGTGCAACTACCCTGTCTTTTTTTTATGACCGTGTAAGTTTTACTGTCCTTGTAATACTAAGGGATTTGCATAGCTCACCAAGTTCCTTGTCAATTTATTGCAAAGTGGCTTATTCTCGTGTTTCATTAGTTTCGTGAACAGTTTTCTTCATACACTTTTACATCATGTCCCTGAAAAAGATACACGGTTCACAACCCTGCAAAGCAAATGTAAAATATGTGTGTGTGTGTGTGTGTGTGTGTGTGTGTGTGTGTGTGTGTGTGTGTGTGTGAATCCTTGAGCGTTTAAGGAAGCAAACAATTTTTGATCTGAATAGTAGCATCCAAATCCTGAATTTATTATTCTCATAATTTCTTCACGAGCCTTATTTCTGTCTGTTACTGTTGACTGTTTAGATCAACACACTGAGGCAATCAGCCATGATCTCCAGAGCGATAACTTATGACTCCTCTTTGGTGGTCCAATTTGGAATGAAGTGTGATTTGTAGGCACGAGTTGACTAGCGTGATTCATCAGGTTGCCAGTAACTGGGGTTTACTTTTTTGCTGTTAGCACACACTGCAGATCAATAAGAGAGTGGCAATACTGACGCGCGTCACGGCATGTGGTCGTTACCATCCTCATGATAGCTCAAATTTAAAGGTGTCAGCTTCAAGCTGAGAGCCCGAAAAAAAAAAGATAATAAAATTGAGATAAAATGTAGAAGATTGCTTGAACTATAAGGTATTTTACGCCTGCTATACGAGGAAACCGTTACTTCTACAAAACAGGGCGTGTTACTGTAAGACTTTTATACAGGAAGATTCGTGTTCATTTTGTAGCATGTTACGTAAGCAGAAAGTTTAATTCCTGCAGGCCTGATGTTCGTCTAAATACTAATCAAAACTTCACCTCAGTATTACAAAGATCAACTGCTTAATGCTGTTTATGTAAATAATCGCTGTTTATTCATAGGAAAGCCACAGATATTCTCTGTGGAAGAGGAAACGCTTAAATATTAATATAAGGCATGTATAGTAAACACTGTGCTTTAAAGGGTTGTTCGTACTTTGTGGTATGTACCTCTCGGAAAACATGGGAGATTATTCAATAGCTATTTCTGCTACATATGCTAACTTTCCACACCACATTTCATTTCTAAGATATCTGGAGAAATTACCATTTCGTTGCCTTTCAGCAAATATCAACATCTCATCTTTAAGTTCAAGCACACGATGCCACACATTTTCCAGGGAAACAACTTTTATGAATTTAAACATGTTACTATAAACATGTTTCTACAAGACGTTATTGCGTTCTGCGAGTATTAAGGGAGTACTTCCGTTAATTGTATCAGGTAAGTAGCACTGCCAAGTCGTAGGGACGTGTTCCTCAGAGAGTACGACATATTACTGCACAAAATGCACTACCTTAATACAAAGACTGATACGGTCTCCGCACTGTTTTTTCCCTGCTTCAGGCGCGCTAATTTTACTGGCTGGTAAAGATTATGTACTGTGAAGCTTCTCATTATGCAAGTAACTTAAATTGCGATACCCTTATTATTCAAACTACCTAAGACAGGGGAAAAATTAACAGGTTACTTCTTTATTGGTTCTTAGGTTATTAAACAACACTGCTTTATCTGGGAACGGTTTATCGTTTCGAACGAGGTGCGAAAATGATCATGTGTAGTGATTACTTAAAGATTTGGAATGAGGGGGTCCTAGCCTGTTTCCAGATCCCGTCCCTGTATTCGCTGGACGGACCCAGAACAAGGCTGAAAAATGTCGGTCATTGTAGCCAGTAACGCGGCCGGTATTTGAACTGATGAACTCCTAAAGCAACTATTTCGCTCCACCCCTAGAGCGGCATGTGTGCGGGCGGGCTACACCATAAAGTCGTGCAGGTTATAACGCTGTCTCAGCTGCACGGCGCCTTGCTGCTCCTGGCTGCAGAACACATGTCAAAATGAAAACTTCGATGGCAAGGATACATGTCTACTGTTGTGCTGGAAACCTTAGCGAGCCGCCATGGCAACTGGCGCTTGAGTGGCTTCCCGCGGGGTCAAGGGGTGACAGATCAAGTGTCACCTGAAACCACATAACTCCCGTCACACTTTATTGGAAGCTGCCGGGACTGTATCCGGCACCAACTTGATTGCGTTGCTGCACAACAGCAACTGTACGCGAAGAATATTGCGCTCGACTGTTTTTATTTGCAAGCTTCTGCCATAGAAATCTTCTTTTTCCTTTTTCGCGTGGGCAGCGTCGTCATCAAACCAATAATCGTGCCTGGTATTGGACAGAAGTATTATCCTGAGAGATTAATGCTTTTCTTCAGCCGCTCCTAGAAAATATTGAGATATGACTTGAAAAGTGATGGTTAGAGGTTTTTACACACCGTTCACGACTCATTCTTCTCAATCGTGTAATTTATTATATGTTGTTGTGCAACAAATACTGTTACTGTATGCCGTCACTTACATCAGAATAGCATGGTAATCACAGACCTCCAGATGTAGACCTTTGTTGCATGTTCCGCCTTAGTATTAGCCTATTATTTTTTTCCGCGTGTTATCTGTGTTTATTGTGACACAAATTCTACAGGAAGCGTTTATGATGTCTTGGTTATTGGAGGACTTTCCATTCGTGAAAGGCGGTTTGCTATTTAATAACCTGCAGTATCTCTACAAAACCTTTAAACTGTGGGCAGGCTTTACCAACGCCAGTATTTGCGAAAATAATACTGGATAAACATAAATTATTTCTATAGAAGTACACAGATATGAAAAATATAAGTTTTTTAATGTGTTTACTTATTGTGACATCTGCGTCAATATTTTCTTTTACCACATCGAGTGGAGACTGTCATTTCTAAGAGAGACTAGTGCTTCGTTCGGGTCACTACAGAATATCATGGGCATAAAATCAGAATTAGGCTGGCCTGTAATAATCCTGCGTCACATTGTGACTCTCGACTTTCTGTATACATATAAATATTGACCAGTTATTTAGAAGCGTAAAATCTGAGGTTCTCACGTCGTTGATTGTGAAGACTTGCTGTCTTTTAAGGTGTGTGACATCATATTCTGCTAGCAGTGTATCGATATTTCAGAGGAACGTCCTGCCTCTGTCTTCAGGGTATTTGGCCTGAAGAGGGATGATGTGAGTTTGTCGGAAACGTTCGCAACGCGTCGCATATCCATATGGTGGCAAGGCAGGATCAGAGTTGTCAATAAAATATTTCGTTTCGCCTTTCCGGTTAAAAGATTAACACATTTTGAGATACTCAGTGTCATGTCATAATTTCTTATTCTTCTTCTTCCTCCTCTTCACGTATTGGGTTAAGAAACTTGTGACATCTCCAGCTAAAGTGTCGATCTTTTTCTTGGTTATCCCAATCCTCTTCTTCCGTAGTGTTTATGTATGGTTGCCGATGTCGCAGTTTTGTTGCTGTTCCTGCTTTCAGTACATGCCTATCATTTCTATCTCTTACCTCGCAGCATTTCACTTGCTTTTTAACTCTGTCAAATGTCATTCATTATATTATCACCTACTGCTGTCAGTAATACATTTGTATGTTGTGTTCCTGTTTTATGGCTCCTAGTAGCACTCAAGTTTCGCATTCGTATAGACGTTGTGGGAGGGTCATTATCATATAAAAGTTACAGTTTTAGAAGTGCTGTTATGTTTTATAGAAGAAGATAAGAAAAATGGGCACTGTAATTATTCTCAAATTTTATTCAGATTTATTATTTAGAAGATATAATTTTCATGGTATGTATTTTAATCAGTGACATTCCCAGCTACGTTCTCGAAACTGAGGGCATGCACCACAGAACTTGGTTTGGACAGCACTTGCCACAGTTCGATGTAGGGTACTCTCAAGTTGTTCAGGGGCTAAATTCTGGAATTGTGTTTATCAGGATGACAAGCCTGCAAACGCCCTCTCCTACTGTTTGCAATTAGTGTTTCTTTTTTAAGTAACTCCACTTTCAGAGGGGATATTCTAATCCAGTTTGATGGGTCTCTTGTCGGCCAACTTGTGCGGGTGGTTACACGGCTCGGCAGACGTATGAAGAGGAATGGTTGAGAAGCAATCGTGACGTTACCGGCGAGGTAGGTAGAATGGGATAGAGTTGTGTTTCCCGAAGCGTAATATTAGCTCACGTGTTGTCTGTGTACGTACTTGTTCCCATTATATTTCTGTGATCGCAGCATATTATAGATCTCAAATAGCGATACGTGAAGTGAAGTGAAGTGGTCTCAGTGTGTCGGTGTACGCCTTGTTCTACGTGATTTATGAAACCGGCAAATTTAAACTGTGTGAGTGTATACTTCTTCGAATCATCTATTTTCTTTACAAGAAATGTTTATAGTAAACGAAGCTGGGCCAAAGAAGTCAAAGGCGTGGCCGTCCTGTCAGTTCACCAGATCAACACGAACGTAAAACATCACATCTGCAGCAGTTGGTGGTAAGTTAGATATGAAAACAGTTATTTCATTTTTAATGTTTCCAGAAGCAGAGATCTGTATTGGTATTTGTGGTACAGGGGAACTTAATTTGTTATCTGTGGTATGCTCCTTTGCAGTATAATGGTCTTTGATTAATGTTTGTCAGACACAGCTCTAATAAAAGGTGGCTGTGTACTTTAGTCCCTTTTGCTCCTAAGTTACCCCACATGCCGCCCTCACGAAGAGTCATGTTTTGTTTATGCTTACTGTAGGCTTTGCAACAAGTTAGTTTTCAGGCCATTGCAAGCATTATTTTGAGACGAGAATGGGGTGGTTTTATTATAGTTTGGGCCTCATCAAACTGCGCAACCAGCCTGTAACAGGTCAGCAGAAATGGCGGTGGGCGGACTCAGGCGGGGAGGAGGGGCAGGGGCGGTCAAAGCTGTTAATGTCAGGACATGTAGAAATGTCGTCATGTGTGTTTGCATTTGACACTACTGCGTATAAAACGACTAGAGTGGATGTGTCTAACACGTGATTCGCGATTGTCGTGCAGTCCATTATACGACTTAATACATAGAAACATTTTTAGAAATATGTGCAAAAATTACGGTAACTAGTTGTACCCGTGAGAATAATTCGCAAGTGCAAACAGTAAAATATATAATCAACAAAACTGCAGCATCTTAGTTGTAATAAATGCTGGATAATTTCTTTCGGAGATCAACAGATCATAGCAACGTGTAAATAAGAAATAAAAGCTTTTCAGCACGTGTAAATAAGAAATAAAAGCTTTTCAGCACGTGTAAATAAATAAAAGCTTTTCAGCACGTGTAAATAAGAAATAAAAGCTCTTCAGCACGTGTAAATAAGAAATAAAAGCTTTTCAGCACGTGTAAATAAGAAATAAAAGCTTTTCAGCACGTGCAAATAAGAAACAAAACGTTGAAACTGACGTTCTCGTTCAAGCGGAAGCCGAAAGAAGTGCGCGAAATATGTTAGCTTCCCTTCCCAGAAAATAGTGCGCATGTCCATTGCAAAGGTGACCGGCTAGAAATGTTGAGGGAAGTGGCGTTCAGTGTGGGTGTCCTATACAATTCGTAAATACGGTAGACTGTGTGGGCTGCCTGCAGAGTTCGGTGATGTTAAACCATGAAGGGCTGGCCGTTTATAGAGGTAGCTCTGTTCCAAAATATATCAATTTCATTTTTATTTCAGATATCATAATCAGAAATGCACTGTACACGAACTTCTAAATATGTACTCTACGTATTAAAATAACAGCTAGACAAAAGATAGAAATGATCAAAGAACAGTTACATTAATGTAACTTTAAAGGATTCCGACGACCGTGTGTGTTGACAACCCTGACTGAAATTGTTGGCATTTTTCATCGTCTCTGGCTGAAAAACGCAAACCTTTCGGAGGCTGGATCTGCCTCCATCTTCAAGTGCATCGGGACTCTGGTGGACCCGTTAGATACAACTAGTCTCAGTCCCAGTTACGGCAGTTATTTTTTGAATTATATGTTACGTACCTTTCAAGCCTGTGCATTTCAGCACTGAAAGCAAATCGATGTCAACATAATCAGAGACCTTGGATTCACCAAATTTGTCGTTTTTCATCTTACCATTCTGTTCTTTGTTCATTCCTTATCTATCTTTCCCTCCCTTTCTTATTTCTTTTTCTTTTCTTTTCCTGTGTTGCTTTCCGCCCCTTTCTTCTTGTTTTTAAATATTTTATTTCTCTTATGTCTCATTCATTCTGTCTCGCAAGAGGAAACAGTGTTTACAGGCCGGCCGAAACTGATCGTGTCACAAAACGGAAGGCAGGCATAGAAATGAATACCGTTGCGGCATATTCATTTCAGTTTTGGCCTTTAATCAACTTGCAGATGTGTACAAACTCACATCAGTGTCCGTCTTAATCTTTTAAAGCCTAGCGGTAACTTTACGTACCACCAGGTTTAACATAAAAAAATTCTACGTTGTGCCCACATTGCGTTTATATGTTTTGTACGGATCTCAGAACAAACAGCAACTTTTGCCTTATAACACATAAAGAGACTGGTTTTTATAATCTAAATGGAGAGTGTTTACAGCGCGGTTCGCACTGAGTCCTTATCTAAAACAGATACGCTTCTTCTTTAAAGGGTTAATAACTGTAGATGATTGTGTATTTCAGATTATTATGTTCATAAAAGCACATTTAATTTCATCCCATGGGCCTATTCGAAGCAACCGCAGCAACATAGTAAAAGTTATATTTCCACACGGATATATCAGATACGAATTTCTGGATCGTGCAATATCCTCAGGCTGTTATGACAGTGAGGCGGCCAGTTTGCTTGTGTGCACAGATACCTGCACCCCCGCCCCCACCCCAACTCCCACCTTCATCGCCACCCCCTGCAGCATTGAGTAACGCACAACTTCAGCTAATAACGTTTATTAATTACAATTATGGTCGTGTGGTTAACTGGAACGGATAGGGCCTCGAAAGGGTTAGATGCGAGAGCCGTTCACCGTCCGCCCCAGCATTGTTATACTTAGAAACAGGGGATGCTATGCCACTTCAAAGTACAAATTCACCCTCCTAACGGCGCACTATTATCCTCTGTACAGTCTGGGTTATCACAATGGGGGAGTGTGCAATGAGAAACAGTTCGGTTTCATTTAAAAAAACTGGTTGCTAATGAATAAAAACCATCATTTGGCCACACAAGAGAAGAAGCACTGCTAGTGCTCTATTTATGTCTCAGTAAAAGCAGAACCGTAGCAAAAATTAAGCCCTCCTCCCATCTGTTATTTTAAAGAGCGGGTATGAACTAACGAGTCTGTAACAGAGAAAAGAGTAGGTTTATATTATGGTGCGCCACGAATTTTGAAGAATACCAGCTTTCCAGTCTTAGGCTGTTTCAGGTTACTATCGATTCCGTTTCAGCCGGTGTTTAATGTCCTGCCTCATCTGCAGAGTGTATCTAGCATCAGTTGAGATTTAAAATCGATTAACCCTTTGAAGACTCAAATGACTCTACAGCGTATGCAAAGGTTCAGTTCGTACCTCACAGAGAACACGTACTTCCATTAGAAAAACCGGGCCGCGATTTTTTCATAAGCGAGTAATGGCTGTTTGCTGTGAGAAGCTACAGAATACGCAAATACACTGCGTGGAAAAAATTCCCAGTTTTTTTAGCGTCGAACCTGGCGGTGCATACTAGGATAAGCTGGTGCGTGTCGGGTCAAAAAATTTTAAATTTCTTGCCATGGCTTACTGTGTAACATTTATTGAAGTTGTGGTGCACAGTTCTTCAGCTTGATCCTTCAGCTCCACAGTCATATAATTAGACTCGATCTAACCATAAACACTTTCGAGTAGGACCTATTGAAAGTACAACACTGCGTGATCCGATCCACGTTAATCCGCTAGGATAAATCACGTCATCTTATATGACGAATCTGGTTGGTATTTTCCCTATACGTTTAAGTCACCCATAAGAAGAGAAGCTCGAAAACTTCTCTTTTTTCTGTGGCACAGCAGCCCAAATCGGGCCTAGGCCGCCTCCTTGTTGAGGTTCCTAGATCGCACATAATTAGACACACGCTCGGTAGGAGTAATCAGCGCGTCGCAGAGGACACTACCTACGCAATACACAACAAACATAAGAGACGAACATCCATGCCTCCAGCGAAATTCGAACCCGCGATCCCAGCAATCGAGCGGGCGCAGACCTACGCCTTAGAACGCACAGCCGTCGGGATCGGTAAACTTAAAAATATCACGCGTATTTCTTTCTGCTGCATTTCATGTTACGAAGTCTTTTCGCAAAAACGTGTTTTCTTCCCTTGCGCACCAGCGCACTTGTCATCGCACAGTTACCTTGCTCTCTTAGCGTTGTACCCAATCAGCCAATTTTTTCGGAAAGAGGGTCACGGTATTTAACGTGGCAGAATTCACAGAATGTGTAACCCTCTTCTTTCGTAACTGACAGGGCACTTCCTTTGAGCATGGAGGGTCTGATGGAACTTCTTTCCAAATTTGTCCTTACATCTGCTGTCCTCAGTGGTGTTGTTCCCACTCCATTTCTTCTTCGCACCTGTGAATTGCGTTCGTTATCATAATAGTGACTTTAGAGACCTGAAGAAGGACCTGGCCGCTCGCTGGATCTGAAGCTCCCTGTCCCTGAAAACGACGTAACCAGATCATGAAAATATTCTTCGTTCATACAGGCAGAATCAGTCATGGTGACTGACGAACCGTTTGGAAAACCCCGTCTTCAAATGCTGGGCGATATTCCTTCCCTTTGAAATAGCCACTGTTGTGATGAAATTTTTCCCAAGAGTAGTATTTCCGCAGGCCATGATAGTAACAACTTTCCCTTTTCCACGCAGAAGTTCTTGAGTACACGGCTTTGGTTCCCTTTTTGGCCAACATAGTTTTTGGTCGGTTTATTGTTAAGCTGATTTCCGGACTTACCGGTATGATTGCCGGTGTGTCCATTATACAAAGTCTCTCCATAATTTCTCACCGTACAGAAACATGCAGAAACCTCTTGTTGATTGCGACAATTACATCAAGCCAATGAAAGACTGCCTGCATTTCTCATTGTTAAGATCGCGTTGCGCTGTCGGAATCGTTTGATCTAATCAAAACTCATCGTTTCATTGTTTGCTGAGAAGCTGGGTTTTACTCCATTGGACTATGCAAAACTGAAGGGAGCCCTTCTGACATCATCTGAAGGTATTCCAAATCCACAGACAGTTAATTTCAGAATACGCCATTATGTGTTTTGATCCTCGGAAAATACGGATCGCCCTTTTTTATTCTTTAAGGTCATGTCCAAACCACACAGCAGCCGTCTTTGAAGGCAGAACCGACGCACTCCGAACAGTTTCGCAGCATGTCGTAAGAACCTTCCGTCCCGAAAATTTTTTTAGCCATCTGTGTGTCATTTTCGCCCCATAAATACTGCGTCTTACTTTTATACGTCACCACCTAAACTAAATGTAAAGGTCTGCGCCCACGAGTATGGAGTTATGTGTGTAGAGAATACTGACCATGTTCAGCCAAAGGCTGTGATCCTATTCAGCCAAAATGCAGGGTTTTATTATTCAGCAGTTGGCTGTAATATATTGGTGACATGGCGGTAATCTGTGAGAATAAGACACCCTTTGTTTTTATGTATGACGCATAATGCTTTCGAAATTGGCACGGAAAATGTGTTTGGTCACTGTGTTGAACGTGGTACATACAAGACTGTATTTTTTTGCTGCTTACTTTAGGCACAGCTGTCTTCTTGCTTTATTTGTAACTAAAAAACGTCGTCCATCAACATACCGGCAACTTCAACTGCTGTGCAAATTCCACTCTTTATCCCTGGGTAGCGGCAGCTGCTTTTCTGCCTCTAAACTTCCATGCAGGAAGCGAATTCTGTAACTCGCCCGAATCAACACCTGACCTAGTTTACCCTAGCGTAATAATCTTACCTGTACCCTTTAAATGTTTTAGGTTTTCTTAAATATGACCCCTTGTAGCACGATACTCCAACTGCAGCGTCGAATTTAGGTAGATTACAATCCCGGCATTTTGTCTAGGACTATCAAGATGGAGGTAACGTATTCCTCCGAAACCTCGGTACCTATGTACGCACTACACAGTGTCACGCACAGAGGACTGAAATTTGAGCCCCCAGCGCGGTTAGAGCTTCAAATCTAATAAATCTTTAAAGTGACTGTGGACGGCATATCGAGGCGTAGAGGCTTCCTCGTTCCTTAAACAGGACTGACGGGAGTCACATGTTTTTCACTATTTCTGTCATGACGAAGCTTCATATTCTTTCGCACTTCTCATGCTCGTTAACCTCTAATCCGTAATTTATCAATTAAAACACTCTTTACAACTAAATACGTAAATAACTTCATGGAGTAGAACACTTTTTGAGAAGTTACTGGGTTCTCAGCTAGTCAAGAAAGTCCCCTCATTTCATGAAATCTAAAGTTCCATTGCCGTGTTCGCAAAAGCCCGCCATTCATTTTTATAAAGACAGTACTAATAATTTCCTTATTTATCATTCGATACTTTTCCATGCACAGCAGTTGTAGACGTATTCATAATACTCCCAGTTTAGCTTTCCGATTTCAAAGTGTGGCTTTATCAGATTTCAGATTCAACAGCAAGTAATCTATATGAGAGCCTCTTTTATTCTCTGTTTTATTAACGTAAAAGTTCAGTAAATTTAAACTTAAAGGGAAGAGATTTTGTGGGAGACCTAGATATAAGTGGGAGATTAATATTCAAAGGCTGTTATAAAGCGTTAGAGTTTTTACTTAATGACTGGATTCATGTAATTCTGGATTAACTGGCTCATTCTCGTCTGCTGTTTTAAGTAACGGTGTAGATGTTTCAGTTTTCTTTAATCTACTGGAAGTTCGGTAGGACTGCTTCGCTAGATGAGCTTCAAGTTACCAAGCCTGAACTTGCAGAGGATATCACGAGAACGTGCCAGGGTTCGAGTGCATACCTGCCACGAGCGAGATTGAATAACGTGAACAATTTTTCTTAACACTCCCTTTAAATAAAACCCCCTAAATAGGGAAAACATTCTGTATCTGAATTTCTGGAGCTGATTTTTTTTTCAGAGCACAGTTGTTATTTAGTAGAAGGTATCTTTTCGACGTAATTCGCTCTTGCATTAATATGTTCGTTGAACCCGGAGTTCCGCCGATCACTGTGATATATTCTACACATTTTGTATTTCACGATTATTCCATGAAATTGCATCCTGAAAGCAATGATATAACACGACTAAGCAATCATTTCGAATTAAGCTGTTGATTACGAATTGTAGTAGGGGAAATCACATTAAACCCCCTGGTAATTAATCCTCGTAGCCGGTTCACCTGGCTTATTCGCACGGATAGCAGCCTGCTGTATACACAACCCACAAAGCACTGGAGGCGGTTGGGATGCCTGATATCCCAGGCAGTACTCATCCCCTCCCACTCTATCCAACTGTCATATCGACTGTGCGTTAGTATTCAGGGAGACAAATGTTGGTCGGGCCAGCGAATGTCAAGTTCTAGGCTTCTGCAATGGATGGACTCATCTGAATTAATCATGATTCTCCACAGACTATTAAGAGCGAGTTTCGAAGCTGGTCGCCATGGTGCGTTGCGTGACCAACCTATTAATCTCTTAGTACACTGACAAGGGAAAAACCGTGGTCTATATAGACCTACACATATCTGGAATGAATATTTGGCAGCCTTGTGACCTGACTATCTGCCGGCTGCACACCCTCCTAAAGGGGATGTAACATCACCTTTCATTGAACGTCACGGTGGATCGAATTCATTCCTGCTTCGTATTCGGAAGGTAAGGCCTTCAAATCTCGGTCACGAAGCCTCTCCTCTGCTTGGGCGGTTTTATTCAGTACGTGTAGACAAATAAAGTAGGGCGGGGCTAATCCGCCCACGGGGCTATTCCGCTCAAAATAAGCAATCTTGCTTTGCAGTCATTGTGTCCCTGTGTATGTGTGCGACAGCGCCAAGCACTTGTTGGCTCCTCTTAAGTTGTCATCTTAAGTATCCAGAGCTCAAACCTTGAAAGGTCAGTGGCTGGATTGTGTTTTTGGTCTTCACATAAAAACGTGCAGAAAAAAGCTTGCAGAATAGTCGATATTTTCCTGTGGAAATGTCACTGATTTTAGAATAAGGTCTATAAAGTGCCTCTGCATAGAACGTGGCGTTCGTCTCTTGTCACTGCCTTCAAACGGAGCGTAATTATGAAACCATGCACCTGGGGCTATTTCGCCCAGTGAGAGAGGGGCTCTTCCGCTTGGTTAGAAATGCATCTTTTAATGACGTCAGTGATGACTTGTTCCACGTAACACTGTAATGGCTTTCTTGTTTGCTAGTGTGGAAGGTATAAATCATCCCAGAAGACAAATTTCTGCTCTGTACATAAATATCTACCAAATTCAGCCGACCCCCTGTCAGCACGTATTCTTTAATATCCCATCCAAAAGTCATAAACATTGAGGACCACCAGTTCTCCAGTTGACTTCAGACTTAAATGAAGAAGGACCATTCACTGACACCCAAGCAAAAACTGAAGCAGTGGAAACCAATGTTTTAAGTATTCACTTCCAAAACCAGACGAGAAAATGTCTGCGAAAAAATGCCAAAAGAGGCAAGAGGTAAGATCCGCTACTTCGGAATCATATTTCAAACAAACAATGGCTAAACGGAACCTGAAGATGGAAGACGGTAATGCGAAATCCATTCCTAGAAAGGAAACACCCCGAACTCCTAACACCAAGGGCGTCTCTTCAGACTTTAACGAAGACAGTGATGAAAACACGTCATGTGGCTTCTGTGGCTTGAAGTACTTTTCAGTGCATTCTGTGCAAAAGGATGACTGGATCAGGCGCCAGAAATGTGATACGTGTTATCGTGAAGTCTGTGTTAGGGTCGTGGCAGAAAGCAGTTCATATGTGGGAAATGCTTGTGATTCTGCAGCTTAAAATTAAGTGAACAGAATGGCAACACAGCTGAGCGGAACAGCCCCGCAATTTTTTGTATTTCTGTTTATTACATTACTTTGTCTGATATTTAATTGTGACTATACAGTAAAACTTCCTCACTTTCTGTAAACTAGGGTAGAGACGGCAATAAAGTACCTACGCTTTGCACAGGGCGTAATTTTTAGAACATTTTTAACCCCTCTTTTCTTGCCTCAAACTTGAAATGAGAGGAATAGCCGCGCCCTACTGGCATAATCAAAATAAACCTCTATTGTGACCTTCTACAAACTTTACCATTCATTATTTATGACTCTACCATTTGACGCCACAAAACCTAGGCGTATGCAATTTCGAAAACCGTTATTTCATGATCCAGGTCAATAATCATGAAATATTACGTTTCGAAGGCTGCCGCTGTTTTATATCTCATGGCCGTACTTTTCTCGAAGACTTTTGAAGACGATGTCCAACTGATGAACGTCTGGGGAAACGTAATGGTCTTCCTTACTCGCTGAATCGCCAGTCGAACATTTATGTTCAGTGGTTAGAAATGTTCCTTCTTATTCGTATGAGTCTCTGAAATCATTCGTCAAAATCAATAATGCTATAAATGTTGATACAGATATTCTGATTGAATAATATTAACACTTTGCTTGGGAAACAGGAGTATGTTGTGTTTCAGTTTCCAACATTGTGCCCTATTTTATAATAAAGTGGTTAATTTTCTTATTTGCATGAAAAACAAACTTGATGGTATCCCCGTTTCCTTATGCCCGATGCCTGTCCTTAGCCAAGTAATTGCCTGACTAGTTGACGGAATTGCATGAAGCTTGATACGGATTTTATGCCACTAGAATCAACTACGTCTGTGTACTCTTCGGTACACGGAATGTTTACAAATTGCACATGAGAAGAATTGTAGTATGTGATGGTAATATCGAAGTAATATCTATTAGTGAAATTTGTAAAGTGCCTGTCTGTGCTCTTTTTAATCTGAAGGCCAAGTCGCTCAACCACCTGCTGTTGTAGTTGGTCATATTGTGGCTTGAGCAATGAAACTCTAAGTTTAGTGTAGTTTGAGGGTAGTTATTTTTGATGAAATGTCTTTTTAACGATTTCTTCCTGAAATCTCAGTGTGTTTATGCTGGTATTATGTCAGAGGAGACTAAGAGATTTGGAAGGTACAGGAATTGAATGGTTTAAACCAAGCAGACCACTTGTTTATGCTCACCATATTGCCTAGTTGCCAGAGAATATAGGTGCTTAAGTGTCGTGAAGAATAGCGTATAGTTTTTTCTAAAGGCCAGGTAAGAAACTAATCTAGGAGAAAACGTAGACCTCCACACAGAAGAAATATATGGACATGAGAGGTAAACTTAAGTGCCCTAAGTAATCTCACTGTCACCTGTTCAAATTTTTATAGGCGTACATTCCGGTTTACGAGCCAGGATTCCTCACTAGGGTCAGTACGACACGAACTGGACAACCAAGGAATAGCAGTTCGATTCCCTGCAAGGACAAGAGAGTCTTCTCTTCTCCACATCCTCCATCCCCACTCTGGGGCCCACCAAGCGTCCTGTCTAACGTTTAGAAGGGGTATTTCCGTGTCGGTAAAGCGGTCGGGACATAAATCTTGGTCAATTCACAGAATAGATGTGAGCAACACTTAAGCAAATTTGGAATTATTTGTTATTCAGATTTCGTCCATATTTCCGTGCTCAAAATGAAAATTAAAACCCTATGTTTCGGAAACTTGATCGGTGCCCTTCCTTACGTTCTACTTCCTGTGTTTTGCCTCGAATTCCTTCATAATATGAATATTAAGCACAAGCAAAGAAGGCAAAGGTTAAGTGGAACGTGAAGGTAAAGTAAAGGTAAAGGTACAAGTAACGGTAAAGGTCACTGTTCTCAATCAGTAACCACACCATGGAGGTGATGGACGTATAGTTCCAAGTGTCCTTAACCTCGACACTGGATTGAAGTCAGTGGTCAGGTTCACGCCTCATCCGCTTTACCGCGGCGGACGAATCTCCTGTATCGTTTGGATAAAAGGCTGGGATGACCCCAGGGTCTATCTGGGCATTGTGAAGAAGAGAAAATTCTCTTGCTTCTGCCTGGAATCCCGATGTGTCTGTCGAACAGCCCCTAGCCTGGCGGAGTGGTCTACCCTTATTCTCTGTTACCTCTCTTTCAGCACACAGCCGTCGTATCGTTTCCCAGTAACAGCAGATTTAGTCAATTCCTAACTTAAAAGAGAAACAAATATTTGGCTTCTGTTTCCTCCATTTGGCGCATTTTCATAATCTCAACTGACACGCGATGAGATGACATCAGTAGGCCTGCACGTCACAACTGAAACATTTAAACAGGGCAGAGGATGCCCAGCTGCGGTTGTTTTTGTCTTAACGCCTTTTCATTTTCAACATCGGTGTCCTGGTTGCGGTAGAACCGTGCTGAAAAAAAACCTTAATTAAAAAGCAGATGAAACTGGAACACTGAATTGAATCCTTTAGTCAGTTTTGTGTCTGCACTGTTGCCGTTAGTTGTATAGAATTGTTGTTGTGCCAGCGTTCGTTGTAATTAAACTGGTATATGTTCTAACATTATTTGACGTCACTGCATGAAATGCAAATGTTAGTTACAGCCGAATGATAGAAAGGATTATTTGCAGTGAACTGGTTAGGAATTCCAACCGTTTAATTTTAAAGTTATGACATTCGCATGGATGGTCTTAGCAAAGCGTAAAAGTGTTATGAGAAAGAAGACTCAAAGTGGGTATCTCATTATTATATGTTATGTGTGTCCGTAAGAAATACATTATACTGTAAGACGCTGTGCATGAAGTGATACTGTCGGCTTTCAGTTTAGATTTTCTTACTGCGCCACGTGACAGACGTCGTTAAAATCTCGAATTGTCGGCTTTAGTACGTTTTTTAAGTGTTGCATATTTCGTATCTGTATATTTCAGCGTTTATTAACAACCATCAACGAAATACTTTTGTCAGGTAAATGTAGATGTCTATTATTTTGTATCATACATTCCGCAACATATTTCGATTCTAACGAAATCATCGTCTGGGAAATTACATGTTCAAGGGAAGAGAAACTTGCATATACTTTCATCTATGTTGTGTATATTGTATATCATATCAAATACAAGTTGTTATTTACTGAAGACTAGTGTGGCAAGTTCAGTGTTTCACAGTTCAAAAATATTTATAGTTAAAATATTAAAATATCATCTAAAATATTACGAAAACGCCATCATTGTTATTTTTACAAACTATTTCGAAACAGAATTACTTTCAGTCTCAAGCGAATTTTATAAACCTGCGAAAGGTGCAGCCGTGGGATATCGTATTCCAGGTTTAGTAGCGGAACTGTTTCACTAATATAACGAGAACTCAGTAATCAAACACTTGATTGAAAACATTACATATTTTGTAATTGATATGTTGATGTTTGATTGTACTAGGATAAACTCTGAGGTAAAATTTAGATTATAATCAATTATGTTCGTATATTTTAATAACTAGCATCTACATTATATCTCAAGTACACAGTTATTTTCGTACGTAACCTGCAGATAAGATAAAGTGTCCCTATGACTAGGCATTACGAAGACATGTAAGGGTCGTACAGACGAAGTTATATGCCTTATAGACTTCAGCACTAAAAGCAATGAGACTGTCACGCTTCGATTACTTCACTTTCGGAGCAAGAATCTCCAGTGCTCATCATATAGGTGGCAGAGGACCTGCAGCCTCTCTGAATGTGCTGTGAACGTACAAATCTGTGCCTCGGCCGGGAATCGACGTGGCCATCATTGTGCTGACAGGGCTACCACGTCTCACTTTTTAAGTATTGTTAGCCGGCTTGTTATGGGACTACATACGCACTAAGTGATTGCGATACTTAGTTGAAACTTTATACAGGGTGATTCAGGAGGAAAGATCAGTATTTCAGGAGGTGATAGTGTCGGTCATTGTAAAAAAATTTCGTGTGGACATGTGTCTACTTTTGAATGCTTAGCGACATAGGTCTGTTTGACTCTAAAAATACAAAAGCATTGTGAATGGTAATAAAGAAAGAACAATTACTAACTCTTAAATTATATTTTAACCTTTTAAAGCCTAGCGGTAACTTTACATACGACCAGGTTTAACATTAAAAAATTCTGCGTCGTGCCCGCATTTCGTTTATGTGTTTTGTACGGATCTGAGAACAAACAGCAACTTTTACCTTACAAAACATTAAGAGATTGGTTTTTATGACCGAAGTGGAGAGTGTTTACAGCGCGGTACGCACTGAGTCCTTATGTAAAACAGATACGCTTCATCTTTAAAGGGTTAATATTAATTTATGTTTAAATGACAAATGCGTTACACAGAAATGACAAATTTGTTAAGTTCACAATCAGATTTCGAAAATCCCACCTTTAACTTCAATATACTTTGCAACTCGTGTGCGAAGACGCATGTTTTTCGTCTGAGACGATCGTTGCGTTTCTGTATGAGGGCGGCAGAATCCAAAATACGAGCGAGCAATTTGTCTCATATATCCCCTTTTTTTTTTTTTAAACTTCGCTCTTCACACAACCCCACAAACAATGATACTCTCACCTCCCACAATACTGACCTTCCCTCCTGAATCACGCTGTATATTAATGCAACATCTCTTGGCACATTGTTTTATACTTGCAGTAATCTAACTGCAATCTAAATGTAGGCTTGTAAGTATTCGTTCCCGAAGTTCTACCCCTTGCATTTCCATAAACTCCGAATGGTCAAACGAAGCAACCAAACAAGTCGGCGATATAGGTGTATTGTATCTGGTAGATGGTAATAGCTGTCCTTTGACCGATGAGTGTCATTTAAATAATATGAAAACTCATTTTTTACAATACAGTACACAAATTGTTTCTCAGTTACAAAGGCCAACCCCCTAATGCTGTTTAGGAAAATAATCGCTATTTATTATGACAAATGAAACGCATGAAAGCGCTGTGTTGGTAAAATGTAGTGTGTTTTAATGAAAAAGCATGTAGCACATGTAATAACCATCGTGTTTTAAGAGGATTTGAAGTCACTGCCAAGATAAAAACATATATTATTATGGAAGCAAGGATAAAAACCTGTAATTTCCTTGAGTAATTCCACGAAACTCAGAAATGTAACATTCTTATGTGTGCAGTTTGTTACTGTCTAGAAAAAGTCTTTTTTGCCCCTTTTTTTCTTTTCCTGGCTGCTCGTACATTGGTGCAGATAAACTCCCTCTGCAGCATATCCCTCGTGTTGTGTGTTTCTGTATTTCCCTCGTATTCTGTGTTTCTGTATTGACAGCGTGCATGTCGTACTGCTAGCGACACACTAAATAATCGCCGAATATAACACAAGGGCACCCCGTGGAATAATGTAGCACATACCACACTGTGTGGACATCAATATACTGTACTACTTAATGCTTTGTAACAAGTGTCTAACCTTAAATTTACTTGGTGTCTGGACATCCTTTATCGTGTTGGATTCCGAAAATAGAACGTTTCGGAAGTTTTATCTGCTGCCTTCCCCAGATGAAAAGTTAAGAAGATTCCTACTCACTCAGGCCCGACATATGTGGCTGTTCTGAAAGGCTGAATTGATAACGCTGGTTACTACACGCTGGACAGTTGGAAGTACGTTTGTCTGCAAGGCAGGCAATTTGTTTGTGTGCTGCTGCGCCCAGGCCGACTGTTCTGTTCCTTCTGTACAACGGGCTGTACTGCTGAGAGTAAAGAGGCCGGAGCATGAGGCTGGACGCTCATTTCTACCTAGTATCGAAGTATTGAATGCTTGAAGCCTTTTAGTATGCTTCACATGTTCAGTCCGATTTCACATGTCTGGGCTGTGACTCTTGATATTTCGCAACATTGGCAGCCATCTGAAGAGCAGAATCTAGCTCCGTCCCCTTTCTGTTGGTACGCGTTGAGTATCAGTCGCGCCGCTTGTTTGTGGAAGGTATTCAGTTTACTTGTGTTTCCATCCATGTTCGAACAACAGTAAATAGGCTTATTGATGTGAGTATCACAAATCTCGTCCCTGAAACACAAGATGTTCTAATCACACTAACACAAGGGAATAGTCTGCCCTGCACTGGTTGATTCAGTGAGAACCACGCAAGGCACGTGATAACAAATGTTTTTCATGGCGCGTGAAAGTCCCTGTCCCGCTTCGTGAAAGAGTCTAGTCCGGACGTTAACTGTGAGTGGATATGTATTTATTCACAGCTCGTGCACTAAAATTAGAATAAGGCAAATCTTTCCAAAAAAACTGTAAGCACGTCCCGACATGTTTTGGTGTGTTAACTAGCCCTGAGGATGGTGTAGTTAACACACCGAAACATGTCGGGACGTGCGTGCACAGAATGGATACTATTAAAAACTGTCGACTGTGAAGTTTGATGCGGAAGTGTTGCGTAACGTTTCGTAGTTTTGCGTTTTCTTTCCTTCCCGAAACGGTTCCTCGTCAAAGACAATTGTTGCTTAAAGTTGCATTATTTTGATGACTGTTTTTTTGCTACAAGTTTAGAGCGGTTTGAGACATTTATATTTCTTTTTTCGTTTGCTTCTATTTTTAAGCAAATTTCAATGAGAAGTGTTTGGAACAGAATACATAAAAACTTAGAATGCATATATCTAGTTCAAAATCTGGAGTGGTCCTAAATTTCTGTTAGTACTGTATCAGAGATGACATATGAATATAACAAAGTGTTTCATAACTCTGCGTGACCGAGTGATTAAATATTTCATCTTTATCTCCCCTCCCCCCCTCCCACCCCAAAACAAAAATTCAATTCGGATATCGCTGAACTGAAGTCGAAGGCCAGAATAATTTTTATTTGTGTTTGCTGGACACGCGATACAGGGCAGAAGCATAAATAAATGCAACAAGGACCCAAAATACAGATACGGATGTTTGTTTTTCCACATTGTTAAGATAAGCACAGTGTTTATGAAAGGGATATCTGTACAGCAGAAGCATGAGGCCTGATATGTATGTATATATATATATGTATATATATATACATATATAATAAAACAGCTGGCCGGGACCTGCCGTATTACTGCCACAGCAATAGGAGAAAGAAACGCCCCGTTTGCAACGTTTGTTCACGATAAATCACCAAAAATAGGGTAATTTATTTCTCCATAGCCTACATGGTTACTTATCATGGAAGTGTCTATGTCTCTTATTTATAATGTGACACTCTTGACCTTCTTTACATGTATTAAAATTAATTATATCTTCAAGTCTGTTAAATAGTGAAACACTCAAACAGTGCCTACCGCGATCTCTACTACGAGAGGTCTTGTTGAACAAAAAGGTCTTTTCTTCGGGAAGCTTGCTTACTGAATGTGTGACGTACCCTCAAAGATGTTTTCTAGTTAGAATTTCTACTAACATACCGACCACCCTGATTCAACTTTCCCCCAAACCTTCCAGGCGAATGGCGGAGAATTACGTGCATCGTGATGGCAACCTTCTTCCCACTGCCTCCCCCGTCATGTTTGTAGCAGAGTTCAAATCGTGAGTCCAAACAGGCCTACAGATAAATCGTTACGGTCAGTTATACTGTAAAACGTTCTTTCAACACTAACTCCGTGGCCCAGAGTCGTCTTGAGAATCTGACACTAGCTCATACAATCAGTAAATTTTGCGAACGTTCGGTACTGTGTTCACAAGAGCTCACCACTCGTCTCTGGCAGACACAGATGAATCCGTCCACATCTTCACGGCATTTCTCTTCTAGCTGTATTTTAATGCTATCGTCATATTATTGCCCAGGCTTCCGAGTAGCCTCTTCCATCTAAGATTGTCGAAAAAAGTTTTGTGTGACTTCCTCTTGCTGTCCCATGTGTGCAACGGCCCTCACCCGTTTAATAATACTGGAGCCGAAAATGAACAGAACTTTAAATAATAATAATAATAATAATAATAATAATAATAATAATAATAATAATAACAGTACTGGAAGGTATATTGCTTAGGGTCTAAATTCTCAATATGCCGTTTTGTCGTTTCCTACGCGTGTTATTTTCTGTGCCGTTTAAGTGAATCCTTTAATCTAATTATCCTGGCAAAACACTCTCAACTGGTACACATTTCGTTAGAGTTCATTATGTAATTACCATGTTGAAGAATGCCTCAATTCGCATTTGTTTGCCTTAACGTAAGCGCCATGTTTTCCGTTACATTGCGGATTTAAGGGTGATAGGTGTTCTTGTAGAAGAAGTGTGACGTTGGGTTCTAGTTTCGTATGAATTGAACTGAAACTGGATTTTCTCGACAGCGTCTTGTGTAGGAATCGGTACCAGATTTATTAAAAAAGTCCTGTGAATACACCTAACCTTCGCCGTTCGCGGGGATTACGTTCTTTCAAAATTCCACGTACTATATAACCGCGCTGCGCGAGGTTCAGGCCTTACAGAAGTACTGGGATTAGGGGATCCTAAACACACGAAACATGATGATATGTACATTAACCTTTTAAAGCCTAGCGGTAACTTTACGTACTACCCGGTTTAACATTAAAAAATTCTACGTGGTGCCCACATTGCGTTTATGTGTTTTGTACGGATCTCGGAACAAACAGCAACTTTTGCCTTATAAAACGTTAAGAGACTGGTTTTTATAACCGAAGTGGAGAGTGTTTACAGCGCGGTACGCATTGAGTCCTTATATAAAACAGATACGCTTCGTCTTTAAAAGGTTAATTTTTTATAAATCCGAAAACATTTGCGTTGTTTTTTATCAGAACAGCGTCGGTGTACTGGCTGAAAGTTGTGCAGTGATCGAAAGACGTAGACTGTATGGCGGGGCGGGGATTTGAAGACTTCGTGAAGAAAGGGATGATGTTCGTTTGTTTTATCTTCTGCTTGTCCTGGTGTACCTCCTTATATGGTGCATGACATGACACCCTCCATCTGCATCGTCCGGTTTTCGAGGCAGGGTTCACGACTACTAACGCAAAAAAATATTCGCACTGATTAGAGCACTGACCTGAACGGTTTCCCTCATCCCATCTTTATGTTTCTTGCCAAAACGCATCGTCCATTGGATTGCACCACGATGGTGTCCGACTGCAGCTGTGCTCACTGTCCCGTCCATGGGCACTTAAAAAACACTTTCCAGACAAAATTAAACACGAGCACAACAGTCAATTTCAAAAAGTTTGAAAAGTACTGTCGAAGAATGGGAGCAAGCGGTGCCGCGGTTGGTTGAGGCAGTGCTACAAACCGGAAGGTCACGGGTTCGATTCCCGATTGTGTCACTGGAATTTTTCATTGACGTAATCCTTTCGGTCTTACTATAACCCTGGGGTCGACTCAGCCTCTGACAGAAATGAGTACCAGGTATATTTGCTGGGGGTAACGGCGGCCGGTGTTTAGAGGTGACAACCTTAGCACTTCATGTGCCGGTTGTCTTGAAATCTGGGAACCTCAGTCCCCTGGAACCCTAAGTAATGGAATTGCTTTACCTTTTTACTGTCGAAGAATTTGCCATTTCTCGTATCTACGATACATATCTAGGTAGTCGCTAAGTCAGACAGGCGGGTACATTCCGCCTCTTGTGCATTACTGTGCACTCTCACGCAAGCGCGGCCGCGAATGAGCGAGGGACCTACACGGTAATGCGCTAACCCGCGAGCAATGAAGATCTGTTGTATTTGGAGATGACACGTGCGTTTGGCCTGATAGAAACCATCCTTCCTTCAATTACGCGGGAAGTTTTTGTTAACGCTTGTAGGTATACGAAGCATTGCTAAAGGTGCAGACAAGAAGAAATTAGTACTTGCGGGATGTTGCTTTGTACAAGCTTGAAATTCTTACCTTGTCTGTTTCACTGCACTGTATTTTGTAAAAGAGCGGGTTGCGTAAAAAGGTTCTGTTGTAAGAAACATTTCTGGTATTCTGATACGTATGTGAGTGGGTGGTTGGACGGACAGAATGAACTGTGACCGGCGAAATGGCAACTGCGGACAGATCTGCTGCATAAAATGAGGGCGAAGGAATCAACGTAGAAAGTTCCACAGGAAAGCAGCAAATAGATACTTGAAGGAATGAGCAAATAGTCGAAGAAATAAAGAAGGAAACAAATAGTTGTAGAAAGAAAGAAAGAAAGAAAGAAAGAAAGAAAGAAAGAAAGGAGTAGTGAACAGAGAATCAAATAACGGAGTGATAAAGAAAAGAGAAAGATAGAAATGAAAGGAAGTAAAAATAGAATGAAAAGACATGAAAGGACGGGGATGAAGAACACCAATGTTTCACCCTCTCTATGCTATCCGACTTCATTAGCAAAAGTTCCAAGTGTTGTGGAAACTGCGTATATTCACCCTACGTCCTCGTACCAGGGATTTACAAAGCAGTGTGCCAGGGGAGAACTAGCGTGGTATGCTTTCTTGCTGCAAGTTTAATTGCCAGCGGAGTGCGGGGTCGCATTATAAATTCACCAACATGCACACGACATTTCCAAATCTCCTTTGCTCTCATACATTCAATGATGATAAGTTATTATTTAAACGGTCTACAAAGCCGGGTTTTCTTTAATCCGTAATGAAAGAAATCTAGCAGGCAGCAGCCGTACGTTCCAACTTCCACTGCCTGGAAGCTAAACCAGCAATGTACGGGGGGCATACAAATTACAGCAAGAAACCACGCCGACTGCCTGTGGAACAGTATGGGCTACTTTCTGTTGAGAGGGGAAAGAGTGGGCCCGGAAGAAGGTTTTAAAATTCAGTCTGTTAAAAAAAACACATTCATTATAGTTCGTTAAAAGCGTATTTTTTAAATCTTGGACGTGTTGCATGTTCGTTTCAGTACAGTATGTCCGCTATATCTGTATACCTCTGCCGCTTCACGCATTACTGTTGTAAACAACCTGCCTTTGGATTATTCGAAGGCAAGATTAATTTAAACAATACATATATTTTAACGCAAAATACTTTTTTTTACGGCGCAACAGCCCGATTGCGCCAGGTCCTGCTCATTTTAGAGGCTTCACTATCACACTCAGACGCACATCACAGTCGGTAGGACTCTTCTGGATGAGTGATCAGCCCGACGCAGACACCTCTACCTGACAACACATAACACTGACAAGAAACAAACATCCATACTGCCGGCGGAATTCGAAACCACAATCTCAGTAAGCGAGCAGCCGCAGACCCACGCCTTAGAACGCGCGGCCACTGGGATCAGCAGGAAAATATGCGATTGTGCAAGTGAAACAGGAGTTAGTAATTTGGATATTTACTTAAACAAGGTAAAAATAAATTCTTAAGTGAAATGAAATCAATGTGAATAGGAATAATAGCAGTAGTTAAATGTAGAAAGGACCAGACTGCTATAATTTGGTGTTAACTAGTTCGTACTCCATAAAAACGAGTGCAGGGTGTGAACGAAACATTATTATTATTGGTACTACTACTACTACTTCTACTACTACTACTACTACTACTACTACTACTACTACTTCAACCACTGACATTCTGCACCTGAATCACATTCACGTAATCGATCTCCCCCTCGTTGAATTCATACGCTCACAAATTCAACTTTTTTTTCACAGCTGAACGTATGTTAATATCTGATGCCTTACACGAAGGGTTTTGAGAAATGAAATTGTTACTCACCCGGTAGGATCTTTTCCTTTCCCTCTTGTTAACGTCAAATGGATTTAGTGAGCCCGAACGCTGCCTTGCGCGAGGGATGCATGTGTTCTTTTCAGACAAAATACAAAGTTCGGTTGAATTAACTTTTTAGCCTCCCTCCAACACACAAAGTTGGGTACAGTGCTGTACTTTGGGAACAACACGTGGGGAACCAACTTTTGGAAACCTGAATACCGACTATCAGCGTCTAACATTACAACGAAGATGAAGATTCAGAGGTTTGTTGGCGGTGCGGTAAGAGCATTGTGACACTGGTACAAAATTGGGAATCAAATGACGTAACGTTGTTATAATTTTCGCTGTGGCTGTTGCATTTCTGTCAGGTGCAAGCAGTGGCTGAAACTTCTCTTCTACCGGATTCATATTTAATTCCGATGTACCTTCACTTGCCCGGATGAATGAACTCTTCGAGTACGGTGCTTTTAGGCACAGACCTTAACACATTGTGAATAATTCAGAGCCATTTAGGGCTTTTCCACACTTCACTGTAAAGAGCTTATGTGGTGGCGCAGTGCGTACTGACGCACTGCCGTTCCGGAGAGTGGACAAACAGGGATAAGAACTTGATGGGAAAGTCAAACCAGTTACATGTTAATAAGTATTAAAGGCACTGACCGTACGCCTGGTGCTCTACAATATTCTGGCAACAGTAAGAAATAGTATTTCAAAATTAATTAGCCCTTTCAAGTATGAAGTTGAAGAAAATGATATTTAAAAATTCAATTCCTGCATTACAGACAATATATTTTGCCTTCATTACTAATAATACCAGTTAATTAATACTGTTTATTGTGAGAACGTTTCGGAACACATACGTCATAAGCTACGTTGTCGCAAAATACAGAGCTTTTTGATATTAAAGCAGGTGGTACATAACATGTGTAACTACTTTAAAAGATTAAGCTACAGAAGTTATGTGAGCTGATAGTGAGTTACGTCAAAATCGGTCAATCAGTTTTCGATCTTACTTTCCACATTTGTTGTCCGATTTGGGTCAAATTTGCTGTAGTAACTCTTAGACATAATGCTGTTGAATATTTAAGAGTGTCGTGAAAATTGTACTTTTCTTATATACGTAAGTGAAACTGCTGTTACGCGTGTACGGTGAAAAAATTTTACATTGTGGAAGTAAAGAACGCCTTGGTAAAGTCTGCATAAAACGCTTTGCTATTCAAAGTGTCATACATAGCCTACATAAATATATTCTGTGGTTAAAGTACAGAGGTCTATAATGTTAAATCAGTTTTTACAGTTACAATTGTGCTTTGGATTGTTACGATTTTGTTTTGTTTCTGTACTGACTGTGATATTTAACCAGTGCAGCTGAGTCGAATTCATTACCCATTAAATTACCAGGAAGAAGAACGGTCAGAGGTTTATCCAGCTGTGACTCCTCCGGTTCACATTCGAGAGTCACTGGTTCAAATCCCTGCCAGAGACGGGCAATCTTGGGTGATTTTGTTTTTTCCTCAATTCTTCCACGTAAATATAGAAAGGAGTGCTAAGCTAATTGCGCAGTTGATCATATCCGCTCGCCTGCTTCTTCCTTGTTGATTACAGTCCTGTCACATGCAGTGTGACGTCACTTAATCTGAACAGCAGATACAGCTTCATAAAACAACAAGATTTAGAAAGGTAGAAAGTAGAAGACGAAGCATTGATATAAAAGATAATGAAAATTAATTTGTCCGTAAAGTTCACGTAATTTCAGTTCCGTTTGAGATCTCATATGCCTTGCAGCAAAAACGTGGAACGTTAAACGAATGAATATTGCAGTCTAA
The DNA here is from genome assembly GCA_013340265.1 of Coptotermes formosanus. Lineage (NCBI taxonomy): Eukaryota > Metazoa > Arthropoda > Insecta > Blattodea > Rhinotermitidae > Coptotermes > Coptotermes formosanus. The sequence continues at coordinate 566,543 of BLKM01010328.1, read as the reverse complement.
AAACTATGAAACACGAAAACCGTGTAATACGGAAGGGCTGGACGCGTGACGAACCTATTGAGTAGAATAAAACGTTCGAAGTTCCATGGAAGTAGGTCACAACTGGACGAAGTGCGTTGCTACAGCAACAACGAAGCTTCGCTCATCTAACAGAACAGCTGCCTGTCGTGACGCGACCGTCCAGGTGACAGGAAGTGATGCCATGGGTCATACGCGTGACTGAAACAACAAAAAGTACCAACGGGTCCATGCACTGTCTGATAAAAGTTCAATCAAGCACTTACTATTTTCCGCTGTGTTCTGTGAGATCAGATTCTTCCTTAACCATTTGCATTGCAGCTGCGAATGTTCTACAACTGTACCGTACGTCTACACCGTAGTTCTATTCCTTACAATAAACCATTATTATTATTATTATTATTATTATTATTACATAATCTCCTTTATGCAGGATATTCACACTTATATACCTGAAACAAACCATGTTTCTAGGGTATACAGTGTCGCAGCTATTTGCGCCTGCAGTTAATGGTGCACGTAACACGGTCTTCAATATTAAACTCTTTTGTGTTTCTACATTAGCACTTTCCGCAGTGTGTGTGCTGTGTCCAATATAGCTGTTTTCTGTAGTTCCTTCATATCGTGCTTTTCCAGTATGCTGCTCAAGTATTTTGTAAAGGATTTTGAAATGGTTCCAGTTGCTCCTATTATTACCGGCGTCACCTTTGTTTTTACATTCCACATGCGCTGTATTGCTATTATAAGGTCTTTATATTTTAAAATCTTCCTGGCTTCTTTCTTTATCACATTTCTGTCTCCCGGGATTGCTACGTCAATTAGCATACATGTTCCTTTTTCATTATCCCCTATTATGATGTCCGGTTTACTGTTGGGGGATGGTTCTGTCGGTTTGCACTTGTTGATTCCATAATATGGTTACCTTGCCCTCTTGACTTGTTTCTACTGACTTTGGTACATGTTCATACCGGAGTTCAGTGTCTAATTTTACCCCCAGTTCCTTACATATGTTGAAGTGTAATTGAGCACACACTCTATCATGTCGTTTGATGTATTGTTCTTTTGCCAATATTGGGCACGCTGACCTAATGCGGTCTACTGTCTCCTCAAACTGATGACATAATCTGCATTTGCTGTCTTTTTCTGTTTGTAATATTTTTGTTGCATAATATTTTGTTTGTAGTGCTTGGTCTTGTGCTGCCACTATTTAACTTTCATATTTCTGCTTTCAGGTCTCCCTTCGACAGCCAGAGGAACGTGTCTTCCTCGCTGATGAGCTGTTTATCAATGCTTTTAATGTACTGACCATGCATTATTTTGTTTCCCCATTTTTTCTTTCAGGACCTTTCAATTTTGCCTTTGTGTTTTCTTTTCCATCATCTTTCATGTCATTGTTCCCGTCTGGTTGACTTAAGTCATCTATGATCTTCGCTGCTGCTCCAACTGTTGAATTCATATTTGGTTGACTGCTGTCGTGGCTTTGAATGATATTTACAAATTGACCTTTATACTTTTTGTTAAGATATTCTGCAATATTAATTATGTCTGTTTTTTACGGTGCTTCGGTTTCTGACAGGCCTCGTCCACCTTCTTTCCCCTTTACACACAGCCTATCTATGTCAGCGTCGGGGTGATGCATTTTGTACATTGTTAGTATCTTTATGGTGTTCCTGTCATAGTTTTATTTCTTCTAATCTCCAATTAATTATACCAAAACTGTATCTTAATACTGGGATGGCTAATGTTCCAATTGCTGTAATTTTGTTTTTGGCATTTAATTCAGATTTCACTATCATTCTTAGTCTCCTGGTGTATTCCTTCTTCAGTCTTTCATTTGCTGATGTATGCCGTCACTTTCCTCGTTCCCAAGGTACTGGTATGTCTTTCGCTGTTCAAGCTTTTGTGTTTCTCTGTTGATGTCCACGACTAAAGTTTGCGAGTGGACTAGTTTTCCTTTCTTAAATACAATCTTTGCACACTTGTCAAGCCCAAATTCCATATGGATATCATCACTGAAGGTTGTAACTGTTTGTGTCTATTTTTGAAGCTCTCTTCTGATTTGCCTGTCAGCTTCAAATCGTCCTTGTAAAGCAGGTGGGATATTTGTGTCTTTGTTGTGTGCCTCCCCAGATCCCGTGTTCAGCCTGTTCAGTTGTTCTGTGAAGGGGATTAAGCAAATGCAAAACAGCCATTATTATTATTATTATTTTTTTTTTTCACGAAGTGCGTATATATGAATTATGTGTATATATGTATGTATATGTGTGTATGTACGTACGTACGTACGTACGTATGTATGTATGTATGTATGTATGTATGTATGTATGTATGTATGTATGTATGTATGTATGTATGTGCATGTATTTATGTGTGTGTGTATGTATGTATGTATGTATGTATAAGTCTATATGTATGTGTGTATATATGTATGTATAATTGTACGCATGTATGTATATATGTATGTATGTATGTATGTATGTATGTATGTATGTATGTGTGTATGTGTGTGTATGTGTGTGTGTATGTATGTATGTATGTATGTGTGTATGTGTGTATGTATGTATGTGTGTATGTATGTGTGTAAGCGTATGAAATGAATGCGTTGTGGTGACTGCTACCACTCCCTGTGTCTCCGAAGGTCTTAAAGATGATTAAACTTGCTGCTGCGAGGCCGGTAAAGCCGAGACAGCTCAGATGTTATAGTGACTGGGGTACGAGGTGGACGGCCGAGGAATCGGGGCTCGTTTCCCAACAGGGTCAACAGATTTTCTCTTCTGCACAACGTCCAGATATTCACTGGGGCCCACCCAGTTTCCTGTCTTGTGTGTAACGGGGGCCCTTTTGTTTGCTTGAATGTGCGGAGTGTAAATATGACCACTAAGCTTCGTCTAGTGCCGATGCTAAAACTGCATGCAGCTGTACCTAGTCAGCGCGTGCTGCTTCATTAACTGCAACGACAGCCTTGGCTTTGCTGTTGTTACGGGTCGGCTGTAAAAGCTGTCGGGGAAATGTAACTGGTATTGCTGTTGGCATATGGGCTTAGATAGGTTCTCTCAGAAAGGACGCGTCTCACTGAACAAAATTACTTCAATCATGAATCAGTTTTATTTATTATTAATTAAATATTCTCTGAATGTACGGTGTGATTACCTTACCACCACAGTCGTTTGTCGCGGGTTCGATTCCCGATGGTGCCATTGGAATTTTTCATTGACATAATCCTTCCTGCCGCACTATGGCTCTGGGGTCGACTCAGCCTCTAACAGGAAAGAGTAGCAGGAATATTTCCTAGGGGTAAATGCGGCCGGTGTGTAGGGCTGACAACCTTACCACCTTCATGTGCCGAGTGTCTTGAAACCTGGGAGCCTTAACCTCCTGGAACGCTAAGGGCCTTCCGGGCCTATAATGGGTTAGTTAGCTATACTTAAACCTGTCGAGGAAATGCAACCGTATTACAACTGGTATATCGGCTTAGATAAATTTTCTCAGAAACGACTCATCTCACTAAAAAATTGCTTAAACTATAATCAGTTTTATTCATTATTAATTAAATATGCTCAGATTTTACGGTGTGATTACCTTACCACCACAGTCGTTGGTTTGTTTCTTCAGTAAATGAACGGCAAAACCGTCTACATAAGCTTATGGGTACCCAATGTCCTACAGAACTAGTCTGGGAAATATTGTGCGTCCACCTCACCATTATTTCTGTTGCTGCCTAACGTGACGGTTGAGCCAATAGCGTCGCCATTTCGTTTTCTTGAGGTGTCGTGTTCAAATCTTAGCCCGGAAACATACTATCCTGGAACCCTCAGGGCCTGTTCAAGCCTGTACACGGATTGCTTTACCTTTTTACCTTTCTCTTTATAGTGAATACTGGAATAGTACCTTCAAACAGGCAACTAACGCCTCCTCACTGAACACTTCTTACTTACCATGCATGATTGCCGTCCCACTTCACTGGACAGTAATATTAAAGCCGTATAACTGCAGCTGGGAAACGCCACTAAAGGATCCAGAAATCAGTAACTCATTAAATGAAGTACCAGTAAAGCACTAACAAGAAGTTCATAGTTGAGGTTATCCCCCTGTTTAATTAAACAACTTCGTCATACAAAAACACTAATCACCAACAAATGCACAAAGAGAGTTTTATCATCAATTGTAACACACTCCTACATGTTTCGACCCTGCTGGGTCATCTTCAGGGAGAACGTTTTTTTATCGTTACACTAAGGTTGCACTTTATAGTGGAGTGAGAATGTGCTGTTGACTGTGTACTGCGTTGTTTTTGGAGGCGTGAATTCTCTATGGTCCCGGCTTGCACTGCACTAATGTGATTGTTGGTGATTAGCGTTTTTGTATAATATAGTGCACGGACATGGAACACACTAAACCTCGTCATAGTGTGGAATTGAGGTACGGCTTCATGCATTCTTAACCTTGGCATTAGATGGAAATGAATATGCAGCCTCAGGCTCCGACCTCTTTATCCCTAGAGAATGAGCCTCCTGCACTCATTGGAGAGGAATCATTCTGGATCTAGGAACCGATCCTGACGGTACTAGAGGAAGAGACGTCATCCTACCCAGAAACTATCCCCGCTTTCAAGACTGCAGCCAGTCACTCTGATTCAAATATTGTGATCTTCAGTATTGTTCGCTTATGTTATTACATGTACGCATGAGTTTTGACAGTCCTGAACGGCAGTCATGTAGAGGTCTACACAGCCCGGGATGTTAAAAGTTAACCCGGCATTTCGCTAGGGGAATTCGGCCAGGCCCCGCAGTTTATCTTCGGGTGTGTTGTCCGTGGCCAATGGAAGCCCAACTTGCTTTCATTCTATCCCGAATAAAAACCGAACTATTTCCAATCTGCCTGGCTGACTGTCGTGCCGTTAATAACCTACATGTCTCAGTTAAATGTTAACGATCCCGGATTGAATTATCGACGCTGTAAGAACATGTGATATTATTTTGCTGCTTCAACAACGGTGCGTAGGCCTGTACGTATGTCAGATGTGTAAGGTGTTACCCCGAAATATTTTGTGTGTGTGGGGGGGGGGGGGCTAGGAAAAGCTCCCGAGAAAATAAAACGGGTGTTTGTTTCCGAAAACCACCGAACCCGATTTCCCAAACTCGTTCTTAAAATAAATTCTCAACTCAAGCACATTGCGTGGACATGAAATCCCATCGTAATTCGCTGGTCAGTTCGCAGCCCCAAAAGTATCGTCACAGCTATCTGTGTTACTTGTTAATTTGCATTTTCACAAGCATAAGATGAAGCCGAGAGCATATAAATTTTCCTCTGCGAAAGAAGGCTAGCCCGACAAAGCCGGGACTGTTTTAAGTAGCTTTTGATCTGGTACCATCTGAACCAGGTCCCCCCTGCACGTTCACAGTGGTACGAGGCGCAGGGCCGGCCCGTGTAAACCTCCACCTCAGTGATCTTCCACCGTACCCTTCTCAGTTAACTGTAAAGGCAAATATTTTCTCTTGGTTATACCCAGCATCCATAGTACGTTACGTGGACATAGTTGCAGAAGTCCAAAACATGTTTAACCTTTTAAAGCCTACCGGTAACTTTACGTACCACCAGGTTTGACATTCAAAAATTCTACGTGGTGCCCACATTGCGTTTATGTGTTTTGTACGGATCTCAGAACAAACAGCAACTTTTGCCTTATAAAACATTAAGAGACTGGTTTTTATAACCGAAGTGGAGAGTGTTTACAGCGCGGTACGCACTGAGTCCTTATATAAAACATATACGCTTCGTCTTTAAAGGGTTAAATTTACTTTGAGTGTTTTTAAATGGCATTTTTTTTTTCATGGCTGAATAGCCCCTAGTGGGCCAGGGCCTCCTTGTTATAGAGGCTTCAAGATCACACTCAAGACACACTACATTCAATAGGACTCCTCTGGACGAGTGATCGGCCCGACGCAGAGAGCTGTACCTGACAACACACCACACTCACCAGGGACAGACATGCATGTCGCGGGCGGGATTCGAACCCAAAATCCCAGCGAGCGAGCAGCCGCAGACCCACTCCTTAGACCGCGCGGCCGCTGGGATCGGCGTTAAATGGCATTTAGTAGGTAGAAATAGCTGGTTTTCTTGGCGTACAATTCCCGACTGTAGCGTGGTAAGGGTTAAAGGTGGACCTGTTCCGCAGCCAGTTTCGGCTCGTTAACTGAGAGCAGTCAATCAAAGTATCAGAGAGGCACATAAAATTATTAGATAATGGAAGCACGCAGATGGGGCCGGCTCATAGTCGGTAATTTCCCAGCCATAACTGTAGTTGTTAGAGCGTGGAGTTGGGGAGGCGAAGGATGGCCGGCCAGTCAGTCAGCAAAAGGTCACCAGGAGCCATGGAGCATGGATAATCGGAGCGGAAGAGAGGTTCAGCTGTTGTAGGCGGTGGGGCGTGGGTCATCCGGTGTAATGAGGTCACGTAAGATCGTGCAGGTGACCACCGTCATCTGTTTCCTCTGGTTGTAAGGTCGTTAAATGAAGCACTTTAGGCTCTGTTACACCCACGATTGCAAAGGAAAATGGTTCTTAAGGCTGCTCATTATCCGGTACCGTTCTGTTTATGGATGCTGGTTGCCTACAGTGGGTGTGGAATTTCAACTGCTTTGGCAGACCTATTCGTATTTTCTCTACTGGCTGTAGTAAACTTCTCGGGTTCAATTCTTGTGCTCGAGCATTCGCAGAATTCTGTTATCAACCGGAAGTTATTAATTGTTGAATTATGAATCACTCTTTGTAACTTGAAACGAGACAGTAAGTTCTAAGTTATTTATTGGGTGCATTTTGAATCGCTATTTTCATTTGAGTACCGGCTAAATGCACTTGCGGTACGTGATACAAATGTCGTCTTACTCCGACATGTTTCGGCATAAGCATGCTATCCTCAGGGAGTACGTGCCAATTTAAAAACCATTAAGATTAAAAGATATTACGTCTATTAATTTCACAACCATCAGTACATACTGCTGCTAAACCATTTTGTATATAGATAAAATATGTGAATTTATAATACATATTCCTATATATGAAACTATTATAGCACATTTAAATTAAAATATTTAACATGTAAAATATAATTAGATATAATACACATAGGTGTGGCAGACATATTTAAACACCTATTGTATTCCTCGAGCCTCTGCAGAACGTGTCTATACATATATCGTCATTTCCATCAAAGTGTAACTGAATTTACAAGTCAGAAGTGTACTGGCTCGTGTATGTAATGTACGCTGCAAGCATGTTGACTTGCCTTTAAATGTCGAAGCTTTAAAATGTTCCACAGTGTCTTACATTATAGTGTCAGTAGCAGCCATCAATCACACCGGAGGTCAGGACGTACAGAGGCGAGATCACACGGGAGGGACGCAACCCTGCAGTTTCGGTCAGGTCAGGATGACGCTGATCATCGTTTTTTATGCCATTACAAATATAAACAAGATAGAAAATATAGGCAAACGGAACACAGAGGCGCGTTCGTATCTTCGCTTTTGGACGCTGCGCAAATGGGCGTACTATTTAATTCACTGTGGTCACGCTTTTGAGGCACGTTCGCAAACTTGCGAAAAGCGACTATTAGCCACGTCGTGCCGGTCTGTACGTCCGTCTGTCCTCATGCAAAGACTCGGCGCCCACTGGACGGATTTTCTTGAAATTTGATATTTGAGTATTCTTCGAAAATCTGTACAGAAAATACACATTTTATTAAAATCTGACAAGAATAACGCGTACTTTCCATGAAGACCTATGTACATTTATGATAATATCTCGCTGCTTTCTACTTAGAACAAGAAATGTTTCAGACAAAGTTCGTAGAGAAATCAAAACACACATTTTCTATTCAATAACTGTTTCCCGAAATTCGTGCTGTTAATGTGGAAAAATATGGTGGATCCAGACAGGCCACAGATGACAGTATAATAGGGCGCATGCGCTTTGCATGTGGATAACTAAGGCTAGAAACACACATTCAAAATATGTAACACAAATTGCTTTTCCACGGCAACAGTGGTTACGCGAAAGCGCCTGTATGTTGCGTTTATATGTACATCGCCTGTCTTGTTAGTATTTTTATTTTACCTTGATCTTACATTCTGCAAGTACATTGTTCTGATTTTCCCAGGAGGCAGTAAGCCTACAGGAAGGTCTGTCGGTTAAAATGAATTATGACGATTTGGAAAGTCAGCAGGCTGGTTCTTCCAGTAAAACGAACCGTTCCACAGCCTGTCTCAACATCATGATTAGGAAGTCTGGGTCGTAATTTTGTCCGAAAATGTTGAAATTTCCACTTGTAAACCAAGGCATTAGGATACATTCTGTCCATTATGGGTCCTGTACGTGAATCATGTTGCTTTCAGAGCTGGAAACACAAAGAATAACTTTCTTCTGAGACATGACGCGTTGGAGTCTGGTAGAAATGTACCCATGTTTCGGAAGAACCCACTTCCTATATCTAGCGAGAAAATGGAAGTAGCACGTTCCTCTAAAATGTAAGTACATTTCTGTCAGACTACCCAGCATTATTTCCCAAGAGACATTCTTCGTTCATATTTTATGTGTGCCCCATCTTTTGGGTCTTGTCAATTAATACGTCAGGACAAGTCATTTGATATGATGTCTGCTTTCGTAGTACTCCATTTTTGCCCTTTCTTGGAGTTACTTTGGCATCACACCTTCAGTCTCTCTGCAGAGGTCACGTTCAATAACTCAGCGTTTATAAATACGTAACATAACGTCACTAGATCAGCCACAACTTTTATCTCCGACCTGCGACAAAAATAACTTCAGTAAAGTAAAAGCTAGCAAAACAAGATAAGCGGTGTACGTATAACATAACATTGTGGAGCGTTCCCGTAACTATTTTTGCAGAGGAAATGAAACTATGCTGTCTGTGTGTATTGTTGAGGTATACATGTCGCTGTCAACAGTAATAAAATGTTGAGTATTGCACAATAGTGCTTTTATTGCGCACTTATCTCGCCGACAAGAATAAAAAGGACTTAAATCTTCATGTAATAAGTCCGATATTTTTGTCCGGTTTAAAAAAAATTTGGAGTTCCTCGGCGGATTTTTATAAAATTTCCAAATATTAAATTTCACGGAAATCCGTCCAGTAGAAGCCGCGCTGATATTCGTACATGCTGACAGACGAACGGACAAACATTACGGGGCTCATAGGCGCTTTTTGCGATTAGACGAACGCGCCTAAAAACTGTATGTGAGGAAACTAATGTATCAAACTCACAAAAAATCAGTCACAGCCAACTCTGTTATATCTCTTTATTTGGAGAGCTGAGCTACTAGTGTCGGCCTGTTATGGCCATCGTCAGGTTCCTCTAACAAACATGAACATAGAAATTCTACTTTCATAAAAGGAGGGAATACTATAAATACTTCAAGTTCCCCCTGTAACATGCCATGAAGGCACAGAGGAGGTGAGTTATAGCTCTACCCATTCTTCATCCTCGGCGCAAGAAGGGGGTGGGTGGACAACACTACGCCTCTGCCGCTTTACCCCCGCAGAAGAGACCCAGTACCCATTTTACTGGAGGTTTGGTTGGTCTCGGGGCCGTTCTGGACGGGTAACGATGATTTCGCCCCCACCGCATTTCGAACTCCGGACTGTCCAGCCCGTAGCGAGTCGCTATACCGTGGCTTCCACTGGGCGGATTTCCATGAAAGCTGATCATGAGGACTTTTATGAAAAGATGTCGAGAAAATCCGAATTTTGTTAAAAGTCGGACAAAAATATCTGACACTTTACTTGAAGACACAAGTACGTTTTACTGTTGCCGGCAATATTAAATGGCTATAAAAGCGCTCTTTTCGAGTGAAATGGTATCAGGCAGTTGGGATAGCTGAAGAGTAGACGCATTACGCGCATGCGCCTCACTGTTACCGTGTACGTACTTTGCTTATCCTTTTAACATACATTTTACTCTCTTTCATAGTGCGGGATGTTCTGATACATACTTTCCTTAATTGTCTGCTATTGCGACTGTTCTAATGATGGAGCTAGGGCCGAAACATTTTGGAAACGATAAGTAAATAAAATATTTTTTTTCTTCAGTAAGATGGTATGTTATTAAATAAAACTGCACTTTAATACACGGTTTATAATGAAGGTTTTACTTTGGTGTTTTGAGTGTTCCCTGACGGAAATTGTTCTGTGACACAATAATTTTTGCGCTCGAATTTTAAAGAACAGCAAGCACATTGGAAGCAGCCACTTTGGAAAGGAAGCACTCAGAAAGTACCTATGCTTCGTTCAGTACGTATTTCAGACTCCGCCTTAGCCGACATGAAGTTTCCTCTGGGTAGATGCACTGCGAATTCTGTCAAACTGTCTTTCAAGTACTTCTAATTCATGGCCTGCACTTTTGGCGAAATCGTTTTTTCCTAATATCTCTAAAGGCTAACGATGTGTAACATTGGATGAATGAGAGGCTTATATGCGGATATCATAGCTGCACTTTTGAACTGTCAAAAATTCATGTTGAAATTATTCTAATTGTGAACTAAACTTTAATCGTTTAAATATTAATGTTTAGTGTTTTACAGCCAAGTGTATTACTCGAAAAAGTCTGCATTGCCTGTGTATGGAGTATTTATGTCTTGTTTTTGATTGTCACTGTAAATGGCGATTATTTCTCTAGACAGCATTCACCGATTAGTCCATCTAATGGAAGCACTCTTGTGTTCTCTGTCCGGTACGGACTGAAGCTTCATACACACACACACACACACACACGCCACAGTCAGGAACTACTTTTCTCTGTCTTTACAGGTTAATGCAAGTAAGTAAAGACAAGTAAAGCACACGGTTATGTTTCTACACCAGGCTTTTTTTTCGAATAGCCTCCAAACTTGTTCAGGCACTTGTCACTGCGTACGATGAGACTTTCCAAACTCTGGCGGTAGAAGGAGACGTTCTTGTCTCGAAGCTCCTCCTGGCCCTCGGCTTTGGCGGTGTTTTTGGATGGAAATCGCCGACTTCGGAGATTTTTTCAGTTTATCTAACACATAAAGGGCCAAGAAGGCTACGTGGGTCTGAACAGTGGATAGGGAACACACTCCCAAGGCCAGGTGCCCGGCAGGGCGGTGGTGTGAGCAGTATGCGGCGTAGCTTATCCAGCAGTACGAGTACACCCCGGGTAACTGAGCCAAGCTTCCGTAATCGAATTGCTTGGTAACGTCGTCGGATAGGCAACTCAAGTCACCATCGCACCACGCATCGTGACGTCAGGAGAATGGGCAACTCAAGTCACCATCGCACCACGCATCGTGACGTCAGGAGAATGAACTCGTGGATGTCCCAAAAGCTCGTTGCCCTAACCTCCATATTCACAGTGGTCTTAAACCTCTTCTCTGCAGGCGATGTGGAATGCTTCCATAACATGGATTCCATGCTCTCCGAGTTGTATTTGTGCACCCATGTCTCATTGCCATCGCCTTAAGCTGCGTAATGTCGGATATTGGTCAGTAAGGTGACCATTCCCTCAAGCTTCTGCTCGTCGGACAGTTGTTTCAGCACTCATCTGCTGCGTACTTTGCGATAGCCGAGACGTTTATGGTCGGTTTCCCGAACATTACCGTGTGGCAGGTTAAACGTACAACACTGAATTCTTCAGTGTTGTACGTCTGGCCTGCTGTCTGCACCATTTCGGCGATGTCATGGATGAATTTGTTTCATGGTTGTACGGCCACTTGTTTTCGTCCATGACAGTCATCCTACCATTTCCAGTCACAGTACCATCTACACACTTGTTGGAAGGACGTTACATCTGCACCATAGACGGCCACAGTCTGTCTGTGAATGTGGACGGGTTCCGTGGTTTGTTCCCACAGGAATAGGACAACAGCGCGCAGTTCTTCCCTCGTCCACTCGTTTAGTAGGGTCGCCATTTTCCAGTTGACGCTGCTCCGGCGCTGTATTTCCTTCGCTGCTGAAGACACACGTCGCTTCCTTCGCAGGAATAAAGTAGGAAAGCTCAGTTTCTGACTTATTCCTACACAGACTAGTATGTCGTGCGAAGATTTTAGTCTTCAGAGGTTTAAAGTGAGATGGTGATGGAGGGATGATGGTGGAGGGAAAATATAATCTGTGTTCCTTAAAATGTGAAGTGATTTTTTCTTTAGTTTGTTGGCACTGAGAGCCTTGTAGGTTGTTTACCGACGTTTATTTTTCGTCACAGAAGCGAATGTTTTGTAGCGTAAACTGAAATCAGAGAATGATAATACGAGAGGATTTTTTTAGGAGTTCCGCAGGAAGTAGTAACATCCTAGTTTACAGTAATATATCAGCATTTGAATAATATTCTTCACTATTATTGTGGCATTTGGTTTGTCAGTATTGTCCACGGGCTGGGAGCTGCGGTAGCTCAGTCAAAATAGTGACTAGGCTATGATATGGACGACTGGGTAGTCTGAGTTGTATTTGCGGCGGGAATATGTGTTTTTCTCCGCGTCACTACTTGCAGAACACCTGTGGAACTCAGCCTTTTTTATTACGAATTCTGGGGAATTTTTGCTTAGGGACGTAGCTGTCGTGATAAATTTGGCCGCTTACCTCCTCCATTGCCGAATGTTATAAAAGAATGGAGCTCTGTTTCCACTTCTCTCTTCTATCCCCTATCTATGGCGTGATGCTTAACTAATTAAGACCAAAGGCAATTGTACCATCATATGTTTCCCAGAGTATTCCGTTGGAAGGACAGAGGCAAAGCCGTTAGGATATCTAGATCACCAGCACATATTCCACCCAATATCTCGCAAATACACATCAGGTTCTTTACCACTGATTTAATCTCACCGAACAAATGTCACAACATTATCACTTTTTTGTTCAAAATAATAGTACGCTGTTGATAGTTTTCGTAGCTTACACGGTTCCGCATTTTTTTCTCTTCATCTCTTCTCATTTGATTTTACGTGGTCTTTGCCGTTGATAGAGAATAACGTAAGAATCCAACTGTTCAACAGCCTTGCTTAACCGCTGAGAACCAGTCGATAACAAGCGACGTTAACGGCCACCATTTTCAGAGCAAGATTGGTTGTTGTATAAGAGGGCGTCATTACGAAGATGGTATCCACCCACGCAACTTGCTGATGGCTGGCTATTCCGTTTGCATAATAGCCAGGTGACTACACCGCATTAATTAATCGCCGTCATGTTAAACTGTTTTCACGAAATATTCTGCTACTCTCCCCGCGATTATTCATGTATATTCTTAGCCATCCCAAATCTTACCTTTCGATATCCGCATGCTGGTTTTTAAGGATCCCACTAGTTTTTAAGAATTTGTTAAATATTTCAGAAATATTATGATACCGCCACCCAATAAATATTTTACACTGACAGTTCATAGCCCTGTACAATCTCATCACATAGCTTAAAATTTCCGTCTGCAAATTTGCAATGATCCGTGGAATGTTTTCACAGTAAGCCTACTTGTATTTTGAGACCAAGGCTCACGTTCAAGGGTCTTACAACAAACTGATAGCAGGATTATTCCAAATGTCGCAGTGTCTGTATGCTGGAAATGATTAGACGTAAACCTCGCACATATTCATTTGTTGCGTTAATAAGGTGCAATCCCTGTGTCTAGTCCAGAATGGAATTAATGTTGGGGCCAGGGACGTCTCAGGAAGGAGTTTGACCCTGCTGCTGCTGCTGCTGCTGCTATTGTTCTCCCTCGCTTGAGAAATACCGACGGGGTTGGTATTGTTAGAATTGCCCAAGACATGAAATTCTTTCATTCACATGTTGATGTTATTGCATTCCATGAAACTGTAATTCACAACTTTGTATTGATTGATTGATTGAGCTAGAAGGAAAAGGCAATAGGGTAATAAAAAAATAACGGAACGGACAGACTAAAAGACAAAGCGCTATGAAGGAAGAGAGAAAGAGAAAATGGCATTACTCGGTGTGAGGTAAATAATTTTGTGGGTGACATACTTATTTCTAGTCACTTTTTTATTTGGAAGGCATTAACCGTGATCATAGTATTAGATTATTGATAAAATGTATAAATAATGTATTATACAATTGGTATATTTATTGATTAATGGAAAGTAATCGATCGTCAGTGTTATCAATTGACAACCCTACTGTGTGTTACGTAAATACGTCCTATTAGTATAATTGTAATCATGTATTTCATTAATATTTTAAAAATTATTTGTGACATTAAGGCTATTAGACTTTAAAATGACCATGAGCGGTGCTTAGTCGATTGACTGCCGTGCAAAACGCATATAAGACAGGAAACCCTACATGCTACATTTTACCCATATCGGTTTTGAAACCGTAGCTCTTTCTTCCCATATTTGCACCTGTTATTTCGTATCTGCACACAACCGGGCCTGGAACTGCGCGCGTGTCAAAATGAGCCATGACTGTGTGTACTTTTTATTTTTCCTTTTTGTTTTAGTTTTTAATGTATTGGGAGGCAGATGTGCATTTAGCACTGCAGCCTGCGATTTATAGGGCCATTTTCTTTGCTCCTCTTCATCTGTCTAAGCTGTACAAAAATAAAATCCTTGCGTTAAATTAAAGGTCAAATTCTTCACATTACGAAAGGGTTTTACTACAATTTGTCCTTCCATACTCCAACCATAACCCTGATTAATTTGTACTTTTCCCCCCAGCGCCACATCCGACACCTCTTACGAATTTCCATGACTGGAAGGAAAAATGAATTACAGCAATTTTCTTTCTCGCACACTCACCACGGCCAGTTGTAGTTTGCACTAATTCTGCCATATCACGTTTTTCGTTGTGAAGCCATTGCAGTTTGTACACGGCATTAACCCTTATCCTGCTAATGTGGAATGTATGGTGAGCTGCTAATAATGCCAGCACCACTAATGTGTAATATTTGGTGACCTACATTTGGCAACGCTGAAAGGAGCCTCTTTATCTCTCTCTCTCTGCACAATGTGTCAATACTGAATCAATCTTGAAAGACGTACTATGTCATATTGTGGCACACACTCGGCTATCAGCTAGGCCCTTAAGGGCCTAGTTGGTAGCCTTAGCAGGATAAAGGTTAAGTAACATGCAAATGATACTGTCAAACACCATACTGGTCCAACTCAGGCACTGTAATTACTTTAGATGTCATCTAAAGTAATTACTTTATGTCATCTAAAGTAATTACAGTGAATTAGTTGTACCAGTATTGTGTTTGATTAATAACTGTGCACGGTATGAATAACATAAAATTTGCCAATGCCAAACCAGCAAAAGAAATCTGTTCTTATAACAATATTAGAACAAAGTTACGCGAGACTAATGCGGCAGTTTGGTGCAAGAAGACGTATAAACAATGGCAGTTATCACCTAACTGCTTACACATGAAAGTGAGTGGATCTAGCTGACATGGACATCTAAAATTCGTAATAACAGTACATGATATGGACCAGTGTTGTGTTTGATTAATAACTGTGCACGGTATGAATAATATAAAAGAATATTGTCTCAGCACCGTTATTCGGAACGTGCCCGCTCTAATGAATCGTTGTACCAGACATCGAATTCCTTATCGCTTTCTTTTGCTATGTTTGTCTTCGATTTAGCATAGTATTTTTATTTTTAAATGACAAAGTTATTAAGCGTGTATTCATACAAATTATATTTCGGATATTGAGGTCAAGACGTTTTATCAGTTGTTTTCATCGAATGATGATGACGATGGTGGTGGTGGTGGTGGTGGTGATAATTATGGTGGCGACGACGACGACGACGACGACGACGACGACGACGACGACGACGACGTAGGCCTATTCGTGTTGTGATATTATAGACCAATATAAAGATGCTCCCCTTACTGGCCATTACGGGGTGTGGTCTGTTATAAGAAGTACAGCACTAGACAACCCAACAGTTTACATCCACCTACTCCACTACATTACCTGCGTCATTAATGTCTACAAGTAGAAGCTGCATTATACTAACACGCCTTTCCAGCTTATTCCAAACTTTGAGCAGGTAATCGCCTGACTATTAAAGTAATTTGTGTTACTACAGTTCACCGCTTTCTTCAGAATTATTTTATAGTGAAAGCCCCTTCATTTCCCGCAGACAGATTTTCACGCTACACATGGGGGCTTGTAAAGTGACACAGATGGCAAGTTCATCTTCTGTACGAGACACAGGTCTTACCTGGTTCCTCTGCTGTCCTCATGAGTATAGGCCCCATCGGGATTTTTCGGTGTTTTCCTGTCAGTCGTCATTCCATCAGTGGTCCACACACAGTCATCAGGGCCAGCCAGTTTGGTCCTCGGCTACAACTTCAGCTTCGATCCAGCATTTTACCGGACACAGGGTAGAGAACTGGACTAAATTTCACGTAGTTAATCCATTCTTAAGAGACTCATAGGCTGTCAGCTGTCCAAGAAATTGTCGGCCAACTGTGAAATCGGAGTGTCTTTGCTGTATTCACAAGGTCCCGCCCACTGCACCCAACCACCCATATCCTTACAACTTAACACACTATTTAAGATACATTTTAATATTATCTTGCCATCTACTCCAAAATTATGTCTTCCCTTCATTTGTTCATCTTTTGCCTGTGAGCCACATGTTCTACCTACCTTATCCTTGATTTTGCCACCATAAAAATTGCTGGATAATGCAAATTATGAAGCTCCTCATTGTGTAGCTTTCTCGATTTCTGTGTTGCTTATTTTAAATTTATGTGGGATTTTAACATTAAGGCAATAAATTTAAGACATCAGATTTTAGGTGTCGTAAATCTTGTTGCAGTTTCGATTTGTCGTTCGCTTCCTGCTAGACTGTACAGCATGGTGTCAATACTTAAATACATTGTAGACATTTCGATAAGTGAAATGAAAGAATTTCCACAAAATTAACCGTTTAAATCCCAGTAGTATATGTATATCTATAACTTGTACATTTCGTTCATGGCGTGTAATTGTGTGTTTCCTATGATTCTTGCAGTCAACACTGAAGGTTTAAAGGCGATATGATAAATGCGCAGTTTGGAATTTTGAATTATGCCTCGCTTTTATTGCGAAATATTTATATCCTAATACCTTATTATGAAACGAAGGGGCCATTGCCAATATGTGTTTGAGAAACACTGATCTGCATCATATTTTACGGCCAGCAGTTATTAACGAACTCTGTGCAACCATCAGACAGTAAGGGCAGCACGGAGAGTTTGTGTTAAGTACACTTTTTTCAGGAACCATAAACATACTTAAGCTTTTGAATATGCATGTTGTTTTTGTCTTTTCTCCGCACCAGGTTTATGATAAATAAAAGTGACTTAAGTATGTCGTCCTCTCTGGCACCTATCTGTAAGCAGTAAGGTAGAAACTGCTTTTGTACTTCTTAGTTATTTTTGTATTTATTTTTAATGACAATTATAAGTTTTCTACGTAAGCCAAGTGGAACAAGCCACTTTCAAGATAGCATCTTCCTGTATAATAAAAACATACTAATGACTTTTTGTTACAAATAACACCTTCAAAAAACAAGTATGATAATTACTGAATATTTTAAATATCCAAGATGACGTGGCAGATTTACAGAAACATTTTATGCACCATACGCTGAGGCAGAGGAGGAAGGTTGGACCTAGAGACAGGGCATAACGCTTTAGTGTTCACATTATAACGCAATAAAATTATTAACAGTACACTGTTAAACCTGTGCCTTTAATAAAATTTGGTGGATCATGTCTTTATTCGTGTAGGGTTAAGAAGTATGTATAATACACTTACCCATTTTACTGGATGGAGAAAATAAGTGGGTGTGGTGTAATAGTTTATGCTAGGACAGATGCCTTTGTTATTATGCCACTAGGCGTAGTTTTATACTACAACTCTAGGATGTACCCATGCTTAATCAGACAATGAATATTATGGGAGTACGGTAGATACACTGCAGCCGCAAATACATCGTGTCTCTTGCTGTTTGCGTTATCCTATCAACATAATTTATTTGAGGCCCCATCTTCAAGGATTACACTTGACCCTTGAAGATGGGACCGATAGGTTGTCCCGAAACGTCTGTAACGAACTACCATTCTACGCTTCTTAAAATTCCAGATGAGCGCAGATCGGATTAATACTGGTCTCATATCCGTCACATCCACATCCAGAGAGTGTCTTCCCTTACTCGAAAAAGACTAATAGGATTAGAGTTAAATCGTAAAATCCAAATGGTAAAATTTAGTGCAATTCTTAGCAACCGGGGGGCGGGGGGTGGGGGGCTCCGCTGAAGCACGGGCGTCTACGACTTATGCCTAAGGGGTTTTACATTCCAGATTATTTAGGGGAAGGGGGTCTGCAGAATGAGAGAGACGTTGTAAGAAGTTGGTCGTGCCAGAAAGTTGGCAGACACTGGATTACAGGATTGTCCTTATAAGTAATGGCGCTTCAACCCATACATGTTTACTCAGTTACACATTTCCATTCCAGAAAAAAATTATAATTAGTTTAGGAAATGTCTGTGATTTTCTTCTGCACATTACAGTACTAAAGCAATATCAAGACAAAGAATTTATGATGCTGGCCATATCTGTGAGGAACTTCTCAACAATCTTGACAGAGAGAAGTTGCAACGTAGGCCGGTGTGTACTTAACAGGACTTCGAAAATGAAGAACAAGACAACATATCCCACCGCAATTTCAAGTCGCGTAACTTAACCTGTATAACATGTTATCTCATTGCTAACATTTCTTTAAATTAAAAGAAGGTATATGCGTAAGCATAACTTGGCTAATGATATGGGAGGAGCAAAATTGGTCATGGATATTAGGAACTTTATTTTAGAAAGGAGTTAAATTTGAAAGAGGGGAAAATTGGTCCCATAAGACGCAAGTTTTTCATTTTGTTTTTCTGTCTATTTTTATGTGCCATTATTCAATTCAGTAACAAAAAAAGCTATTCCTAGCTTGAAAAAATATTGAGGGGGCATTTGCCCCCCCCCCCCCAAGTTACGCCTATGTGTATAGGCCTAGACGCATGGAGTTACTCAAATAGGCCTGTAGCTTACGATATTCGTAGATAAGCTATGAATTCCTGCAGCTGTAAGCATTAATGTTCTCATCATCGTAACGTACAGCTTGCAGAACTCAGCAGCCAGTTGACTTTTGCATGGGTTGTGCAAAATCTGCAGAGGTCTGATCCAGCATGCACTGATTCAGGCGTGCAGAATAAATGTTGAGGCTGATTACTCTGTCGCTGCATATGTTATTGGTAGCGCTTAGGAACAGGATCAGAAGATGGCAGCGATAAATGTCAGTGGGAGTTATTTGTGCCTCAGTCGGTACTGCAGCCTCGACATTTGTCGAAAAACCTTCTCTTATTTAGCGTTGGTATTCGGTAAAATTGTTTTCATATTGGTCCTCAAGGACTTTCCTGGTCGAGTAGTGGATCAGTCGAAGTGTTTTCTGTGGAAACTGTGAATTCTGCTAACAATAAAATCTGAGTCTCAAATGTTTAATTGTTGCGCAGGGTACAGACCTCAAGAACAAAAGGTCAAATACATTTTGAACAACTCTTTGTGACTCCCACATTTAAGAACTGAAATATGTACCTTAGAACTGGTCACTTCTGTTTGACCGTATATAGCTACAGGTCATTCAATAGCAAAGCGGCAAAGAGGCGGGCCTACACTATACCAAATGCAATAACTGTTATTATCTGCCTCACACGAGCCCTTAGCATCATAGAAACGTGTGCGTGCCTCCACCCATCTGCAGGGGGTGCCCAAATATATCTCGCGACGGCTTGGCTTACAACGTGCCCAGGTAGTGTATATAGCGATAATTCTCCTAATTCACCGTCTCATACTGATAAACTCTACGTTCTTTAAGTATACGATAATACTGTTATTCATATCGTCATGTATGTTCGTCAGTTTGTATGATGGTACGTATAATAAGTCCCTCTTCAAAGGAACCCAAGTGTTGAACATTGCTAATGATAAAACACACAGTATTTGATCATTTAATTCCAGTTCATATATCCTCACATCATTTAAAATATATTTTAAAGCATCCTGTCTTATATTTCACTGTTTTTCAGGTGGCTTCTTTATTACAATCAAGTTTCTTCCTTTTCTGTCGTCCAGGTCTCACGTTCACCTCATTTAACCTTCACTTATCTCGTCTGACGATACTGCCTGAGCCACACAATTCGTGATGATCTTGTCACAGTGAAATTGTTCCCACTTCACCTACGTTTTAAATATGTGTACCTAACATTAACGAGGATGTTCCTATGAACGTAGTTATGAATTCTATGGTTTCGTAAATGGGGAATTTCGTGACTTGCAGAAAGACTTAGTTTCCAAAGAAAGGCTCTGCTTCATGGAGTTTAACTTGTTACATTGACTAGTGATGTGGCAATGGTAGATGGAAAGAAATTATAAACTTTCAGTTTGTGTATTGAACTAGTAAATAAGGCGTTGAGCGGTACGTAAAACAACAAAGGCTAAGCCTACAAAATTTTACTTTTACAAAGCTGTGGCCAACCCATACTTTCTGATTGGTAATGAAAACTGGGTCACACCAAAGACATCACCCTAGCAGTATACCGGCTAATCAGATGAAAGTTGTATATAAAACCAGAGGCTGTACGAAATTTGGTAGGCGCCCCAACTTGGAGCAGTCATATACATATAATCAAGAAGCCGTGAAGAAACCGTTGCCTGTAACAAGGGAATAAGACTCTCCATGCCTTTAGTGTTACCTGACAGTAAAAATTATGTAAACCTGCGGTAGTGGATCGAACATATATAAAAATGGGCGGTATGAAAAGTGTAGGTAAAGTAACATGCCAGATTGGTTTTGAAGAGAGGTGGAGGTATATCTCTAGCCTTACTCATCCTGAGCACTAGAAGAGGGTGGCTGGTCGACGCCACGGTTCCACCGCTTTACCCTCGTGAAAGAGACCCCTTACCACTTTCACAGGGTGATACAGAATTACAGTAATATACAGAGATTCTGGACAAATAAATCTGGGACGTACAAGGGAAAAACAAATTAAACGATTAGACGGAGAAAATAAGTACTGTCTACATTATTAACTGCAGAAGAAGGAGCATTAAACGATATCATTCACTTTTAGAATGCTGGTTTATATGACCGTATAAATGGAAGACTAAGGTGTTCATAGTTGTGCCTTGGTATCTCTAAATATGGACTTATAGACTGGAAAGAGTCGGAGTAAAATTGGATTTAGTTGTAAGCTACAACATCTGTGTACGTAGTTGATTTGTTTTAATTCATTGGCAGATTAAGAATAATTCTTCAGGTACAGCCTGCACTACATTTAAATATGTCGCAAAATACTGTACGATTGAGTTACAAGAATAGTTTATATGTGTTTGTATGTACATACATTAATGACTGAGCTAGTCATTTAGAGTCAGGGTACAAATTAACTTTAGTTAATAACACAGGGTGGTTCGAAAATATTTAACACTTTCAGAAATTTATTACTCAGTAACTAAGTATCATATGGACATGAAGAACTCCCAGTTTGTTTCTTTCTGATTGATATGCATAGCTGTATAACCTGGTGCGTACTAGATGTTTACAAGGTACCTAGTTACCGAGTAATAAATTTTTGAACATTTTCAATTATTTTTGAATAGCTCAGTACAAGAGAAGGATGGATTATAATTTTGAAAACTTAACAATGTAAGTGGAAATTGTACATAGGAATATTCACACAAGAATAGTGGAGGACAGTGAAACAACAAGGAAAATCGCTTAATTTTGCTACTTATGGTACCATGTTGTTTTTTAAACAGCGTATAAACTGGTGACTTTAAGCAAAAACAACACTTGTTGAAAATGGTACTTAAAATTTAAAGCGATTGCGAATGCTTAAACTGGCATGAGACAGGAAGGCAAGACCTGTTGTCTTTATGTGACTCACATACTTTGACAGTAAACACAGGATAAAATACTAGTGGAACCTAATGAAATGGGTTTTCCGAAGTCAGTGACAGAAGTCACACTATGATGTCAAAATAGGAGTGAAGATGATGTGGATTACAGATAAGTAACTTTAGTACTTGAACATCGGAATATAGAAGCAAGTCTGGCAACATATTTAAAGCATGAAAGAGAATCTATCCCAAAAAAGAAAAATGTTTCAAGGTACGGATCACGAGCCAACTCATGTTCGAAGACTTATAAAAAGATGGATTAATTATTTAAAGACATTTAATGGAAAACCAAGACATAATCATTTAAGCCGATTATGATTACATTTAATCTGATAAAAGATGACCAAGCCTGTATCCGTCGTTAAAAAGAAAATTTTCGTAACAATGTATGCCTAAGTTTATATCCTCGTCATCGTACCAAGATCAATGAAGAAGTCTGCCTTATTTTCCTAGTCTTCAAACGCTCAGGTATTCTTGCTGTCAGGCTGCTTAAGTTGGCACCCCTGATGTGCTCGCGGTAATGGCTATCGAACCAGAGGGCAATGGAAATGCTCCCTGGAATAACCAGCTATAACTACTGGATATAACCCGAGGCACTGAGAAATTTAATGTTCAGAGTTTTGGATTACATAAAGATTTTGGCCTCTAGGTAACTGCTTGTGGAAATATGCAGTAGACTTTAGAAATTCGTCCCCTTGTTAATTCGTAATTCCCATCAAATTAGCCTTTCTATACACAAAGTGGATCATTATGTGATTAAAATTATTCCAAAAATATAGGCCACAGTTTTACATATACGGTATACGAACATGTATATATATATATTACGCATACTTATTCTTACATGTTTCCTCACATGTTATAAAATATGTTAGCAGGATAGCGAAGGCAGTAGGCTAGAGTCATTGGCAATGACTGGATTCCATTTCCGGCAAGCGCGGGAATTTTTTCTGTCCGTCATCACGCCCAGACGCGACGGTGGCCCGCCCAGCTGCCTATTCGGCTGGTAAAGAACGTTATTTCCATTCACTTGAAGCGGCCGGAGCGTGTGAAGCTGGCCTCTCAGCGTCTGTTCGGTGTCGATGTGTGGCGCATCTTGTAGTGGATATGTCGAGTAATGTTAGTCATTTATTACTGACTGCATACTAACGAGGAAGAGGATTTTCTGCCGAATTGCCATTTTAATATCCTAGTGTGCGCGTACATGTGCTTCTGTATCGGTTACTGAAAAAGTGTCTTTAAGACACTATGGAAATTTGTTGTTGTTTTTTGTTTTTTTGTCGTCTTTGTTGTTGTTGTTGTTGTTGTTGTTGTTGTTTTTGGTGGTGGTGGTGGTGGTGGTGGTGGTGGTGGTGGTGGTGGTGGTGGCGGTGGCAGTGGTGGTGGTGGCGGTGAAGGTGGCGGTGGTGGTGGTGGTGGCGGCGGCGGCGGCGGTGGCGGTGGTGGTGGTGGTGGTGGTGGTGGTGGTGGTGGTGGCGGCGTCGTCATCATTATTACCGTCATTATGACAATATTTTTGCTTTCACGCCGCTTTGCACGGAATCCTGTCCATGATCCGGAGTCACACCATGTCCACAAGGCTTGTCACGTAATAGCTTCACACTAAAAACATAAGGGTAAAGGTAAAGATGTCGAGCTCGGTGTGCGCACAGTCTAAGGCGTACGTCTGCGGCCGCTCGCTTGCTAGAATTGCGGGTTCGAATCCCGCCTGGGGCATGGATATCAAAATGAGGCGGCCTGGCCCGAGTATGGCTGTTGCGCCATAGAAGGAAACAAAAAAAGGTAAAGGTAAAGGTAAACTTCACGTTAGCACAGGCCATGAAGGCCTAGAGGGGGAGCAAAGGAATGTCTCTACTCTTTCTTTAACCTCGGCTCTAGATGCAGGTGAGTGGCCAACATCATGCCGCGTCAGCGTTACCCCTGGGTAAGAGACCCTGTGTCCATTGTACAGGAGACTGGGTGGGCCCCAGGGCCGATCTGAACGGGTGCGGAAAATGTGGCCCCTACTGGGATTCGGTCCCCGGATCGTCCAGCCCGTAGTGAGTTGCTATACCGACTGAACCATCCCGGTCCAGTCATAGAAAATACGTTATCAGTTAAATAAGCTCTACCCTAGCATCTCTGTCGAGGTGTGCACTGTTCCCTGGATGTCGACCGGGATACTTTACAAATGATTTGAGAGACTTCCGATCACGCTGTAATTATTTGTGATCACCCCCACTTCCACAATACACATGCGCTGTACTATAGTCAGTATGTTGTCAGCTGTTGTCTTTAGTATAGTTACATGGGATGGTACGTAAATCTCGATCAGGAGACGTGTACATTTCTGTCTCCTAGTACAGCGTGATGTCAGGTTCGTCGTATATTCTGGTTCTGTCAATATTTGTTGGTTCCAGAGTATCACTGACTGGATTTGGCTCAGCTGATTTTAGTTTATATTTATACAATTCATTCCCTTCCAAAGTCGCATCTACTTTACAGATATTACAAGTAACTCTGCGCAGCTTATCATGGTGTTAGATACACTCGTCCTTGGCTTGTGCTGGATATCCCACTATTACGTGTTTTGCTGCCGCATCAAATTGCTGGTGCATGCTAAATATACCAATATCTGGGCATTTTAGCAACTTTGTTGCAAAAATTGGTATTCAGTGCTTGATTTTCTCAGTAGCTACCTAAATTTCATTTTCTGCTGTAACCCCTGCTTTTGTACATGTAAACTAAATAAATGTGTTACTTTCTTTGAGCAGTTGGTCATTTAGATTTCGAATGCATTGTCCCGCATTATCGTATTCAATTACTTTTTATTTGTTTTGCTAACACTGACCTAAGGCCTCATCAACTCTCCACATTCGTACATTTATTAATTTTATTTCTGCATTTGTTGTTGTTGTTGTTGTTGTTGTTGTTCTTCTTCTTCTTCTTCTTCTTCTTCTTCTCCTTCTTCTCCTTCTTGTTCTTGTTCTTGCAACTAGGATGAAAGGGTAAGGTGGCTTGACGTTTGTGCAGTATATTGTATACACCAACGTAAAATATCGGGACAGACTGACGATGTTTTCATATGTAGCCTATATACTCTATGTACTGTACATATACCCTAATTATACATAAAAATCTTCGTGGGGAAAAATCAGATTATGGCAATCAGGGAACTCTGCAGTAGAGTTTCTTATTTGCTGCGTCCAACAATTTAACTTACAACATGCCCAATTCTCGACTTTTTTACGTAATGTAACAAATGGTATTCAGAGTACTCAGTAAGCAGACCTGAACATATCAGCAGGAAATTAGCATCAGAAGAGGCTTTGGCATTTCAATTTGTCGGAAGTTCGGCCATATCTCTGAAACATATACGTATATGTATCAAGTCACAATCTGATGTAGCAGCACCCTCGCTTATCGCCCATGAAAGTCTGTGAACAGAAATTCCCTGTTGCTTACCCAGCTTGTTGCCGAGTTTTTCAAGCAGTTAACTACCCAGACTTGGGGCTAAGGGAGTACACTGTAAATTCGAGATAGGGAGATTTGGATGCACAAAACCTTGAAATTGAAATCAATTTCACGCCTCATGTACAGAGGTATAAACTTCTTCAAACTCGGTGGGCCTTGGCCCAATAAGAAACGAGGGTAAACAAATTGTCCTTTCACGCATTTTGTCCTCTCTTTCGACGTGGTATCAAAATGTGACCAACGACACAAACAGTACAAAAAACACGAAAGAAGTGTGGTGTTTTCCTGTCTGCAGTACCGTAACGCTAGCTCAACAGTGCGGTGTTGTCGTGTCTGTAGTATCGTACCACTAGCTCAACAGTGCGGTGTTGCCATGTCTGTAGTACCGTACCACTAGCTCAACAGTGCGGTGTTGCCATGTCTGTAGTACCGTACCACTAGCTCAACAGTGCGGTGTTGCCATGTCTGTAGTACCGTACCACTAGCTCAACAGTGCGGTGTTGCCATGTCTGTAGTACCGTACCACTAGCTCAACAGTGCGGTGTTGCCATGTCTGTAGTACCGTACCACTAGCTCAACAGTGCGGTGTTGCCATGTCTGTAGTACCGTACCACTAGCTCAACAGTGCGGTGTTGCCATGTCTGTAGTACCGTACCACTAGCTCAACAGTGCGGTGTTGCCATGTCTGTAGTACCGTACCACTAGCTCAACAGTGCGGTGTTGCCATGTCTGTAGTACCGTACCACTAGCTCAACAGTGCGGTGTTGCCATGTCTGTAGTACCGTACCACTAGCTCAACAGTGCGGTGTTGCCATGTCTGTAGTACCGTACCACTAGCTCAACAGTGCGGTGTTGCCATGTCTGTAGTACCGTACCACTAGCTCAACAGTGCGGTGTTGCCATGTCTGTAGTACCGTACCACTAGCTCAACAGTGCGGTGTTGCCATGTCTGTAGTACCGTACCACTAGCTCAACAGTGCGTTGTTGTCCTCCTGTAGTGCCATACCACTAGCTCAACAGTGCGGTGTTATCCTGTAGTACCGTACCACTACCTGAACAGTGCGGTGTTGTCCTCCTGTAGCACCATTCCACCAGCTCAACAGTGCGGTGTTATCCTGTAGTACCGTACCACTACCTCAATAGTGTGGTGTTGTCCTCCTGTAGTACCATACCACTAGCTCAACAGTGCGGTGTTGCTCTGTCTGTAGTATAGTTCAATTAGCTCAACGGTGCCATTTTCTTATAGGCCTGTCTATAGTATTGCGTCGCTAACTCAACAGGAATCTCATACTTTCACCTTTGTAATAGTCTTCATGCATGAAGTCTACAACCCAAGTGTATATTTGAAAACGTGTAGTGTAATTCTGTCCGCCTTCAGGCCCGTATTTCTGATTACACGACTGTAAATATTTCGACAGTTGCCGAGTTTTGAGATATCTCTAACTGGTATTCTTAGTACACAGCGGGCTTACAATTTTAGTATGTGCTGTTAAGTGCGCTTTCGGCTACCAAGTTCTGTATAGCCCTTGGTGGTAAGAATGGAGGTTGAAACACTCGGTATCCATACAGCAAGCAGGCCTACTGTTTGGCAATTATGAGCAACTCGTTTCTACTTAGACAGAAAGGCAGGCGATTACAGTTAGTAGCTCCCTGTTATAAGAAACTGCAAAGGTTCAACGCCACTGCAGTAAGAAACAACAGCTGCGCTTAATCCTAAAGCAGCTGGGTAGAAGGTAATGTTACTTATGTGCTCAATTCAACCATGGAGACGTTTTATAGGTTGGGAGTGTAGCTCCACACATTCTGGTTCTCGGCATTAGGTGGAGGTGCGTACTGGCTGGTAGGTCGCTTAATGGACACCGAAACGACCTGAGCGATGGGTGAAGACAGAAATGCCAGCGTCTGCCGGAAGCAGATTAGTCCAGTTCAAGGCAGGTTCAGGTGTCACAAAACATCAGTTTATGCTCAGGCTGTAAATTTCTGTGTAGGCTTAAATCGGATGGGAAAGCAACAAGCGCGCACAGAATTCTGAATAAATCTCTCGGAAATTTGTAACAAGAACTGAGAGAAAATGCTACGGTAATAGTAAAATAGTTTTTTTATCGAAGTCATTTTCAGTGCGCTGGGTTGAATTCTTTCGGAATTCAATGCATTTTCAAACTTCTGCGTTAGTAACGTCGGCACTGTGCCTGAAGAAAGGTGAAATGGCCAGTAAATAAACACACTAGCAGAAAGCTGTAATATTACGGACAGAAGTAGATGAAAGGAAGAGACGAATTAGAGAAAAGATGATACAGAGAAAATGAAGACTAATCCTTAACGCAGTATGAATCGACCGAGTTACATCTAGGCATGTGAATAATGTATGGCGGTTTTCATACGATCCCATATAAGTTAACTATGATTAGTAATTGGCGAGTGGAGGTTGTGAAAGAGAGAGAGAAGATAAATGAAAAATTTACAGTTTAAGTGTTTCTACTTACAATACAGCACACAAAGCAAACAGTTTTCTTGTGACTAGGCATTAGAAGGGGAGAAAGGATGAAAATATTTTACCAGCAGCAAGTCAGATGCCGTAAATAATTTATAATGTAGAACAAGTTTTTCAGTCGGTTGAACGTGGATAGCTACCCGTCCACGGCATATTGTAGGGAAGGTTTCGAAGTTTGCTTGGTTTTACATCATACTTTGAACAGACAGAAATATTTGCCGTTAATATGTCACGATATTTGTGATTTGCAAGACATGGAATAACAGTACTTCAGTCATTTACTTATTTTTGTTTATTTTTACTTCAATTTTTATTAGTATATCGTAAGTTAGTGTGTTTAGACTTTGACTCTAGACTATACATACACCAGGGCAGCCACAACGCTTCTGGTTGTGGTCACTGGTGCAGCTCGCGCAAGTCGTCTGTAAAAAATAATATTCAGGTAATCTTAATGTGAATCATTCTCGTTGTGCTTGCAACAAACTAAAAATGCAGGCGTCCTCAGAAAAAAAACAGCTTTACTGTTTAATAAAGCAGCTGCATGTTCCAGCTACTGTTAGTAGCCATCAGCAGGCCGACCCCAAGAATATAAGAAGAAAGAAAAGAAGTAATACAGTTGCAATACTGGTCAGAGATTTCGGACCTTACAGTGTGTTGTATAAATTATAGAACGTGATATGTATGTAGGAAGGATTAATTAATTAGTTTTAAAGTATATAACTGTAGAACTTTGTATACTTTGAGTAGATGTAGTTTAATTACACTAGTAGTAAAATCGTAATATGAAGATAAGAAGTTAGAATAGACGAGAATTAGAGAGACGGCTAGTACATATTTTCAGTCTTCCGTTGTACTTTTGCGGATGTGGTCTCTTTGAACGTAGGTTAATTTTGCTCAAGCAGCACGAGTTCATTTGGTAATGGTGTCTGATCTATGTGAAATATATGAATAACTTACAAGCAGATTCGTGCATGTGTAGCAGGTTCGAAGATATCTAGTTAAGGTTATTTTCTTGAGTACATTTTTTTATGTTTTATAAATTTATATAAATCGCTTCCGCAAGTATGTCTTTATGTGTTCTAGCACGTCTTTTTGTTACGCATATTCAAGGCCTACGTCCGAGATCTCCGACCGAGATTGCAACTGTATTATTTCTTGTCTTTCTTTTTATATTCTTGGGATCGGACTGATGATAAAAGTAGCCGAAACATGTAGCTGATTTATTAAGTAGTTAAGTTTTGTTTTGACTAATATTCGGGCAGTTTAAATACTAACAAGACTGAATGTAAACGGGCTTTTATAAGACCTTCTAAAGACAGGAGACTCATTACTGACTGAAAACACGCCTTATGACTGACCGTTAGCTGCTTACAATGGTCTTTATCATATGTTCCAGAAATCGAAATTTCTTGCGAAGGTCATTCGAGAATATACCATTAGCATATCTAGTCGATTCCGCAAAGGTATTATTTCCTTGTGTCGCCGAAAGAACGCGCTGGCTGCCTTCTTTCGGGCAATAGTGTTGCTACCGTTCATATGCATTGATGGATGAAGACATGGCTGTTACCTTTTTTTGCCTTCTAAAGCTTGAATCCAGAGCTCGTCTACCTGACCATCCCTGGCACAAACTCGTGGGGGACCCATCATTATTTTGCAGGTCCGTAGATCATAAAAGTTTGAGACTCGTGGTCGATAGCTTGACATAAAACATAAGTCGTACGAATAAAAGTTTGCCAACACAAATGAACTTATCTTGTAATGAAATATAAAAATAAACACTGATGGCTAACGACAAGCAACAAAGGTGCCAGGAAGATTTGTTAGAATAGGTTCACACATTTGCAAGAACACAGTAAGGTAAAACGTGTCTGTTACGGAACCTGAAGGAACAGGGACTTTCTTTTTCACGGAGGTAGCCGTTTAATACATTCTGTTCACAAACGTACCCGTATATTTGTTCAAGATGCACAAATATGTCACATGTTTCACTACAAAATATACATTGTTTTATTTTACCAGTAGTGCAATAACAGTTTATGCGTGAATTTCAACCAGTATTTGCTATCTGCGGGTTATATATCACGTTATTAAAAATTACTTCGATCTAGTGAAAATGCCTGGGAGCTCTTTTATGTTTTTAGGGCATTACATAAAGTCCTTAGGTCGCATTCCACTTGCCCTTCTTTAGCAGTTTATTCTCCTCGGTCCTCATCTTCTCTGTGGAATTTTTGGAAGACACAGTGGCAGTGGGAGAGGAATTCCTGTGAATCCTTACATTTGCTCTTGTAAGTATAATTCTGTGCTCATATTTCCCTCGTCCACCTTCGATGCTATGTAGATGCAGCAACTGAGAGCGCCATTAATTAAACATCTCACACTCCTCTTCCTTACAGTCTTGCTCGCTGTTGGTTCTCAATACAGTCATCTCTTTCCTAAATAGCGGCTTCGGTTTTAAAGTTACGGTTTATGTTAAGGAAATCTTCTGCCCCAACATTTTCGAACGTGGTCTGATTATGTGGCATTTTAAGTTTCCGAATGTTTTCTTTAGTTTCTTTTCCTCTCAAATCACTCCTGGAAAATCCTGCTATAGAGAAACAACGGCTGAACTGCTTCCGGCCACACTTGATTTTTGTTTCTGCTAGCCAAATGATCACACCAAGCTCTGCATAATTAACGGTTAGGTATTAGAAGATGCGGATTTAATATTGGCTGTCAGAAATTCTACTGTGAGTTTACGACAGTTCAAACGTACGCAATTTATAACGCCTTGGTCCATGGATTAAGTTACATCGGTACTCGGTATGTTGGGTGGTAACCATGCCAGTTGTAGTTTGGACAGTTCAGTGCGATGATGACCCGCCTCATTGTCCAACGCAAGAGAACGTATTGTGTAGTTTCATCCTCGCATCAAACGTTGTCAGCCGTTCGTACGTGATGTCGCCCGCCCACTTTTTCTTAGATTTCCAGAAGATGGGGAGTTATAGAACGATTAATTCAACAAAGTTTCTAGCTTCAGGCGCGAGTAATTTTAGCGATCCTAGGCTGATGTCAGAAGTTTGGAGAGTGCGTGAAGTCGTGTGTGCGTAGATCGGTGTGCGTATGCAGTCAGAGCCGTGGAAGTGCCAGTATCCGCCTGCATACTTAGCAGCTGCAATCGTGCCTGAGGTAGGAGGGCGGTAAGTTTTTTTATGCATGCGCGGAACTTTTTCATAAAAAATAATGGGGTCTTTGTGGATTTAATCATGCTGTACATCGGTGTTCTAAAACTACAGTGGCTCTTCGCTCTTTAAACCACAGGACTTTCAGTCTCCACACTCATAAAACCACAGATGAATTCTGTTAAACTCTCTTTTGGACGTTGTCTACCCGTTCGCATTTCACTACCCAAAAACAGCGTCTTGTTTTGCAACGCAAAATATTCCGGCTTCGTCGCCATTCACAACATCCTTTGGGTCGTGTCCGTAATTGAAAGGTACGTTTTTTCGAATCGCCAGCATTTTATAACCCAGTAACACAGGCGCAATATCCCAGAGGACTTCAAACTAATTGCTCTTTCTGAAACTCTCTAACTATCCATTAGATGAATATTCCAGTCTTCTGGGATATTACGCCGTGTAGTCTGGTATACCTCCACAACCGTTTTGGACGAGCTTGATGCCTCCAACCTTGGAATAGTACAAGAAGAGTCTATCAATTAGACGCTTCTAATTTGCTTTTCCCAAAATTATGGGCCACATTTTTCGCATGATTCTGTACCACTGTTCCAGATATTCACAAGTTCCAATCCCTCACACTTATACACCACTCCCACAGGACTTTTTTATGTTCTAATTGTCGTTTGATTGAACCATTGCTGCAGTTTAGCCACTGATTTCTTAGCTCAGACCTTGCTTTCCAAGAGTCGTGGGCCTAAATTTAAGATATTTTCAGCAAAAACCGTGTAAAGCATTGTGATAACCACATGTACGACCTGCTGTGGCATTAATAAATCTCGTGTTTCATGATACAGTATGTGTTTCATACGAGTCTCATAGTGCGTGCCGATTGTCCCCTTAAGTAGCGCTAACCGATTGGTCTTTCTAGAGGAGACAGTTTTCCCTGCCGGGCGGAGACTGAAGTTGTATATGCCCTTATAGTGTAGATGAGTGGCAAAAACGTAGCATGGTTCAGGCAGTTAGTGGTTGGCTTTTCAGCGCGGAGACCCGTGTTTAATCCCGGACCATTCCAGGTGAGATTTTGCGGTGGACAAAGTGGTAGGGAGACAGGTTTTTCTCCTAGTACTTAGATTTTGGCCTGTCAGTGTCGTTCTACCAATGCTTCACACTTTTCGTTTTAATACTTCTGTTACCAGAAGGACAAGCGAGCGTAGCCTGGGAACCTTCAACAGCGGAATGCTCTTTCGCATGTCGGAGAACATTGACAGAAAAGTACTTTCACATGAGTGTCAGTCTTCAAAGGTTAAACTTTGTCACGATTTATTTCACCGTAACTTCTCCTTTTTGTTACTTTCAGTCACTTTAACTTTTGTGTTCAGTTCAATCAATATTCTTTTCTTGGAGTCCATGGCTGTACAGTGAAACGAAGGACTAAAAAACCTTCAGACCATTGTACCCTCGAAGGAAATTCCGAGCTGCTAGCTAATGGTTGACAGTGGCAGGGGTGGGTCAGACACGTACATGAATAGAAAGTTCATTGCAGACTACAGCGCGGAACAAATCTAGTTAAAGATAAAAAATTGTTATCAAACTATTATCCGTTATAATTTTGTTCTTCTTCTTTGTTAATAATCTCCGTTCAGTACAGGTAACTTTTTCCGTAACGCTGACATTTCACGCTCGAGGTCGTTTTCATATTCATTCAGATTCCATGAGACAGTTCTCACTGCAATGAGATAAAAGGTTCGCAATGTGCATTCTATATTCCAAACGGACAATTTTTTTATGTTCGTATTTATTAGCATAAGCGTAACTTGGCTAATAACACTGGAGAAAAGGGGGGCGGGGGGACAACATCGACCATGGGTATTAGAAACTTTAATTTGCGAAAGGATGAAGTTAGAAATAGGGGAAAGATTGGTTTGAACGAGTCCTTAATATACATACATCACTCTCCTTCACTGTCGCCCCAATTTTTTTTATTTCCTTGTCTTCAACTCAGTAGCCAAAAAAAACTGTTCTTAGGTAGAACAAATATTGAAGGGGCATTGCTCTTCCCCCCCCCCCTCAAGTTACGTCTGTAACGTCAAGTAATGTCTGTAATTATCTTAAAAATAAGAACTTGTGTTAAATACCTGATCGAAGGAAACGAGTTGTGTCTAAAAGAAGAATCATGTGTTTGTACGGGTATTATTTAACATTTATCAAATAAATCTAAAAATGTAATGAAGCGTCTATGTTAGTGGCAGTCGTTGTTGTAAAAACCAGACCAAGATTCAGTATAATAAAAGACTACCGACAGCACTGTTGGTCTTAAGTTATACATCAGAAGAAACATCTCTAGGATAACTGATGTCTCCGTCCTTCTGAGTAACTGGTGCCCGACGTATTAAAACCGCGGTGCAAACATAACAAGACGTGCAATGTACGTGTGACGTAACACTGATGCGCGTTCGCGAAGCCATTGTTGCCGTGAAAACGCGGTAAGTATTATACTTGGTACTTCGAGTGTGTTTCTCTTAGCCTTCGTTATCCAGTATGCAATGCGCATGCGCTGTATTATATTATCATCTGTTTCCTGTCATGCTTTACCGTATTTTTCCACGTTGTCTCACAAACGGCACGATCTTCCTAAAAAAGTTATTGAACATAAATTTTGTGCTTTGATTTTCTCTACACCTGTTGCCAGAGACATTTTTCATCTAAGAAGAATTCAGGGAGATAATACCACAAATGTACATAGGTATTCGTGTAAAGTACCCGTTATTCTTCTCAGATTTTAATGAAACCTGAGTTTTGCTGACAAATTTTCGAAAAAATACTCAAATATCAAATTCGATGGGAGCCGAGTTGTTCTCTGCGGATGGACGGACGGATGGGCGGGCGGGCGGACAGATGACGAAGCCAATATTCGCTTTTCGCAAGTTTGCGAAGGCGTCTAAAAACTCGCGGAGATAATTGACGTTAATGCAAATGGAGCCTAGAAGGGATTTCGCTCATGATAAAAAACTGACCTATCCGACATACCATGCCAGATGCTTGAAAGTGTTCGGAAATCCAAGTAGATATAGACCTCAGTATCGTCATGCGGCAATGAGTAAGTTGTTCAAAATTAAAATCAACGAGAATTCTGTGTTTATTAATTAACCGAGCAGTGATTATACGAGGAATGAAATTGTATTAAAAATGTTAGAACGTTATAAACACTAGTGATGAATAAAGATAATTGGAGTTCATTCGACGTTAACTTATAGAAACACTGGCAGCTAGCTCCGTATTGTCTTTTAACTAATAAGATGTTTCTATTTTCCGATTCAACTGCAATAGCATAAATATTCACTGCAGTTCTGAATGCACGAAAATTAGAGAACGAAATGGTCTAATTCAAAGTGCAGAACCGTGACAAGAAGACCAGGACTCCATTGTACGAGAGATCATGGTTCTGATTTCAGACTAGGCACGTGCATGCAGCGTGTGTGTATTTGCGGACCAAGTGAGAACTGACAAGGTGCACGTGTAATGATGATAGCGGTGATGACCATGGTGATGATGATAATGATAATAATAAAATATAATTTTGTATTATTCGAGTGCTAAGAACCTAAAGCCTGTAACAGGCATGCGCTAACGAGTAAAGTTGTTCCCCGGGAGAAGAGCTCACGGTAAATTTAAGTAACAAGCTGGGTCGACCCCAGAACGGGTCTGGTTGCCACTGAGACGAGTAAAATCTCTTGCCGTTTTCGGAAATCGAACACCAGTTCTTGGTTTTGCAGTCCGTAGCCTAGTCCCAGTCAAGACTGAGCTGCCCTGATTCCTCTTTTGCGCAGTAATCCAGCGCAGTTCAATTCTTTATTTATGTGCTAATTGAACCGCCCAGCCTAACAGCCAGTTATGAATACAGCATATGTACAATGAGATTACCTAAAAAATCCAAGACGAGCAAAGCCAGGACAAAAGGGGGAGGAAAAGACAAGAAAAAGCATTAGAGTTAATCTGTTTAAAGGTTGAAATCAAATCAAAATAATAAGAGAAAATAATATACACGATTATAACCTGTTATAAGTATATTCAACAGATAATACAGTGCCATAGTAACATAAAGTCTACTCGATGATATAAAAAATTGTTCCCTAAATTTATCAATAATAACAATAAGGATATAATAATAATATAATTCTTAGCACCGTAAATTCATCAGGGCTTACAGACAACATGCACTACATTATGGAATGCAGGAATGAACTAATAATAATAATAATAATAATAATAATAATAATGTCTGTTCTTATGAACGTGCTGGCTGCAAACATAAATGTCAATTGTCAAACCAGCACAGATACAAAAACATAACACAAAAATAAAACAAAATAAAGAACAACACAGGTAACAACAAAAAATAAATCAAGGGCTATCACTGCAGCCCTTTATACGTGTCTCTTATTTACACATATGCCGACTCAGCAACCTTAGGCAGTTTAAACGACAAAATACCAACGGTACGTTAACACACAAAGCATAAGAAAAACTAAACGAAAAATACTGCTGCATGTAAAGGCAACAAAAATCAGTAAATGTGAGATTGTGTCAAATTAATACAGCATGTGTATTAAAAAGTGACACATTTCCCAAAAAGGTCTACGTCTTTGCATCGCAGGTTAGCAGCCGAAACACATCTAGCGGACGGACAGTTTCTACAAATATACGAAATCAGGGAGAAGTCCCTGAAATTGCGAGTAAAAACTCGGAGACCTGTAACATCCAAGACGGATAGAAAACACTTCAGGCCTGAATAAACCGTAACAAACAGCAGTGCATCTAGGTGGTGCCGTCTATAACATAGAGCTTTAAATGTTTAAATGAATTCTCGTAACTGACATGATGACAGGGTGAAAAACGATTTTGACATAGGCACTGGTGTGGGTAATCCGTCGGTTCCCGCCCCCCCCCCCCTCCTACCCAGACATCCGCCTCTCGGTAATTGTGGCCTCATCTAATTATAAGCGAAGTTACTCCCAGATCTCATAACAGGGATCTAAAATACTGCTTGGTCCCAGAAGAACGAAGTCCAGTTTGGAATAAACCACAACAAATTTCAGTATTCTCTACATTTGGGGGTTGCTTTACCTACACAACTGGACGCAGGGCTACGCACTTCCATTGGATGCGTTCCAACTTTTTGGCTTTAGTAGACGTTACAGAATTCCATACAGTTGAGGCGTATTGGACTGTAGGTACAACTAGTGTTAGATAAAACAAAAATATACAATCATGGGTACAGAAGGAAAATATTACGTTTAGAATAAAATACAGCATATGTACGGATGGGCCGATCCCAGTGGCAGCGCGGTGTAAGGCGTATTTCTGCGGCCGAGCGCTTGCTGGGATCGCGGGTTGGAATCGCACGGGGGGGCATGGATGTTTGTCTCTTGTACAGTGTTTGTGTTGTCAGGTAGAGGGCTCTGCGACGGGCCGATCTCTCGTCCAGAGGAGTCCTACCGACTGTGGTTGTGCTTGATTGTGATCAAATGAAATGGCAAAAAACCTAGACATCTACTGTGAACAAGTAGGTAGAAGAGGGAAGGACTAAGAAAGAAAGAAAGAAAGAAAGAAAGAAAGAAAGAAAGAAAGAAAGAAAGAAAGAAAGAAAGAAAGAAAGAAAGAAAGAAAGAAAGAAAGTAAGTAAGAAAGAAAGAAAGAAAGAAAGAAAGAAATATATGTGTGGATGGGAGAAGATATAGTCTACATGCTGGAGAAAATGTAGTTTCGAGTTAATTAATATTCCTAAATCTCTGATGCTATTCGCATGGGTTAAACAAGAATCGCAGAAATTATAAACATAGTAAAGAGGATTTGTTTTCCTAGTACGCCTAGTAATGCTGGGTTTGCTGATGTTTAATTTCGTGAAGTTAACAACACTCACAAGTTACATGAATTCAGAATCATCATACAGCAGAGTGCAGTTCTTAGACGACTGTATACCACGAACTCTTTTTATATCAACAGGGAATGATAGGTAGAATAGTAATAGTAATAATAATAATAATTATAATAAAGACCTTATTATAGAAATGCAGCGCATGTGGAATGTGAAAACAAAGGTGGCGCCAGTAATAATAGGAGCAACTGGAACCATTTCAGAATCCTTCAGAAAATACTTGAGCAGCATACCGGGAAAGCACGGAGTCAAGGAACTACAGAAAACAGCTATACTGGGCACAGCACACACACTGCGGAAAGTGCTAATGTAGAAGCACAAACGAGTTTAATATTGAAGACCGCGCTATATGCAGCATTAACAGTACGCGCAGAATACCTGCGACACTGTATACCCTAGAAACATGGTTTGTTCCAGGTATATAATTGTGAATACCCTGCATAAAGGAGATGATGTAATAATAATAATAATAATAATAATAATAATAATAATAATAATAACTAAATTCTGTATAATTTATAATTAGCATGTTGCTAAGCGAAACTGATTTCTGCCTGAACACACCGTCTGTCCGCATGCAGTAGCGCCGCACCCACTGGACGGATTTCTGTGAAACTAAATGTTGACGTTTATGAAACTCTGTGGAGAGAAAATCCAAATTTGGTTAAAATAGGACAAAAATATCGGCAATTTACATAAAAACATAAGTACTTTTTATTGTTGCCGGCGACACTAAATCGCCACAAAGCCCTCTCTTCCAGGATGCTAGGATAGCCGAGGAAGTACAAATATTACGCGAACGCGCCACACTGTTACGCTATACATACATTGTCTATTTTGTTATATCAATCTTCTGTCTACGCCCATGTCTTTCAAGCGATGCTTTATCTTCATAAAGAATGATTATGGTAGGAACCTGGACTTTGAGATTGTGTTGTTATTCTTTCCCCATTTAGCAAATCGTTCTTACAGTGTCGCATACGTGCACCAAGTGGCACTGATTGCCAAAAACAATCTGTCGTTGCTCAGCAGTCGAGAGGTACCTGTACCGCAGTAGATATTGCAGTCCCTACCTTTGGCCATAAAATCTTACCTCTATGCAGTAACACCACATATTCATCTTCGTGTCGTTTAAAAGCGTCTCTGATTCATGGCGTGCATATTCAGTACGCCTATGATGTATAGGAATCGATCAATGGAAGGATCGGCTATAGATGTGTATAAAAATGGCAATTGTCGGATTTTGCCGTTGAGTTTCAAGGGGCTGGATGGTGGTGGTGGTGGTGGTGGTGGTGGCGGCGGCGGCGGCGGTGGTGGCGGTGGTGGTGGTGGTACGTCTAAGAGGAAACAAATTTAATATTCATGATCATTTGGTGACCATGTAACATGACGTTACATTGTATCTTTGGTTTTCCAGTTTTTGAGACGTATTTACGGACGAAGTTGTTAGACATTATTTTTATAAATGGCTAGCGTCGAACCGGCCTCTTTCGGCTGCAACAATTAATCCTCAATTTGCCACATTCTAAGAGACCCCTTTGATTTCAACATAACAGAGTTTGTTAAACTAATATTTCCACCGTGTGCACGCAGCGTAGGATTGAGGGACACAGCACAGCGGGTGCCATTCATTATAGTTTCCGGGAGTACTTGTTAATATCTTATGTAGCCCCCCGCAGGGCACCACCGGGATGCTTATCACACATAATCTGTGTCGTTGTTACCATATTAATTTTAAGCACGGAAAGAAACAATTTCCGACAACCTCACCAAAATGTCGGGTAAAGTAATGCAGAATACATATTGTTTTGACTGGAAGAACTGACTGCCACGCTCTACTTGCTGCAGAACACACACATTTTTCTTAAAAAATAGACTTTATGTTTTATGTTTCCCTGTCACGAAAGGATTAGAATTTGGGTGTTTATGAAGTGTTAATATATATACTACTTGTGACCTAAGGTTTTATCTGATACAATGACGCTTAATAGTGGCGTAACCACAAAATTATGCTTTTAAGGACCAGGTGGACATACATGCAGCCTTTAAAACAGAGTCATTTATGTAGCAATTCTGTAGCTCTGTAGGCCTATAATCGTTAATGCCCACCGCCGAAGAAATAAGGAATTGTGCTGAATGCGGTACAGTATGTTACTTGAAGGACTGAAATTTAATCAGAAGACCTGCAAGTAGGTACCTAGCAGCGAATGTGGGTCAATCGGTTGTGTAAACGAAGTCTGTAAAACTACGGAAATTTTGATTTTCGTATATATTTTAAAGCATGTTTACCAATTCAGTGGGTTTCGAAATATTATTGACGTGCTTTACTTTGTATTTAACTACTTTTTGGTCTTAATATTTATTATTGATACGCATCGACTGACGCAGAATTAGTGACGCCATAGGTACCACACTAATTGGAGTCAGGATACAATTTTCTTGTGTTAAATACGAGTATTCGCGACACTGAATATTGTTACGCAGTATAACATGTACAGCTTATTGAAGTCTGTAGCCTATATTACGTTCAGGTAAACAGCTAATGGTGCTACTGTGCTTAATTGAGTGAAATGCTATGACAGCGTATGGGGGAGTGAAAATATGCCTTATATGAAGCTAGGCACTTGGTTCTCATCGTGCATTCTCCAGTCCAGTCAAGGTTGACTTCATCTGAGACCCGTCAAGTACGTGTGTGATGAGGTACTGGAGCAGGTGTGTCTCCACGTTTCTTCGGTATTCCTCGAATTGCCATTCCACCGTCGCTCTACCATTTGTGAGTTATGCAGTAACCATTGTAAGGCAGCGCATTATCACATTCCCAGTCTTTATACTGCAGACTTCAATTCTGACATTCCATATGGCTTGTCACACGATGAGGAGGTTAAGTTTAAGTACAGATTAAAAGCTCCTTCGACATTAAAATCTTCTGGGATGTGACAATGTGTTTTTGGGCGAGTAGCTACCGACGTTTCGAAGGACTGTGATGCTTTATTTTTCAAGGTCAAGAAGCATTCTTCTGTAACTGCTTGGCCCTGCAGATAAAGTTACTGCCATCATTCGAGAGATCGAAACTACTGTCCCATTGGTAAGGCGTCACACCGCTCAAGACTTCGATCTGCAGCAACATCTCTGTCAGAATATCAAATTTCGTCTAAGAGTTCCTTTTTACCCAGGCCTCTTTGTCGACAGGCTTTTGTTACTACTTGTCCCTCTGGTCGGCTCGTATTGCTAACAATTTATCTTCAGATTTCCTCAGTTTATGCTGTCCATGCAGTTGATAAGATATCGTTAAAGAGACCAATAACTGAACGAATTAGAAGAGCAGCGGCTGTCGTCACGGTCTGTGGACGGAACTGAAGCGGTGAGAGCACCAGTGCCTCCTGGGGTCAAGCGCCAGTGAGCAGACCGGAACATACGTTGTTACATACAATATTCATACGCTTTGCAAGTCAAAAGTTGCATAAAGCAAGAGGGAGGAGAAGGAGATAACCGCGTACAGGAGCGTGTTCGACCACTGTACGTGGTGCTGCGTACCTCTGCATGAACTGTGACATGATCATTTCGCTGTCCATCGCTCGAGTAGTAACACTGCTCAACGCAGTAATCCGCTGAGTATTTACAGACTATTATGTGAGGGTGTTTGAGAATAGGATGCTAAGGGAAACACTGTGATCAGAAAGAGGGGAAGCTGGAGAAAATTTCATAATTAGAGGTTTCGTAATTTGTAATTTTTATCATATCTGGTAAAAAAAAGGTAAAGCAGTCCCATTACAGGCCTGGACAGGCCCTGAGGGTTCCAGGAGGTTGAGGCTCCCAGATTTCTAGACAATCGGCACATGAAGGTGGTAAGGTTGTCAGCCCTACGCACCGGCCGCTTTTACCCCCCAGGAAATATTCCTGGTACTCATTTCTGTTAGAGGCTGAGTCGACCCCAGGGCCATAGTGCGACCGACAGGATTATGTCAATGAAAAATCCACTGACACCATCGGGAATCGAACCCGCGACCTGCCGGTTTGTAGCGCAGTGCCTCAACCAACTGCGCCACCGCGGCCCTTATCATATCTGGCATAAGGTTAAATCCGGTATTGCCATAAGAAAAGCAACATTCGAAAAGAAGAAGACCCTTTCACCAGCAAATTGGGCTTAAATTTAAGGAAGAAACTAGTAAAGTGCTACATTTGGATCGTAGCTTTGTATGGTGCTGAAACTTGGACACTTCGGAAAATGGAGAGCTGGAGAGCGATAGAGAAGGTCATTTGGACCAAGCATGTGAGAAATGAAGAAGTATGACAAAGAGATAAAGGATGGAGGGCATATTCTGCATACAGTGAAAAGGAGGAAAGTCAAGTGGATTTGTCACATCTTGCATAGGAACTGCCTTCTAAAACACGTTAAGGAAGGAAAGATCGAGGGAAGAATAGTAGTGATGGGAAGACGAGGAAGAAGACATAAGCAGCTACTGGATGACCTTAAGGAAACTAGAGGATTCTGGAAGTTGAAAGAGGAAGCACTCGATTGTACTCTGTGGAGACCCCGCTTTGGAAGAGGCTGTGGAGCTGTCGTAAGAGAGATTACAGAATGAATGATGAATGAAATCTTACATTATAGTTGATTATATACGACATATAGGACGTGTGGGAGAAATGAAAAATTTATACACGTTAATCGGAAAACGAGGAATTATTATTGACCACGTAATCGTAGATGGCAGGGTACTTTTTAAGTGTTATTTAACGACACTGTCAGTTGCTAATATTAGATGGCGTCGGTCATAGATATGTGAGTATGGGACGTTGTGGAATGATACAGACAGGGGAAAATTGAAGTATTCTCACATAAATGCCTTCTACTGCCATTTTGACCCACCACAAAATTCGGCATGGATAATATTAAAAACTAACCTTAAAGAAAGAGGGCCTGTAAACATCTACTGGATTCATCTGGCCTAGCGTAAGACCCAGTAACGGTCTGCCATAAACACGACAATGAACGGCAGTGCGGGAAAATTTTAGGAGCCTTTGCAAAACTGCGAAAAGCAACTACTAGCTTAATCATGTCTGTCGGTCTGTCCTTCTGTCTGTCCGCGTGGAACGACTCGGCTGTCAATGGGCAGATTTTCTTGAAATTTGGTATTTGAGTTTTTCCGAAAATTTGTGTACAAAATTCAAGTTTCCTTAAAATCTGACGAGAATAACTGCTACTTCACATGAAGACGTACGTACATGTATTATAATATCTGGCTGAATTCTTCTTAGAATGATTGTTTCCGACAAGTGTAGAGAAAATCGAAAGACATTTTATGTGCTATAACATTTTCCTGAAAATCGTGCCTTTATGAGAAAATGTGGAAAGCTGTGGTAGTGCCAGACAGGCTGCAGGTGACAATATAATAAGGTGCGTGCACTGTGCGTGCTGGATAACTAAGGTTACAGACACACACCCGGAATATACAATACTTTTTGCCTTTTCACGGCAATAATGGTTACGCGAACGCGCCGCAATATTACGTTATGCGTACATTTCCTGTCTTATTCTTGATTACCTGAGCACCTCTTAGTTTCTCAAAGACTCCGTGAAATTACTTCGGCGCGTAGTTTGCAATTTTCTGTCCTTGGACTTTTTGTGAGCATGAAGAGTAATATTCGCTGTTAGATGACGTCGTGCACTCCCCTGTAAATTCACAGAAGTTTTGGAAGAACCTTCTATTTCCATCTTCAAGGTAGAAGATAGAGGTAGGATGTTTTTTAATTACATTCATTACGCATATATTGGCATGAGGATCGGTGCCGGGTGTGCTGAATGAAATGTTTAGTTCTGTCTCTGCAGCCGCACACTGGCCGGTACGTATTTCAAAACAGAAAGGCTACAACCCACCTTCTGCCCTATTTTACTTTTCTGCTTTATATTATCAACATGCCTCCCCCCCGCCCCCACTGATCTGGGATCCAGTTTCTGTCGTTTTGACAGACTTATCCAAAAAAAAAAAACTGCTATGATGATGATGATGATGATGGTGGTGGTGATAGCAACTGATATTTCTTTTCCTAGTGGAGCTGTCGTTGTGTACACCCAGTTGTAACGATTTTTGCTCCGCTGAAATGGTACGTTCCTTTGGTATGGTTTGCATTCAAATTAAATTGACACTGTAGTTGATTGTATTAATCTGAATTTCCTCTCTCTACCAGTTTCGCATTCTCTTTCTCGTCTTCTATTCCAGTTTTCAAGTATTCGAATTTCATACTGTCGAATTGTACATATCTTCAAATTTTGCAGCTACTTGTCCGTATGTAGGACAACATAACATTTGCAAACGCTTGTGCTTAGCTTAATTTAACTTACAAATATCCTTTGTCACTGCTTTTTAATCCCCACTCCCCCCTCCCCCGTGCAAGCCAGTTTAAATACTGCGCTGTAACTTCATTTGTCGAAGTAACAAAGCGGATAGGCTGAAAGTAATTTTAAAGTTTAATGGCTTAGATTCTGATATTAAGCCTTGTT
This sequence comes from Coptotermes formosanus, assembly GCA_013340265.1. NCBI lineage: Eukaryota > Metazoa > Arthropoda > Insecta > Blattodea > Rhinotermitidae > Coptotermes > Coptotermes formosanus. Next base: position 523,021 of record BLKM01010328.1, on the reverse strand, counting down.
TTTCCATTTAGCCCGGCCTCTAGACTTAGTGTCTAATTATTTTTAGAGAAAAATCGTGCACTGGATTACGTGCTTGAATAATTTATGTGTTACCAACCTAGAGTTTCCTGATACAAACTGTACAAAAGCCTGTATTACGCGATATTAGCTTTTGCTATTCACGTAATTTTACTAGGGTCACTACGATAAGGAACGTAAAATAGGTCATGCTTGGAAATTCGAAACGCGTACGTGTTTTTGAAAACACAATTGAAGAAAAGAGATTAAAGCGTAAATAGTCTGATATTACACTGTATCTTCGAGTAAAATATTTATGACGTGAAACGGATAGGCATGCTTAGGAATACAGATTTTACAAGGAAGTAAGGCTTATACTTTCACGATCTCGCGTGTGCGATTTTGTGTAGGTGGTGTGCGTGTGTGTGCGTGTGCAAGATTTGAGATTTTACGGCAGTGAATTTCATATTGGCTTCTTCTAAGTGGGGGCACGCGGTGGTGCTGTTGTTTGAGGCACAGCGCTACAATGCGGAAGATCGCGGGTGCGATTCCCGTTGGGATCATGAGGATTTTTCCTTTACTTAATCCTTCTGGCCGCACGAAAGCCCTGGAGTCGACTCAATCTCAAACAAAAGTGAGTACCAGGCGTATTTTCTGGGGTAAAGGCGGTGGGTGCGTAGGGCTGACAACCTTACCACCTTCATGTGCCGACTGTGTAGGAATTCGGGGAACCTCAACCTCCTGAAGCCCTAAGGGCCTGTCCAGACCTATATAGGAATTGCTTTACCTTGCTTGCATATTTGCCGATCCCAGTGGCCGCGTGAATGGGTCTGCTGGTTCGTATCCACCGGGGAATGGATATCTGTCTCTTGTAAGTGTAGTGTGTTGTCAGGTGGAGGTCTCTGCTACGGCCGATCACTCGCCCAGAGGAGTCCTACCGAGTGTGGTGTGTCTGAGTGTGATCTCGAAACCTCGACAGTGAGGAGGCCCTGGTCCACTAGGGCTATAAACGCAGCATCAACATGGCGACCATTCGAACTGAAGCAATTTAAATTAGTGTTCCATATCTTAAGACTCTTTGGCAATCCTTCTTTTGCGATATTGAAAACTGTGTGCGAGTTATTTGCAAAATGGCAATAGAGGCCTAGGCTGCAAATATCAAGTCCATGTAGCGTCACATCCGAGAAGACTTTTAATCATTAGCAACACCGCTGTGACAACCTCATATCTCGTGTAAGTCGGCGGTAATTGTAACTTGCCATTAAATTTGTACAGTGCTTAATACAGTACAAAACAGATACAGTACAGTATTAAATATATACAATACAGTTAGTTCATGAAAGGAGAGAATACTGCAAATGTGAAAAGAATTATATTTATTTATGAAAGGCGGTGGATAATTTATCAATAAAGTGGCAATACGACCGGGGTGTAACTCGATCCAATCTAAGCATGGAGACGACCTCCCTTTTCCGTCTAGTGTTAAGATACAAAACGCGTCTTTGTTTAGATCCACGCCCCTATCCCCCCCCCCCCACACACACACACCCGCACCCACAAAGCGCGGCGCTAAGGCCCAGAGGCAGCGTTGCCTTTACTTTTAATAATATTACAAAGAAGTTTTTTTTCGCTGTTTAGCCTGAATCTGGCACCAAATGTCTACGCTGTCATCCGACACAAGAAACAAATTTTTCCCTAGACGGAGATTAGGCAGACATAGAAATTACAGCATTCAACTTTCTTCCGTGAGCGTACGTATAAAAGTATTGCACAAACTTGTTTGCTGGATACTATTAGGCCCGCATAAGTAGTACACGTATTAAACTTGCCACCTATAATGTATGTGTATGCGAGGGGTATTTAACGACGCTGTCAGTTGTTTAGATTTTATAATGTCGGTAGTATATGAATGAATGATTATGGAGCATTGGTGGAACAACTGTGAGAGTGGAGAACCAAAATACTCCGAGAAAAACCTGCCTCACTGCTAGTCTGCACAGCATAAATCCCACATGGACTGACCTGGGGTTCAACAAGGGCTTTCGCGGCAAGAAACCAACGATTGACCCGCTGAATCATGGCGCGGCCTTTCTTCCTAGAAATAGGAGGTGCAGGATGTGTAAAACTTTCTTCCTACAGTTGCTTATAGATTTTCTGTGGAGATTATGCCTACATAAAATTTCTAAACTTTCTTGCTGGTGATTACTCATAATATTAAACCTTCTTCCTCTCATTAAGTGTTCATAAATACCATAAAACACCTTTTCCGAAGATTGGGCCTGTGTGGAAACTTAAATTTTCCTGCTGGAGATACTGCCTACATGAAATGCGTGACACCTTGTTCCTGTAGTTACTTAAAATTACTTGAGATTAGGCCGACGTCAGGTGTAAACAGTACGTTCGCCCTATAACATGCTGTGAAGGGACAGAGCAGTAGCTGTACCCATTTATAACCTCGGCGCTAGTTGGGGGTGGGTGGTCAACGCCATCCGCCGGCCGCTTTACTCGTGGGAGAGACCCAGTACCTATTGTACAGTAGACTGGGTGAACCTCTGGGCCGGTCTGGACAGGTCCGGGAACTCTCGCCGTCACCAGGGTTCGAACCTGGCACCGTCCAGCCCGGACATAAGAAGTACTTACTAAAATTGTCTGCATTTATCCTTTCCCCGATCTTCTGTTACTACGTGTTTTCCTTGTCATACTGCTTCTCGTCCGTCTCCTATCGCTCCAAATTCTCCTTTTTTTCTCTTCTGCTGTCACCCTTCATCATCATTCGCTTTCTTCTTTTCCTTGCACGTTCGTGTGCTATGCAGTTCAAACTCACAGACATTAAAGTCTGACGAGATAACATTCCCTTGACCCGCACAATTATGCATTCCGTGTCTATGGCCGTCATCAGTTCAGGCAATGAAACGTGTGTCTGTTGTGGAGATGCTCCACTGTTACTCTGACAGCCACTGTTCTGATCGCGTGCTATGAAATAGAGACTGCATCCGCCCAGAAAGAAAATCCTATAGCTACTTGGATTTTTTCATGTGATCTTGTAACATGTCTCGACACACACATTATTTAGTGCCGCCGCCGCCCCCCCCCCCCCCCGCCGCTACAGTCTTGAGCGCTTGGCCTCCGTGGGCCATTAACGAGTAGCCAAATTGTTAAGAGATGGTGCTTTATTTTTTACATATCCATTACCTTGCACGGTTCTTATCCCAATGTGCAGACTCCAACGTGTCATTAATGCGTAGTCTATGTTTTGTTTTCAAAAGGAATAATATCAGGGATTGCAATCATAGGAGGAGGTTGGCAGAATCCCGAATAAACTGGAGGCATTTTACGAAGGGGCACATTAAGGTGTCACAAATAACCGATAGCCGGCCTTGTTACTCGACACGTCACAGTCGACAGCCGGCCTTGTTACTGAACACGTCATTAATCGATAGCCGGCCCTGTTACTCGATACGTCATAATCGATAGCCAGCCCTGTTACTCCACACGTCATTAATCGAAAATCATTATCTACATTTCGTTAATTCAAACAAGGCACACCAAACTTGACCATTATTTTTCTACTCCCAGTATGTGAACTTCGCCTCAAAACGTTGTGTATTTACATTACAGTATTTACATATGAAGCTGTAAGCCCTTGTTCTTCTGGTCTTCATCCTCTCCTGCCTTCGCGCATCATATTCGTTGTGGGTCCTAGTTCATAGCTATCGTGCGCATAGTTTGCCTCTATTCCTATATTCGTTTATTTTTCAGCAGAACGCGCAAATTTGTGAATCTCTCATTGCCTGCCTTTTCAAGTAGATCAACAGTTCTGTATGCGGTTATCTACTAATTCTATTATTGAAGCTTGGGGTAAAACGCAACGTTGCCAGATATCGAACATAGGCAGTCAGGCCCAGATTTTCCTCTCCAGCAAGTGGCAAAGTTACTCTTCCAGAACGTCTTATCCATTTGCTTTCGTTGCCTCTTTCTCAACTGGAAAGGAAAAGAAACTGACAAGCAGCCTGGAGAATAAGTGCACAATTGTGTAAATATGTTTTATTCTTTAATATGTTCCATGTCCGTGCACTATATTATACAAAAACACTAATCACCAACAAATGCACAAAGAGAGTTTTATCATTAATCGTAACACACTCCTACATGTTTCGACCCTGCTGGGTCATCTTCAGGGAGAACTTTTTGTTATCGTTACACTAAGGTTGCACTTTATAGTTGAGTGAGAATGTGCTGTTGACTGTGTACTGCGTTGTTTTTGGAGGCGTGAACCCTCTGTGGTCCCGGCTTGCAGGCCGGGACCACAGAGAATTCACGCCTCCAAAAACAACGCAGTACACAGTCAACAGCACGCACTACACTGCAGTGCAGGCCGGGACCGCAGAGAATTCACGCCTCTAAAAACAACGCAGTACACAGTCAACAGCACATTCTCACTCAACTATAAAGTGCAACCTTAGTGTAACGATAACAAAAAGTTCTCCCTGAAGATGACCCAGCATGGTCGAAACATGTAGGAGTGTGTTACGATTAATGATGAAACTCTCTTTGTGTATTTGGTGGTGATTAGTGTTTTTGTATGTTTTATTCTGTATATTTTTACTTCTTTAAGTGGCGTTTAACATATTGGCTTTAGTTCCTAGAATGTATCTTTGGCAGTGCAGATTTAGCAACGAGGAATAACCCCAAGCTTCAATTGCTATGGCCGCGGCCTTAGTATAAATTATTTAAAGAAATTGATTGCTGATTTTATATTTACTGCTTTGCAACTTTTGCCACTTTCACAAAATTTGGGCGTCACGTTTTAGTTAATCTGTAGAGAAAACTGGAATGAAGGCTTTGGTTCTAGGACCATGTGCAGAATCCCAACGCACCACTGCTGATCCATGGATAACACTTCCATAACCATATTTCTGTACAAAATAAATATCATATCATTTTTACGAGAGTTCATATATAATTCCATCTTGTAAAGAAACCAGTGGCCAACACACAGTTGTCTTAAATACCAGGTTGCTATTGTTGAAGAGTTATGAGTAATAATCAATGGATCATTATGATCAGATCAGTTCATACCAGCAAATTCTGTTAAAATCGAATTACAAATTTATCTTTGCATTCATATGAAATAGGAGTGGAAAATCATTAAGTGGGAAAACTCAGTTACCATGCTATTTGCAACCCAATCTTCCCGTATTGAGTTCTATAATTGTAAAGAGGGGACGGTAGGATTTTTACAAAATTAATTTTTACTCACTGATACGTAGAGTATTTCCGTGCGTGTGCTTCCGTGCTCGCGCGCACCGTAAACAGAGTGATGTCCATGAGGGTGTTTAGTTTCTAGGTTGTAAGGGGGTGAGTGGAAGGGAGGAGTTCACATCCCAAACACTGCAGTGACATGACCTGATTACGTACCCTCACAGTAATCAATTTAACACGGCATTATCTTCCACCCCTTTTCCCGATTATATGTAGGAATGGGCTTAACTCGTTTGCACTGAGTTGTCGTTATTTGATCAGGATCAACTGCATCATGAGCTAACCCGATTACAGAGCTGTAATTATGTTTGTACAGTATAATGCCCTCTATATGGACCACTTCATGACTACAGCGACGAATGCCACACAGAGAGATTCTCATGAAAAACAGTATGTAAATCATAGCTGTGTCCGAGGCACAGAGGTTTCAACATAGACCTCGTGATGGACGAAAGACGTCGCTCTGCCTTGTCTACAGCAGTCGTGGGTTAAAGTTACTCAACAGGCAACATGAAGTATCTCTTATATTAACCTTTTCAAGTGCATTATCTGCTTTTCCATGCTGTCTTTACATGTTTCATATAATCTTCCCGATGAATAGCGAGAATTTCTCCATACAGCATTAACATTTGGTCTTTGTACTGGAATCAAAGTGTGTTGTCTGAGCAGTAAATAGTGAATGTTTAAACTTTATTCAGATGAAATTCGTATTTCAAGCGATTAAAGCACCCTGTTTATCTATTTAATGTAGTAGTGTAACACTCATATATTGAGACTCAAGTGCACATTTCCAAAGGCTGTAACTGCTAAGACGAGGTTTTTTGCAGTACGCATCCCTTATTTTACAGTCTACAAAATGTTATGTAATATGTAAATTGTCGGTCCCTATTTACATTAGTTCTTCGTTTTCCTCCTGAACTCTTTATGTTATTTTCTTCCTGTTGTTCTCCCATTTACATTCCATGTTACATAAAAATTTACCTAAGTTTCTTAATTCTGTTACCGTGGTGCAGTTAAATTCTTGTACGTGCAGTCGAACCCTCGTATAACGACATCGGTTTATGCGACATCTCTTCTATAAGGTTAGATATTCTGTGATACCAATTAATTCCCACTGTGAACCATAACATTACACTCCTCGGTTATAACAATGCTCGTTTATAACGACACATAGTAATTGGTCATTTCATTGCATTATAACCGAGTGTGACTGTACTTGCATTTACGGTGCAAGGCCTAACGTTAGCCCGTGTACCGTACACTACAACACGTTACACAAGGACAAAATCCATTAAGAAATGAGAAAAATCAATAACCGTTCATACGCTATTCAGAAATACGCAGTAGTTTATCTGGTAACTGTAACTTCAACCACGCACACGTCATTGTACCGAATTCAACATCATACAAAGGAAGCTTGAATATCACTGCGATAATACGTGTTTCTTATTGCATATGTGTCATCAATTAAAACTAATAAATATGAAATAAATACTGAAGGGGCATTGTGAAGCACATAAAGTTGTATCAATATTAAGAATTCAAACTACACATAAAACACAAAACACCTCGATGTATTTTTAGATCCTAACAAGGCTGCGATATTACTGTGAGATAATGTATTTTGTCTCTAAAAATGTATCCTGTTTTATCAGGTTTTAAAGATTGATGTTACTCCCTGAAGATGGCGGTCGACCGGCCAAACATGATGGTCAAAATAATATATAATTTTATACATTTTGTGTGTGCAAATTGTTGGTTTTATAGTATGAAATATATCTCAGTGGACGGAATGAATAGCGTCGCTACAGTCGACATATGGTTGATTTCGGAGGAACTGAAACATCGGCAAACAGAGGTCTAATTTGCTGCAACACTTTGCTACCGCTCACCACAGTGACTGGTATTTATTATTGTCGTATTATTGTCCCGGTTATCTAGCGATCACGATAACTTTTCTCAGGGTTTATACGCGGGAGGTCCCTGCAGCGTCCTCTATCCGACTCATTCACCAATTTACAGTTAACGCTTATGCTTTATTTGAATGGTTAGACATTGTATTACATCAAGAAGATTACAATCACGGAAATGATGACGACACCTGGAACAACTGTCCTATTCCAATCTTAATTTCGCACTCTTTCTCGACCAACTGTCCGAAACTGTATCACACCAAACTTCCGAACTGTCCTCCCCAGCATCCAAGAGCAGAGTCCTCTAACGTCCGTCGCAATTTCAAAGTCAAATTCCCGTTTTTTGTACCAAAATAATCCTATTGGCCGGAACTCAAATTTAGAAAACCCCCATAGGCCGAGTTTAACTTTTTGAATAGCTCAACTTGGTTGGTTGCGCTAAATTAGGCCAGTAGCCCCAAACATACGATTAACGAACCTTTGGGGGTGTTGCCCACTGGCACTTCCCATTCAGTGAATTATTTCTTCAAAAGTGTCAAGCCTCGGGTTTCCCTAAGGAACACCGAGCTGCAAAACTCCGCGCAGCGTGACAGCTGACGGAAGTCCTGCTGAGCCGTGGCCGGTCTGAATGTGTTAGTTGCACTCACACCCTCTCGCTGTCTTCCCTAGCTACCCTATTCACCGAAACAAGTGCAACTAACAAAAAATTATCTTAGTAAGGCCTGTCCAGGGGTTGAAACTGAATCGCCGGTCCTATCCAGTGTTTGAACCTGAATGGCCGATAACAACTTCTTGCAGAGTTTTTTCCTTACGCATATTGCCAGACCCTTCCTGTTACGCTCTACGAGTAATAATTTACGTCACAGTAAAACCCCTTTGCGTTACACGTCGTTTGTTCCCACAAACATACAACAATTTGAGTCTGTAACGCACAGCTACATATGAACTGGACTGTGTGACGGCATGACACGACGCATTGTATCCGAACGCCGTTTGATAAAACTACCCGAGGTGAGTCACGCAGTCCCGATAAATTTGCCCTATGTGCGAAAACTGTAGAATGAGTGCTTCGTAGCGCTACCATATCTCCTGTCTTCACGCCGGGGTTGTTCGGATTGTAGCTTCTGGGTCTTGACGGCGTATAGTTATGTACATGTACACCGATATTTCGGAAGAACATGCTTCCTCTGTCGTGGGGGTTGATGGAATATGGTCAGCGTCAACTTGGACCATATTCTTTCGATTGTGAAGATGAAGGTAGCATGTTCCTCCGAAACGTCAGTGTCAACGTGCCCAAATACAGATTATCAATGCTCAGAAGACTAAAAGCTTAATAGTGCGACCCTTTAACAGTCTTTACCTTCGCAAACTTATGTGAATCTGTCTCTGAAAATTACTCTAATGACCAAAGAAATAAGTGAACCTACACAATCTGATAAATGCTACCCTAGAGTCTCTAATGCACGTATCTAACTTTTTAATTTACTGTATCCTACATAAATGTGAGTATCAGAAAGTCGGGTGGGGTCCATTTTGACTTTTGTTGCTTGTCTTGAAGAGAGCAATTGCAGTTCAATATTTCTTGTTATTTAATATACGCATATTTTATTATGGCTGTGACGTATGTTCAGCCAATGGAATTGGTGACAGCTTTTAACAATTTTCAAGTACAGATTTTAACGAGATTCGAGGGTCTCACGGAGGTGTTGATGAAGATTCAAATCTTCTGGAATATGGCCACATATAGACAAGTAAAGCCGATCCCATTGGCCGCGCGGTCTAAGGCGTGGGTCTGAGTGTTCGAGTCCCGCCGGGGCCGTGGATGTCTGTCTCTTGTAAGTGTTGTGTGTTGTCAGGCAGAGGTCTCTGCGTCGGACGTGTCACTCGTTCAGAGGAATCCTGCCGAATATTGTTTGTCTGAGTGTGATCGTAAAGCCTCGGTAATAAGGAGACCCTGGCCCACCTAGGGGTTGTTGCGCCGTGGGGGAATATGCGGGTAAATATGTACCTGCCATCTTGAAGCTCTCCAACCGATAAAACTTCGATGTAGCTTCACTGTACGGGCGCAAGATTGTGGATTTCTGTCTCATTCAGACTCAACCATAAGGACCAAACAGCCCCCAATTCAACATGTACAGCAGGCTGTTCTCTGGGACTGAATTTACCGCAACCTGCAGCCAACATCTCACCTCTATCTGTTGTCTAGAATTGTTGCTTTTCTTCCACCTCGTTTGCATTCCTGGAAGGCGTATCGATTCAGCACAGCAGAGTAACCTTGTTTTTATTTTACTAATTTCAACACAAATAATTTAGTAAACCAGAATTTAAGTCCGTAATCTCACTACATTTAAACAAATAATTTCGTGTTTTTTTATAAAGAGCTTTTAATGTGTTCCGCTAAACAATGCAGAAGGAAGGTACACAGAATTGCCGTGCCCCTGCATGTTGTATAGAACCTGAAATTGACAACAGCTTCGCTTCATTTATAAAACTAACCGCATAATAAAATGCTAGAAGTGGCAGGATCTCTGCAGGTGTCCTCAATAATTCCTCTTCAAACTGACGCAAAGAGAAATAAAATAAATTTTAGATTGAAATTCAGTCTGTTCTTTTTTCGTCTCTCCACACCACATCCTGCATGCAACCTTATCACAAAAGAAAGCCGAAATGCCTTCCTCTTTTACCATCGCTTAATGTTTGGGGACGCGGAATCGTGCGTGCCAGTGTCAAACTTGACATAAAAAGAAGTGGTATTGTAATGTGAAAGCCATCGATCGCTTTAACTGCTCGGTTTCTTATGTGATGTTAGAAGTGCTTTAATATGGACCACAGATTCGGAATCGACCCACCTGGAAGTTAAGATTGGAATTCTTGTAAGCAGAAAAGGAATGAAGCTGATGTGAAAAAGGTTTAGTGATAGGAATGGGATTGAACAGTCCTTTATCACTATCATATGAGAGTATTGTTCAGACCCTGGAAATTCAGGTGATTAAAGATGAATATGGAATATTGCGGAATGATGAATGGTAGGGACAGCCGAAGTACTAGGAGAACGCCTTGCGGAGCGTCCACTTGTCTGTCATAAATCCAACATGCACGGACCTGTAATTAAACCCAGACCTTCGCAGTGTGAAGGCATGGATTAATTCCGTGAGCTGTGGTACGACCTTAGTGATGTGACCGCATGGACTGGGCCGTTGAGGTCAATAACCTATAGGGAAAGTGATCCCATATCGCACCCATAATGGTTTCATGTCCCATTACGACTCTAGCGCATTCGATGCAGAAGGCGGAAGCATGAAACTGACACAGCAGAATAACGAACAGACAGAGAATAACGAACCTACTGTTTCATATATTCTGTCACAGGCGCCCTGAATCCACTGACACGCTGAAATGATTTTGTCCCTCATGGTGTGTCCACTTTCCTTTGATCGACCATCGCAGGCCTATGGCCTCTTCGTATCTCTCCGCGTCTCTTACTTTATGTAAATTTTATATTAGACTAAAAAGGCAGTCAGTGCCAAGGAAAGACTGCTACGACACGTTGAAACGTAGCATGCTGGACACGTGAAGAACTCTTTTGCGATTGCTTTCATAACGTAATTCCTCGAATTAACCCTTTAAAGACGAAGCGTATCTATTTTATATAACGACTCGGCGCGTACCGCGCTGTAAACACTCTCCGCTTCGGTTATAAAAACCAATCTCTTAATGTTTTATAAGGCAAAAGTTGCTGTTTGTTCTGAGATCCGTACAAAACACATAAACGCACTGTGGGCACCACGTAGAATTTTTTAATGTTAAACCTGGTCGTATGTAAAGTTACTGCTAGGCTTTAAAAGGTTAACACACGCGTGTCTGTCTAGGAGGCTAAGGTGGACTCATATGTGGCAGTCATTCAGACAAGGAATCACTAGAAAATCTTGGTGGGGTGAATTCTAGGAAGTCCGAGAAGGTGATGTGAGTATACCCGGATAAATCTTTGGACTAGAAGTTTTGAGAGTGGGATATGGATGTAACTGGACCAGAGCCAGTGTCTGTGGTGCTGGTGATGTCAAACTTGCATATTCTGCTGCTGCGGTATCAGCAGGCTAGTTTAGCCAACGCACAGGCATTTTCATCCTACAAAATCACATAGGCCCACTTCACTTCCTTCTTCTGTAAATAGGCAAGTGCCGGCCAGACACGAAGTGCCCAACTTAAAGACGTCAGACGTAAAAATTCACTAATTTTATATTATGTAAACAGCGCATCTTGTTATAGATTTATTAGCGCCAAAAAATGCACAGTGGTGAACATATATAGCGTCTATTAAAAAGTTAAAAAAAACCCTACATTTGTTTCGACAAGTTATTGTGATTTCAGGCGGTTTCAGTCAAAGGTGTACGAGCTCTTCCCAACGAATGTTGAACTACTAATACAACAAAAATATAGCATTTTAATATTTTAATATCTTAACACTCTATTTTGTGAATGGCGATTGTGAACCTGTATGTCTGTACTTCTTAGTGCGTGATTTTTAACATGTGGCTGATTGTGAAGACACTGTGCACCTTTTATTGAAACCCCCTGGTGGTGACAATAACTTGTAGAAACATGTGTAGGGGTTTTTGGAGTTTTTAATACACGCTCTATATTTCTTCACTATTGTGCATTTGTTGGTGCTAATAAGTTTGTAATAATTTACTGCCCGGTCAGGGCGATCCTGACATCCTATCTAATTCACTGGTTGTTAATAATCGTGCCATCGACGCAGTATGGGCTGAGGTATTACGGATTTTTTTTTTGTGGTTGAACAGTCCAATGCAGGCCTGGGCTGCCTCATTGCTGAGGTTTCTAAATTACACACACCCACACACACACACGCGCGCGCGCGCGGTTGGACTCCTCTGAACGAATGATGAACCAGTCGCAGATGCCGCTAATTACACAACACGCAACAAGCACAAGAGACGAACATTCATGCCCTCAGCGGAATTCGAACCTGCGATTCCAGCAATCAAGCGGCTGCAGACCTACGCATTAAACTGCACGGCCACCGGGATCGGCTACAGTGGCATTAAGTGGCGTCAGTTGCGAATGGAAGCTCCTGTAACAGAGATGTAGCTGAGAAAACTTTGCAGTCGTTCTGTCTTCGTGGAATGGAATTATGAAAGCAGGGAAGATTCCAACGTAATCTCTAAGGCCAAGGGGAATTACTTGAACACTTCTTTGAAACAAACAGCATTAGATCACGGCATATTAAGAATGCTGTTTGTGTGAACCTGACAAACACGTAAGGAATGTGCTGCTTGATAAAATATTTTTTAATCCTCAAATCAAGAAAGCGCGGCAACCATTGGTGTGAATACCTTGCAGCTGGTTCAGGGCCTCAAGCAAATCCCCTCGTCTCTGTTCGTTCACTTTCTAGGGAATTTGTAACTGCCATATTTCCCTGCATTGCACGGTATGTGTAACAAGTGGTATGGTCCTGAGGCTTCATCAACCGTAGAAGCCCTCGAAAAGAATCTGGTTGGTTTGTTTGAGACCAAAACGGTCAGTTCTCCTTTGTTCACATGTCCCAATATTCCTTATAAAACTCGGGAACGACCTGCAAATGAAAGGCCTATTCTTACAGATCGCCTGCTTAGGCCTGTGGATCTTACATACGTGCGCCCAGTGAACCATCTAAAGCGAATTTACACATCTTTAAAGTTTCTTAAGGAAGGGAACATAACTTGGAGACGAACGTTAACCCAACTTAACGTAATGTTCTGTCGCTAAACGGGTCCGTGTCGGGACGAATAAGATCCCTGCTTAAACCTTGGAAATTCTGGACGTCGTGTTAAAGATGACAGGTCTTCAACCTTTTAAAGCCTAGCGGTAAATTTATGTACCACCAGGTTTAACATTAAAAAACTCTACGTGGTGCCCACATTGCGTTTATGTGTTTTGTGTGGATCTCAGAACAAACAGCAACTTTTGCCTTATAAAACATTAAGAGATTGGTTTTTATAACTGAAGTGGAGTGTTTACAGCGCGGTACGCACTGAGTCCTTATATAAAACAGATACGCTTCGTCTTTAAAGGGTTAAAACAGCTCTTTCAGGAGCTAATAGTTATATTACAATTTTATATGTGTGTGTGTGTGTGTGTGTGTCTGTGCATGCGTGCGTGCCTGTGTGTGTGTGTGTGTGGACGTAAATGGTATGCTTCAAGAAACAAAATAACTACTGTAAAGTGTGTGTTTTTTTGCAATTCAAATTATTTGTTCACAGTTTCAACACGGAGCATTTAAACTAGAATACAATTGAGCAACAAATCACGAAATAATACAGAAATATCTGCTTTTGTAACAGCTCGATCTCGGACTCGAAGCCAGGACTGACTCTCATGAGGCCTAAAGAAAACTAGATGCTGTGCATAATCCTTGTTTGTGTTGAAATTGAATTAGATTTTGGTTGTTTAGACATTTTGTATCTCGCACTATTTCGAATTTTGGTTCTAAGAACTCAACCATGCGTCCGCGAGTCACATGTGGCCCGCCCGTTTATTTCATACGGCTGTTTGACTGAATTTGCTCTAATTGCAGAATGCGACCCGAAGTATTTAATTTAATATTCATTTCATCGCGAGACTTAAGGCTCAAAAACGTGTGCTGTCCGTTGACGGTAACATCATGCCAGTAAGGAGATAAAAATACAGTAAATTTTAGTTGCAATAACTACAATATATTTTCATTTTGTTATTAAAAGTATGAAGCATTCTTTGTAATACGTTTAGTTTTAATGAAAGTGCTTTTCCCTTTTATTGTTTAAAAATGACTTACGTCCGGCCGTAAATTTCAGAATTGTCCGTTGGCTTGCGTACTATTGGTGTTCGAGACTCGTGGTCTGCACCCAGTTTTTACCAGGGCTGTGGAGTCGGAGTCGGAGGGAATTTTAGGTGGAGTCGGTAGAAATGTACCGACTCCGACTCCGACCTCAATCTAAAATCTTGACTACGTACTCCAAATCCAGAGCCCTGAAGCCACAATAACCATCAGATTTATACTTAAATGTAGGTTATGAGTCTAAAAAGTAGCCTGATGATTCACGTGGTGCTGATGAAATGTCTTATCTATTTACCATTATTAATAAATATTGAGGTTTTATGAAGGAGTCGGAGTCGGAGTTTTAAAAGTTGAGGAGTCGGAGTCGGAGTTTTAAAAGTTGAGGAATCGGAGTCGGAGTTTTAAAAGTTGAGGAGTCGGAGTCCGAGTTTTAAAAGTTGAGGAATCGGAGTTGGAGTCGGAAGTTTTGTGTATCGACTCCACAGCCCTGGTTTTTACAGTAAGCCGTAGACTGAGGTTAGGGCTAGCCTTATCTTCCCCACATGCAAAAAAGGACGTTGAAGGGAAGAGAAAGGCGCTTGTCGCTTTGCGCCATTAGAATTCATACTTTCTACACTTAGTCGAGGGGAATCAGGGGGAATGGGAGCTAGTGGGTAATAGGAACCAACACTTGCTTATCAAGTCACCATACGGAAAACTGTCAAATCTACAAATTTTATTACGGTTGCGTTTTACTTACAACCAGTTGGCTGTTGACTCAGTACATTCATAAACAAGAAAGGAATTATTATTATTATTATTATTATTATTATTATTATTATTATTATTATTTACTGAAACGGCAATGTTACGGTATATTTCTTCTTACGTTGTATTTCTTAACTTACTTTCAACGTGCTCTGAAGAATAAAAAATTAAGCACATGAAGGTTAGTTAACGGAGAGCCTGTGTATTTCTGACATTACTCGTTATCAGAGCAGGCCACAAATCTCTGTTTCCAGACTCAGCTATAAAAATTTTGCGAACACAGAATTTCAAGATTCGGATCAACAGAAGTTGCAGATTTAGTATTGTTTATCCCATGATATGCTCGCTGACCTTATACAGCAATACAGCAGCTTTCATTCGTGTGAAGAATTCTTTTATCCTAAACCAGAGCTATATTAGCCCTTTGAATTGCCTGGAATTTTTAGGCAAATTACATATTAGTATGGCACGCACGTTTCTGCTTGATAATCAGACGGTTTGAATACAATAAAGCTGAAGAATAAAATTAACGTACATTGTATGTGAAGACTCAGTTCGTATTTCACAGAGAACATACACTAGTATGGTTCAAGTAGAAAGACCAGTAAATGAATGCTGTTGAGCTATTGTGTAATGATTGTTTGCCGTATCATACTGAACACCAAAATACACACATTGTGTGCGAGATGTAGATTTTTCGTTGTTAAACCTAGTCTTACAGACACGTGTAGAACTTTAACCACTAGGTTTGAAAGGATTAAAGGCGAGAAACTTGTAAAAGGCGAGTTCTGAGGTTTTTGTAGCCATGTGGTTGCGGATTCCTTTTTCGTGGGTTATGGTGCTGCGTCGCTGGATAGAGTTTTGCCGACGTGTCGAAGAACAAATCTCTCGACTTGTAAAATCTCTTCATCATTTAAATAACTTTCCTGAGTGCATTAGACGCATTACTTATGCTGCAAAGTTCTCCTGTATTGTCACCAAGTGCAGAATCTTTGACCTTTCTATGTTACGCTTTAGACATCGAAATTTCAGCTACAGCATGCTTTTGTGCTACTACTATCCAGACTGTACTGTAGATATGCGTACATTTTCCGTCACAGCCAAATACATTCAACTGCTAAAGATTCTAATTATTTAACTCTATCACGTTAAATCACTTGTATGCAACATTTTAGTGCAGATTTAAACTCAGAGATGTAAAACAGCTTAAGAATGCCATGAAAGTAAGAAACAGATGTTAATAATTGTGTGTTTGCATCAAGCTTTAACTCTGAAATGAGCAGAGCTTCTAGCTTCAAATCTACATTCAATATGCAGTGCTAGTCTCACATGTCCTAAGTAGTGGAATTAAATTAGGAAACCTTCATAAATATTAATTTTATGTTATATAATCTTTTGTCGCATGTTTGTCAGCAGTGCTTGCATTGTCGTCAGAATTTAAACAGCAGGCAAGCCTTACGGTCTTGCGAGATGTGATGTTCTCGCGGCGGTTAGGCTGTTGTCTTCTGGGATGTGACGCCGTGTGGGCTGGTAGAAGTGTACCGACGTTTCGAAAGATTCAGTATGTTTCTATCACATTACACGCCGTCACATTCCACAAGATATTTAATCTCACATATAGCTACGACCCAAGATTGTAAAAGGTGAGTTAAGATAACGTGATTATGGATACGAGTAAATTTGTTTGCATTTCAGAAAGAATTGTAAGACCTTATTTGTACGTACCTGTACATTACTCAGTCTTGATGCGTGTTACAGTTCAGTTTTAAGTCTTAACAGATATGACACGGTATCTGTTGGTAAACAGTTACCTACTTTGTGAAGAGCTTGCCGCCTCCTCTCAGGTTCCGTGTACTGTAGCTAAATGTTGGAACCTGAAAGTAGTGGCAGCAAGCTCCTCTGAAACGTAGGTAACTGTTTACCAATCAACACGGAGTCACATCCCAGAAGACTTCAATCTTCATCTACGCCGTTGTGAGAAACTTAATTTTACTTCTTTTTTCGTGGTATTACATTACACGTATTTAGTTTGGATTACTTACTATGTTATGTTCTTCATATTGTGCTTAGCAACCAATGATAAATATTAATACTGACAGTGTAGATTGTAGCTGGTTTGCACTGTTGTCTACCCGTGTTTTTGTCCTTGCAGTTTTTTACGTGTTTGTAATACTGCCGTGGTAGTATATCCTCATATTTCTGGGGGCTGATGACTTTACACGATTGCTGAAATGTGTAGCCATGTAAATGTTGATGTAGACGGAAGATAATACGTAATTGGTTTATTAAAAACAGAAAAAATAAAATATACGAAAATTAAATTATCACGAGTGTTTTATATGAGACGTAGAGACTCACCGTAAGAGAATAGCGGAGATTGAGGGTGTTTCAGCACAATGAGTTAAGGGTGAACTTCGGAGGAAAATTAACTTAAGAACTGAGGAAATTACATAATGGGGAGCTTTAAATTTATTTTTACTCTTCAGCTACTTTTCGTAGTTTGAATAATTTCAGAATGATTGTACGCTTGGGGCACACAGAATACGCAAAATAAATGAGAAATAAATGCCTACTTAAGCCTGGAAACCTGAAGGAAGAGATTGGACAAGAGATATAGACGTAGAGGAATACGGTGTTAAAGTGGGTTTCTAGCAGTATGGCATGGAAGTTTAGACTGAACGAACCTGGGAGAAGATAAAGTCGAACGGCGAACTTACATTAACACATCGACAATACTTCGGGTTTCATAGCTGAGTAACTTATCAACTGTTGAAGCAACGCCCTGAGCCGTATAGTCAGTTAAGATTATTCTTCCAATGTTTGAGGTTTCCGCAGCACTCATATTGAGGATTCAGGTCTTCAGCGTTGATGCACTGAGTATCAGCGTTGTTGCTTCCCGACATTTCGAATAAATGCTCAGGATTATTCGTGTACCAAAGCGTCACGCTGTGGAGGCGTGAGGAGTGCGTGGATCTCAGGTGGATGCTTGTTGGAAGTCACTGGTCATGTTCACACTCTGATAGATCTTACCACAGAGTTTTTCTCCGTGATTGGTTATTAAAGGTGGTGGACTGTTGAAACATTCCAGGCCTGAGGAAGATGAAAATTCCTTCTTCCCTGCTGAAAGTCAGTCCAAGACCTAGCAGCTGACATTCTGATACCGAACCTTATATTTACGTATATGGAAGGGACCAAAGTGTTCCGATCAAATTTGTAGCATTCTTGGCATTCTTATAAGGGAGTTCCTAGCCTCAAACCTCGACTCGAAGACCTGCCGTACTGCCTGAGGTTGTCTGTGATTTTCCTCAGTCCCTCCAGGCAAATGTGGAGATTGTACCACAAATTAGGCTGCAACTCCTTTCTTACAAATCCTTTCCAATTCATTACTGACTGACTGAAAATCATACCACTCGGCGGTACGTATTCTGAGCCACTGCCAGCGTCATTAAATAAATACTTACGTACATGGACGTAAGTAGTCATTTTCACGTTCCAGGAAGCTTTACACCCCCATTCTCCAGTGTCTATAGTCCTGCCTTGAATCGAACTCTGGTCACCATATTAATTTCTCTTGGTACAGCAGATACATTCCACAGCCCTTCGTGGTTCAATAAGCCGCGGGATATCAGGCGATTTAATACGTTTGCTACATGGACCTGCCCCTTCGCTGGTCCTTTCGAAGAATCCCTCGCGTGTGATACAACGGTGACCTTGTACATGATGTATATCACTGGTTCGGTAAAAGAATGTGCCTATCTGGAACAGTGAATTGACCTCGGGGCGCCACATCCTAATCTGAGGAGCAGAGGAACACGCCTGCAGAATAATGAAAATATACTTGTGCTATCTGCGGGTGGGGTGGATGCCGCTGCATAGGTCCCTGGGGCACATTCTGCCCCCTGCAACTAAGTCACTGGGGAGGCAAAGGAATGTTGGCGTGATGCAGAGAGACCCAGAAGTTCAAGGCCGATCCTTCGACCTGCCTTGTGCCCACCCAGCTTCAAGTTATCCCTTTGTTGTTTGAAAGTGACTCTGGGGAAGAACACTCAATTAGCTTTTAAGTGAGGCAGGCAGGGGCGGCTCGTCTATAAAGACCTCAGGCCTGCAGCCTTCCTTGAAATTTTGACAAAAACTGAATATCAGAATAAAAGTTTTCTTAAGGAGATGCCTACATTATTTAAATGAATAGGAAGTCCTTTTAAATTCTGATACCCGCCCTGGGGAAAGCGAGCGGGCTGTGCACTATCTGGACGTTGCGCGTTGGGTCAGCGCAGCTGGGACGAGTGGAAGAGAAGGGCAGCTAGGTCGCGGGCCAGACCTCCGGCATTGCAGCCCTGAGAGGGTTTAGAAGAAGCCTTTTATATCTCTCTACCTTTTCTAACGTTTCAAACGCTGGAATTTATACAACCAACTTTACATAGCCGTTTTCAGTGCCATAACTGTGAATGTTTTGATTTTAGTAGTTGCAGTTTTAAGATAAACATGAGTAAGAACAATGTGAAGTATATACAGGGCATCAATTTCTCGCATTGATCTCTCGCTGAGAAGACTGGGATAAAGAATTTAGGTCGTGCAACACCTGATTTAGTTATTTTTCAGTCATCATTAAGCAGAATACAAACTTATGTGAGAAAATGTAACCGTGATGTATATGCTAAACATAAGTAATTGAGTGGCTGTGCTGAAGGAAACGCGCTGTTATGCCTTCCCATCAATCATATAATAATCCACGCCTCGGCCCTACTACGAGCCGCCATTGGAGGAAGACCTCATGCACAGATACAAATATACAAAACGAATATCTTTCCTTTTAATTATAATACTGACCGATTGGTTGACCCTTTCGCCAACTGAATGACTGAACAAGAGACGCGTGACTGACATCATAGACCGTTTGACTCTACTGAGACTCATAACTGAAATGGCACTCATCTAGATTTGCCGGCACGAAAATAGTCCTGTCAAGGTCACGCGGCTAACTCACACCCCCGCTCCCCCCGCCCTGAGTTGTTGGCAGTTCTTCCCCCGAGGCGCAGCTTCTCCTTTAGTTACACACTGTCTGTAGATAGAATAAAGTGTTATTTATTTCCGTGTGGCAGCACTGCTTTTATAGGCAGTGACCTCGACGGGACTATTTTCGTGTCGGCCACTATAGCTGCAAATCTTCTGACCTACAAACTCGCTGACTGACATCAATTGAGGGACCGGTTGACAAATTAACCGGCCGACTGGCTGACTGGCCGTCAGATTCGAGTGAGTACCTCCCATGCTTCGTGTTGGTGGGACGTCACAGCTCGGCTAGGAGTCAAACCATTCTGAGACGTTTTGTAATTTTCTTGAGATTCCGTAAAACAAATGCAGAAATTGTACCACGCCATGTAGTTTTCAATTCACTGTCTAATCATCCTGCTGTCCGACGCCGCACAGTGCAGGCTACTGTCTCACTCACTCACTCACTCACTCACTCACCTAACCAACAGACGGCTACAGAAGCAGATTTCATTTTGACACGACTTTTTTAGGAGTGTTTAATTCAGCATCCACCCACAATTCAGCCGTCCTGAAGGTAACATAGTATATTTGTCCGAAACGTCGGAATATTTAACCACTACACCCAAAAGCCGATTACAGTCTGATGAACAGGCGCCGTGGAAAAGTGAAAAGTTACAGATCTTTTATTGTTGTCTTATAAATTTGCAGAGTAAGTGGGCAGTATGTCTCGACTTTTTCTCTTCAGACCCTCATCAGTTCCAACACACAATATTACGTAAAATAAATTTGTTATTTTGCACATTTTTTTGTCTGTCAGTTTGAGATCTCATCCATGTACAGGCCTGTGATTTGTATAGGTCTGTGTGTGATTTTTAAAATTTAATTCAATAGAATATTTACCTGTTCTTTTTTGTCAGTTAAAGAGTCAGTACAAATTAATGTCGTGGTTGTGTTTTGTGTGACCTGTGTTCACCTGTCATCGTAGAATCAATATTGATGAAGGTCGAAACCACACGGTAGTTAATCGAGCTACTCACATGTCTTTGGATATAAACATTTTCCTTTCGTCATAATCCTCGTCATTAAATTGCAGAATTATTCTGTAACTTCCGAACATGTTGTTCCAATGTCCAAACTTATTAAGGAGTCTGCAAAATTGGTTCGCCATGTTTAGCGTTGGAAAGGTAGGCCCGTTAAGAGCAATGTTGTTATGGCGCTTCCTAGCTGTAGTAAAGACAGATTAAACGAACACTTGACTCTCCCATGTTACGGTGAAACCCTGTTAAAAAAATTTTGAAAATTCCAAGAAAATCCTACTTCTTAAGCGGGAAATTTCTTAAAAGGGTAATTTTAATGAAATGGGAGAATTTTGGTGCTTTTTATCCTGACTTCTTAGGCGGGAAATCTTCTTAACCGGGTTTTTCTTAAGCAAGTTTGACTGTAGTTGTCTGAATAGGTTACTAACGCCCATATAAATTGTATTAATTTAACTATAATTTTTGTACGAAGAAAACTTAAATTTTAATGTTTGTACCTTTGCTCAGTCAAGCACCAAGTCCTGTTGCTTAATATCTGTGGGAGTGGAGATATGCCTGGACGCATTCTTTGCTTCGGTACTGGATGAAAGTGAGCGAAAAGCTTCATGTCCCGGCCGCTTTACCCTCATCTCCCGTTGGATGGGACCCATAGCCAGTAAGGATGCCGTGATGAAGAGGAATAGTCGTCAATCGATTTGTTTTTCTATTAAAATTATTATATTAGAGGTAACTATTTGACTTACCACCAGTTCTCAGGTGTAAACCGTTCTTGGTCGGGGTTTTCTTACATTAAATTCACTTAACCCTTTTTAATGTGAGCCTAACTACAGTTTTTTTTTCTCTTTCGTAAAGGAACTGCAAAAAAGAGCGTTTCCATAATGAAGTATTTAGGTAGATTTCACAAAACAAAACAAAAAAAAACTTTAAGAGCTCCAAACAGCGTGTTAACTACAGTGTATATTTATTGGTGGCACACAGACTCGAGTCACGGAAAATTTTCCTTCAGCAATTCAGTCGGTTCCAAGAGCGAAATGAGTCTTATTGTAGAGCTATGGTTCGGTTGTCACGCAAATTGCTGCTTCGTGAGTGTGGCCCTACCTTGCTTCTTCTCGGAGGGGTACATACACGTCTTCAAGGTCTCTTGAACGACTGCTGGACCGCCGAATTAGCTCTGCTGTCTGTGGAGAGACTGCTCCGAAATTTATAGGGTATAACGTTCAGTACTTTCCACATGCTGGAGTGGTATCTCAAATGGTGCCACAACTGCTTCTTTTCACAATATTTCCAATTTGTTCCAATAATGAGCCTGCATGTTCGAATCGTTATAGCGACTAGGTTACGGGCTGGACAACTTGGAAATCGTGGTTCGATGCCTGTTGGGGGCAAGAAACCATTCTCCAAAACATCCAGACCGATTCAGAGCCCACCCACCTTCCTATTCAGTTTTTGTCTGCCGCTCGGTTTTCGAGAGTAAAGCTGGCGGTGTGAAACTGACCACTCGTCCTGTCTAGTGCCATGGTTAAGAATGAGTGAATCCAGATACCCACTTCCCCATACATTTTCATGGCGTATGCAGGTGCAAGTCTGCCGCTGCCTTCATCCCGTAATCTATCGTACCACTATGATTATTGCTGTCGTCTGGAATGTGGTGCTGCATGATCTGGTAAACATACACCGATATTTCAGAGGAAAGTGCTGCCCCCATCGTGACATGTTGGATTAATGTATTCCCCACTAGAGCAGGATTAATTCCTCAGATTCACCAGCAGTAACTTTAGCGAACCTAGGCTGATATCACACGCTGCGGGAGTGCGCGAAGTCATGTGCGCATAGATCAGTATGTTTCTGCAAAAAGAGCAGTGAACGTGCCAGTATGCGTCCACTTGCCTTACAGGTAGTACAATCACGTGGCTGAAGTAGGAGGGCCGTCAGGTTATGAGACTCGAACTGAAGGTTGCCATGCAAAATGATGGGGATTTTGTTGATGTAATGCTGCTATACACAAAAATGGGGGTAAGGAATACGCTATTTATAACTCTACAACATTTAGAAAGTGTGCCGAAGTAGCACGCCATGAAGGCTTATGATGGATTGAAGGGTTGGCACTACTCACCCCGAACCTCGGCCTTAGGTGGAGATGAGAGATCAACTTCACCCTCACGTGACCTAAGTAAAAAATAAGATAACTTTGAACTATGAGAGCCGAGACACATCCGTCAGTTCAGTGACTGTACTACGAGCTGGGCGATTCTGGGCAAGTGCATTTATTTTTCCTTCTCAACAACAAAGATATCGGTTCTGAAACACACTGGAGTTTCTTTCCCCGCAATCAAGCGGCGGGCCGTTGAGCTGGCCATTCACCTCCATCTTGTTCCCAGTTTAAGAACACGTGGGGCTCCACGCCTCATATAAGTCTTCATAACGTGGTGTTATTAAACATATGGGCAACTTTATAGCCTCCAGATAGTCCAACCTAACCTAACCTAACCTAACCTAACCTAACCTAACCTCCGTCTTCACCAACACAAAATCTATTTGATTTGTCCGGCACACTTCATGCCACATGTTTTGGTGCTACATATAAATCCGCTGACAGCAGTCACGACATCCCCGTTCGCAGCAACTACCTAGGAGTGCGTGTCAGCGCTTACCCCACAAATTACACCACTATTAAAACGATCAGCATGTTATTTCCCTTGCATACGCAGGCACAGCTTAGAGCATGGGGCAAAACACCTTCCATACTTCTAGCCGCTGGCACTAATTTTAAACCAATTTCATGCGCCAGTGTTATAGCAAAAGACATAACCTTGCACACTTCCATCTTCGATTTTTAGCAGCCTTGAATCAGACGGGAACACATACTAATCAGGAAAAATTCATTGACTCATCATTTCAGTAGAATAAACAACCTCTGTTTTGCATCCATCAACATCAACTACAGTAACACCAGCTTGTGGTTACATGTTTCAGCGCATCAGATGTTCCATCATCAGGCATTAACTTAAAATGAAAATGGAAGTGCATTAGTGAAGTACGTAACTCGTGTTTGGTGGGGTTTGAACTGTTTTAAAGGGATGGATCCGTCCAGTTGTTAAAGTTGTGTGTGTATAGAACAACTTAGTTTTAGTCAATTCTACTGCTTTCTCGCGATGGTATATTACACATAGGATTGCTCATTTTCTGGTTTTTTGTCCGTCATCTCTTATTCAAACATGAAAACGTTTCGGAAGCTGGGTCTATTCTCGTCTGTTCGCGTCATCAGGTTCCCCTGAGTGGCGGAACGTACCTCGTGCTCGAAACGTTGGCTTCTCACTTGAATAAGTGACTGTTGACAAAAGTCGTAGAATAAAAACTCCTTATACTTCGTTTCTTTTAAACAGGTGACAGCGTTATGACACAGTTACACTTCAACTGAAGTTTAGTGTCAGAGGCGTGCTTTGACGCCTGACTGTTCGAAATTATAAGTGTTTAAAAGCCGAACAGATGACGTGAGAATTCCACTTGTTTGTGTATCAGTAATTCAAAACTACTGAATAATAGATCCACATTCTTTTCAGCAAAATTTTAAAGTAATTATTCGATTCGTATATGTTGAATTCCATTTGTAAAAGAGTGAATATTTGCATTCTAAAAATTCTCGCAGTTTCTGTGTGATACTAAAATTATTTTAGAACCTACTCAGCATAAAAAAGAATACTAGGCACTATTACTGAAAACAGTATTTGATTGCATTATATGCTTCATTCATTCATTCATTCATTCATTCATTCATTCATTCATTTATTCATTCATTCATTCGTTCGTTCATTCCGTAGTCTGTCTTATTTGAGATCCATGGCCTCTTCCAAAGCGAGTTCTCGACGGAGTGCGACCTAGTACTTCCGCTTTCAATTTCCTGTATCCTCTCGTTTCCTTAAGGCCATCCAGTAGCTGCTTACTTTTTCTTCATCTTCTTCTCCTCACTTCTATCCTTCTCTCTTTCTTTCCTTCATTAACGTGTTTTAGAAGGAAGTTCTATGCAAGACGTGACAAATCTAGTTGACTTTCCTTCTTTTTACTGTACATAGAATATACCCTTCACCCTAAATCTCTTTATAATACTTCTTCATTTCTCACACGATCGGTCCAACTGATCTCCATCCTTTTCCAGCACCACATTCCAAAACTTGCCAGGTATTTCTGATCTACTTTCTGAAGTGTCCAAGTTTCAGTGCCATATAAAGCTATGCACTAAAAGCAGCCCTTTACTAGTTTCTTCCTTAAATTTAAGTCCAATTTGCTGGCGATAAGAGTCTTCTTCTTGTTGGATGCTGCTTTTGCCATGGAAATCTTGAATTTAATTTCACGTGTGAATCTTGCACCATTTGCAATGGGATTCTACGCAGCGTAGAATGGTAGTTTCCTACCGACGTTTCGGGACAACTTATCGGTTCCATTTTGAAGGGTCAAGGTTAAAGCAGTCCAAGAGACATTCTTCTTGGACTGCTTGGGCCTTGAAAATTGACCTACAGGTAATATCGAAACGTCGGTAGGAAACTACCATTCTACGCTGCGTAAAATCCCGAAAGAGTGCTGATCTCATTTACACCGCGACGGAAGCCTTAAATCACGCATGTTTGCCCTTCTATTTGAAGTCTCCAAACCCTTCAAGAATTTCCTTGGTAAGGTACCCGCTGTAGAAGTTGAATAGAATCGGTGACAAACAGCGTCCTTGTCTAACTCCTTTTCCAGCCTTCACGCTTCTTCTCTCCGCGTGGTTCAGTCGTACTTTAACACTCTGATCCATTTCCAATTTGCTGATGAATCTTCTATCGCGCCAGTCGGTACCAGTTTCCTTTAGGATCTACACGCTACAGTGTTGCATATATATCTGCACAGTGAAGTCTTGATTCTTTGGGTCCTGACTGCTCAAGTTTCCGTTTCGTTTGAGGCAATGCGCTGTAGTCAAGGCCGTTTCTATGCTGGGCACAGAATTTAGTTGAACTGTGTATCTCTGTGTGCACTCGAGTCTCTCAGGCATTGCTGTAATTTTTTAGCCGTTTTATTATGAATTCTTGTGTATTGTTATGTGATCTGAATATGCATTTTAACGTACCCTAATAGTGAATGCTAAAAGCAACAGAAAGGTGTCGTAGTCCGTGCAGTCCGAACTTTTCGGTAATTCGGGGCAACCTCGGTCCCGTTCGCCTCTAACTATCGTGATTCTACCGTATTATCACGTGTTGTCTGCCTGAACGCAAAGAAAACCTTTACGTTAGGTCTTTCTTCGTGTGCGATATTGTCTTGCATCACTGGATGTTTGTTACCCGACGTTTCGAGATCACGTACTCGTCTCATCTTCAACAGTCAAATGTCCAGCATACTTCAATCTTCATTGGACAGTCGACCATGAGACCACTACGCCAGGGGTGCACAAATTCTGAGCGCCAGGTCGTAATGGGGTACAGCAGACGAAAGAGGACGATGGCAAACGGAAGTGGGAAAGAGAAAAGGAAGTAGTAAAGGCTTTCGGCATTCTGTGCCTTTATAAACGGAACTGTTGTTTAAGTTAGAGCAGATATGAAAAACTCAAAGTTTGAGCTTGAAACATTGTCTGAGGTAGCAGGGATTGATATTTGCTCTTTAGTCCCAGGTGCATAAGCCCGCGTAGTAGTATACTTCCATATCGGCGACCGTAACAAAGCTACGGCTAGTTGGTACCTCAGTAAGGAAAGTTTAATGGTTTCTGCTTTCAGTTTCCAACATGGGCTGGGGTCTGGTTTGTGAAGACAAAAAGGCAAGTGCAACTGTGCGCTTGGGTTTTGAAACCCGAACTGTTTTCATGTCTTGCCTGTTGTCGCGCCACAAAGCAGTCTGGCTCCTGTTTCAAAACTTCTCCATTGCGTGTTTTGTGGGAACAAGGTCTTTCCAAAGTGCGGGCGCACACAGGACAGATGTGGCCATTCACAACACTTCCCACTTAACCTTTAGCAAATGGCCTTGTCACAGCTGGTGCAGCCAATAGCCAGCTTCTCATTGCAGAAGCCCCAGTTCAGTCCTTGGGGATTCATTGTGGGGTTTGTAACGGACGAAAATGAAGCACTGATACAAGTTTTTCTCTATTACTTCGGTTTTACTGTGTCATGTATTATTCCACCATTGCTCCTTATCCATTCATCAGTCATCCGAGGCATGGTCTACGGGGACACAGAGACCGCAGGTGCACGTCCTTCCACAGCACTGTGAGATCAATTACGTGTGGCTTTACGGAGCGTTTACAGACACACAGCAAGATGCGGAAACACACCAAGCACACAGAAGTTCAAGAGTTGTGTTTCTTCACTGCAGTTCATATTCAGTCTCTTGAGTAGGTCTGTAACATCGTGTCCAAAAGGCCAAATATATCGACGTTTAGAAGAAACGTTGCATCAATATTTTTAAAAATAGGATACTAGATAAGTATTTGGAAGGGAATGGTCACGAACTGCTTTAAGGAAACATCCAAACATTCGTCTTCACAAACTGAGAACAACTATGACAAACTGTAAGCACCTTTGTCAATAATCTCTGCGTTATTTCAGTTTTTGTCAGAGCAAACACAGCAATTGTTACACACACCGTTTATTGTCTCTGCAGCATGTTTCGGCCGCGTACGCTGGCTATCGTCATGTAGAACTTACAAGGTCATAAAAAGAAAAAAAAATGTTAAAGTTGAGGCCTGCCCTTTGCAGATAAAAATGTAAAAATACATAATTACCCGTTATTCCCTGTAAGGAATAATATTTATTTAAATGCGTATGTTCCTGTAGTTAAAATTGTCCAAGTATGACTATTAAGATATTTCTGTGATATTCGAACCAAATACCTTTTCAGAAAACGTCTAGAGAATCACCACTGAGCAATTTTCCTCTGATTGGACACCGCATAAACTCGATAATAATCAGTGATTATTAAGTCAAGAGACCAGAATGCTGTCTGATTTCGCTAGCTGTGTTTCTTAGTTGCAAAGATTATCTAGCGTTGATGGCAGTGCCTGAAAAATGAGTACGGGCATTGGTGGAATGACGCTGGCGGGTAGAACCAAAGTACACGGATTAAAACGTGCCCCAGTGCCGCTTTGTCCACCAAAGCGAGTGTTTTCAATCGGCTACGGCGATATTTTGTTACACAACTCACGGTTAAGTCTTAATTGCCTTACCATGTAGAATTGTATATTATGCATTCTCTGTAGTCGATACAGCGTCAATAAAGGACATCCCCGCCAAAACGATACTGTTTGGACATTCCTGATGCAGACAGACATGCTAGCAAGCAGCCACTAATATTCTTCTGTGGCGTGCAGAGGGCAGCAGTAGCGGCCAGTAGACCATATGTTACATGTCCTGGGGTCACTTCGCCGCAAACCACTGAATGTGACTAATAATATGGACTTGGGACGCAAAAAACTAACTATTGTTACAAAAACCACGTTAATTGTTGTCCAGGCCAACTGACGTCGTAGTGTCACTGACGTAAACATAGCTATAGAAACAGTCTTTAATGGTACAAGATACGTGCATTTTAGTACGTAACTAACTCCTTCAAGTACAGTCATTCTCCATCTTCACGGTTCAGACCTGTGCTTGTTCCGGCGTCATCGTCATCTTCTAAATCAGGGCTGGCCATCTTCAACCGACAGGAAGGCCACATAATTGTAAAGACGTGCCCGAGGGCCGCACTTATGTATACATATATCGAAAAGAAAGATTGGTTTACTGTTTGCTGCCTTAAAAGTGACAAGTTAGAGCTTCCAGAAATTTTCTCTGCTAATAAAATTGTCATATTATGTTCTGTAGGCCTATTGTATTATGTTTATTATATTGTGTTATTGAAGTTCTTCAGATGACCGAGGGCCCCAAATGCTTTCCTCGAGGGCCGCATGTTGGTGAACCCTGTTCTGCTTGATGACTTCTATTTCTGCGCCTGTCTGACAAACGTAATTTTGGCAGTCTGTCCCTTTCCATTCATCCGCGAGAATTTCACCATTTCCCTCTATAGTCGTTTGTTTGATTATTGAATAGACAGTAGAGGTGGGCCAGGAGAGTGTAGTCGGTATAGTGCAGTAGTTCTTAACCTGTGACAGATTTCAGGGGGTCCGTGACCATGTTAATCTGTTAAATTTTAATGGTTTGATAAAGAAGCCCGTATATTACCATATTACGTATTCGTTATTTTTTAATATTTTGAGACCTGTATTTGAGCGTAATTGGTTTTCTTTGTAGTACAATCTGTAATATAGATTGAGGATTCTGTATCTATGTATTTTATTTTTTGCATTTAAATGCAATACATTTTTCTGAGAAGCAGTCCGTAGGTTTCGCTAGGCTCTCAAAGGGGTCCATGGCACAAAAAACGTTACGAATCACGGCTATAATGACTCGCTACGGGCTGAACAATCGGGGGATCGAATCCCGGTGGGAACGAGATTTTCCGCACCCGTCCAGATCGGCCCTGGGATCCACACAGCCTGCTTTATAATGCGTACCCAGTCCCTTTTCCGGGAGTAAAGCGGCCGGGGCGTGGTGTTGACCACCCACCCCCATCTAGCACTGAGGTTGAAGAACGAGTAGAGCTCTATCTCTGCTCCCTCTCTGGACCTTTATGGCCTGTTCTAGGGTGAACTTTTACCTTTGCCTTTATAGACAGTGGAGTTCTTACTAAAGAGCTAATAGTCACTTAACTGATCAAGGAAATTCGTGTGTTTTATGAACTCCTGAACTACATGATCGTTTTTAATACACTGTTATCCTTTATACCTCTATGAAACCATATGACCAACAAGATACACTTTTTATGAGGTTTTTATTCATAATTGTAAATAAACCTTTCATAAAAATATTCGCTGTTCTGTATCATTTCATTAACACTATCATGTTTACAAGAGCTTCAGTAATGGGCCCAGTTGAATCCAGTCCATTTCCCTATTTCTGACAGCTGCTGTCAGGACAATTACAAAAGAAACGCACTGTATTCCGCTGTTGTTTATGTGTTACAATTTTGATCACTGTTTAATTTTTTTTAAGTTGGGGTTATGATAACAATAACTATATTTTGAAGCAAAGGTGTGTATTTACAGTCATCTATTATACGAAAAATGTTGCGTGAAACGTAAACAAGAACTTTAAATGTTTAAATATTTGTTACTGAATTTGTGCTGTAAATGTTACAGTCTTACTGTTATTGTGTGGTAGAGTTTTGAACAATCCACACGTACGTGTTTCCCCTTAAAGTAACCTCAAATTGTCATCTTTCGTGGCAGTTTATCCTGAGTACTAATTCAGTAAATGATATCTACAAATATCTTTGGTTGCTTGGAAACATATAAGATTTTCTGAGGGGAAACGCTTTCAACCTCGCCGTATGTGTTGGTTCCTGGAAATGTCAGTAACAGTGTTGTCACATGAGAGACCTTTGTCCAGTTGGACACTAAGATTTACTTCTTAAGCTTTTGTTAGCGTATGTTATTGGCCCGTACCTTAAAGGGCGACGTAGGCTGTTGTATGGACGTTTGCCTTGAGTTGAAGACTTCGCTACAAAAGAAACTGGCAGCTTAGACCTATAAAGAGAAAGCTGTTACGGTGTTGCAAAGTTTAAATTTTAATTTTAAGCTTAATTTTTCCTAATGATTTTCAGCGCCTTCTTTGTGGTGATCAAAGTACATGTATCGAAATTGTGCCAATTTACCCTAAACCTTTGGAACCCATCATATATACTGCGTGAATATCTTATACTAATTCCCCCGTCAGAGCATGTCAGTTTCCTCTGATTATATACTATATCTCTGCCTCTTTCTTAATCCATTTCTTCTGTATCCTCTTTGTATTGTACCTGTACTTATATTTCAACATTTAGTGCACACATACTTCTGGCGTTATTTATTCTGCCTGTGGTCATCCATCCCTAGTCATATCTCCGTCCTTTGCCTTATATACCTCAGTTAATTTACTTCTGGATCCTCTGACCCAAAATCTGTATATTTAGCTCCACTATATTTTTTAATTCATCTATATATGATTTTCGAATGATCCCAGTGGCCGCGCGGTCTAAGGCGTGGGTGTGCGGCCACTCACTTACTGGGATTGCGGGTTCGAATCCCGCCGTGGGCGTGGATGTCTGTCTCTTGTGTTTGTGTTGTCAGGTAGAGGTCTCAGCGACGGGCCGATCACTCGTCCAGAGGAGCCCTACCGAGTGTGGTGTGTCTGAGTGTGATCGTGAAGCCTCGACAATGAACAGGCCCTGGCCCACTAGGTATTCTCGAGCCATGCGAGAAAAAATATTATTTTCGGTATCAGCATATTTTCGTTCATACCTGTCCTCATTTATATTAGACCCCTCCCCTTCCTCTTTGCTCTGTATTGCTTGTACCTTTTCATGATTATCTTCACTTCCACCCCTTTTTCTGTGTCTGTTTCTGATGTTTTTTCTAAATCACGTTTCTGAGTTCTCTATTTATTTCGCCCTCTCTGTTCCTCTCTCGCTGTTTGTTCTGCATGTCTGTGAGAATCCCAAAGTTCCCGCTGTTCTGATATATAAATGATTCGCCCCAAAACATGGTCGATACTAGGGTCATAACCTCAACTAACAAGTTTTTCGCTGCTCGAGCTTTATCGGGCATCAAAATGAAAAAGGCTCATCAGTTCTTCGAATTGCAGCAGCTACTTTAGTGTTTGCTGGCACCTCGCAGGGAGAGATGGGTTGCTACATTTCATTAAGTGAACTCTGTTTTGTGGAAATACTACTTCTACCACCAATAATAATAATAATAATAATAATAATAATAATAATAATAATATTGAAGACAGCGTTTGTGCATCATAAATAATAGTAAGCGCGGAATAGCTGCGACACTGTATACCCTAGAAACACGGTTTGTTTCAGATATATAAGTGTGAATACCCTGCATAAACGAGATCATGTAATAATAGTAGTAATAATAATAATAATAATAATAATAATAATAATAATAAAGACCTCATAATAGGGATAGAGCGCATGTGGAATGTAAAAACAAAGATGATGCCAGTAATAATAGGAGCAACTGTAACTATTTGAAAATCCTTCAGAAAATGCGTGAGCAGCATACCAGGGAAGCGCGATATCAAGGAACTACAGAAAAGAACTATATTGGGCACAGCACATACTGCGGAAAGTACTAATGTAGAAACACAAAAGAGTTTAATATTGAAGACAGTGTTATATGCAGCATTAACAGTGCGCGCTGTATAGCTGCGACACTGTATACCCTAGAAACATGGTTTGTTTTAGGTATATAAGTGTGAATACCCTGCATAAAGGAGATGACGGTGATGATGATGATGATGATGATGATGATAATAATAATAATAATAGCAATTTTTAAATTTTCTCTACGGATGGTATGACTTACTGGTATTCAGTATAGTGCAGCTGTGTATGCGGGTTATGGTATCTTAAGAAATCGTGAATGGGAGAACATTCGGAGTCAGCGCACAAAACGAAAAGCGAGCGGCAGTTAATGCAGTCATTTAGCTGTGGCAATGGACGACAAGTTTTGTATTACTGACAAGCGAAAAGGCTTTTCTCTTCATTACTGTGACCAAAACAGGCTCTGGGACCTCCTTTGCAATTGGTTTAGTCTTATCAGCACGGGGTTAAGGTGGCCGATGTTTGGAGCTGACCACTCACCTCCATCCAGAACAGAATGAGTGAAGCCTCCATGGCATAATGTCCATTTAAGCACAGGGACGTATTTACCGATTTTATATCGAAACAGACTTTGTGGTACTCGGTTCTTGTGGAGGAGGAAGCTCAGTCCTGCTGAGTAATTAAATGAGAAATCGGACACAAACTCATCTTGGTCCAAAACCAGAAGTTACAAAATTTCGTTACTGGATATGTGCACCTGTATTTTTTCTGGCGCTGCTGTCGCAACACGGTATTGTATGGTAAGATATGAGGTTCTCTCAGCACTGACTGTAATACTTACTGCTTACGGAATGTGACTTCTTGTAGACACGTAGAAAACTACCGACGTTTCGCAGGAAATTACTGGCTTCATTTTTGGAGTAGAAGAACTTTCTTGTGCCTTACAGCTTGGTAATCAACATCCTCCGAAACGTCGGGAAGTTTCTATCAGACTACACGGCGTCACGCCATTTGGTGTGGTCTTCATCAAGGATGGTGAAACGTAGGCACTGTTGCCAACCTTGGCACCCATGGTCTCTGGTTTTGTCCGTAAGAACATCTGGAGGCACTTGATAATTCCATACTTGACCATTTCTTTTTTGTAAGATCCAATTTACCTTTTGCTTTATGTGTCCATCCGGAATACCATAAATTGTGGCTACGGCTAAAAGTAAAGAAAAACGGAGTAATAGGACGTATATTATGGATTATTTAATGCTTGAATTACATATGTCAAATTTAAGAAGTTGGCCCGCAGAGAAAGCCGGTGTCGTTTGTGTCACTTTCTGTAAGACGCAGGTAATGCAACCTCTCGAAGCTGACTGCTGGATTGGCGACAGCCTTTGCTGTCACTGGCAAGGAAGTTTAGATGTAAACCTAACAGCCAGCATCAAAAAGTTTTGCCACCCCTGTTCGAGTTCTATAATGCTCAACCCTTTATCCCCACATGCTTCTTCTTCTTTTCTTCTTCTTCTTTGTCTTATTTTCTTCTTACTGACTTTCTCTTCTTGTTCTCCTCCTCCTCAAGCACTACATTCCGTTGTGGACTGTGGCTTCCAGCACAACCTTCCTCTATTCTCGACGGTCTCGGACCATTGCCTGCCTGTTTTTATTTTATCTTCACAGGAGCTGCTGATAATTCATGGTGCTGTATATCAGGCACAAGCGAATTTTACTTCCACCTTATTCCAAAAAATAATATTATTAATCTTAGAGGATTTATTGATCAATTCGTGGGGTATTTAGCGACGTTGTTTGAACTGTAGTGGTTATGTGGCGCGATGGGACGTGGAAACATGACACAGATGGTAAGGTATAAAAGTAACGTGTCCTGGCCTGGAGAGATCGACGCAAACCATACCCTACGACAGTCAGAATAGCCTGTAACCCAACCGAGAGTCGAAACGGAGTATCTTTGGAACAGAGCAGCGTTTCACAGCACCAGTGTGCTTGCTTGGTAAGTGAAATGGTGATGCAGGTGGCCGTTAGATTTGTCATGCAAAGCCACAACGAACGCTGACTTCAGTATGAAGTCGAACTACATTCGCGGTTACTGATTTGTGAGGTGTGGAGACAAAGTGCAATATCAGTTTGAGCACACGAGGGTCAATCCAGAAACGTGATTACAGGACGTGTCAGATAATTGCTCAATCACGCGACAGAGAAGCAGGCAGTCGTGTGGAGTTCATCTCAGTTTGTTGTAAGCTGGCCGCCGGCAACTTCATGAAGGCTGCGCACAAATCACCTGTCACTAGCAGCTGAGCCCGTTGGAGAGAGAGGGGTGGATCAGACGTACTGATTAAATGCTCCAGTAAGTCCTTCCTGCTCCACTAAGTGATTACTCCCTACTTTCACTCCCTTAATTTCGATTCCGGTAGATTAAGTTTTACATGGAAATTGTACTAATGCAGGTTAGGCGTTTAATGAAGAAAGTTCTTTAAAATTGCTTCCTCTGCCGCTACGATCAGTCAGTTCTGCCACCATAATCTTTCCATAATGGTTTCACTGATTTGATTCCATTGAAATTAATTCACGTTTGTTGTATGGGCTGTAGTATACAAAAGTAATAAAACATCAGCCCTCTAACATTATGCAGTATTATACGGTATTATTCAGTATCCGTAGCTGACTGACGCCACAGGAATCTGAAATAAATAAAACAGTGTGCGTAGAAGAAATTTCCGCATGACGAGCGTTTTTGTTGTCGGGCTACTGACAGCGTATAGTATTCTATAATTGCACCGATGTTTCGGGGTAACTTGTTGCATTCATCGCCAGCGTGAGTGTTAAGTGTGCCGACGTTTCGACGGAACCTTCCACTTGTGTTAGAGAAGTGAAGAAGTGTACAGGCGCTTCTACCCTGACGATCGAGGCACACATTTCTTTAAAAGTCCACGTTCAATTCTACCAGAAAACACGGCGTCATATCCCAGACGACAGTAATCTTCAAAATTCGCTGTGGTTATCTACTTCAAATCTGACTTTTGCTCATTATCCTCTGTTACAATAAAACCTCTTTACAACGGAATCTTCAGATCCCTGGACGTTTATTCATTTCAGACATACCTAACTTAAAATCGATGCCTACTTGAAAGTAAATGTACTGCACAATACTTCTGTGATCCAGATCAGAGCACAGAAATTCGTGTTATGTGTACATCCTAGAGTATTACTGTTGAATGCAATACACAGTTTGGTTTTTTCCCCCCTATTTCTTACCTTCACCCTTGTTCCCTTCCTTCTTCCTGTGCTTCTTTATTTCTGTATACCATCTCTCTCTCTCTCTGTCTCTCTCTCTCTCTCTCTTATAAAGGACATAGACTGTGTTCTTTTTGAGGGAGGGAATGTTAGTACATACAATTCAGTTTCACTTTATTCTTCAAAGTGCTAAAGGAAGTAGACGTGTAAATCTGATTGCGTACAGGTAATATTGTCACAAAATAACACACACCACGCAGTGTTACAGTACAGAATGATACTGTACTTCTCTTGTTTGTAGATTTATTGCTTAGCAACATGAACTGCGTGAATTATGGCGCAGGAGTGAAACGCCCCATAGGACCAGCTGCTATACAGCATTGATTATGTTAGTTAATGCAGGAGATACGCACACACATCATCACATCTACTGTTTGTGCAACATGGCCGCTGCTCCTTAGGGGGGAAATAAGAATACTGTTCAAGGGGCGTACGAGGAAACGCCCAGCTAGATGTCCACTTCGCTGATAACTCATAGCCGTCATCGTCCTTTTACATGTCACATGTACGTAATGCACACTGCAAGCATGTTGACAGTGCCTTTCGATGTCGAAGCTTTAAAATGTTCCACAGTGTCTTACATTATAGTGTCAGTAGCAGCCATCAGTCACACCTGATATCAGGACGTACAGAGGCGAGATCACACGGGAGGGACGCAACCCCGCAGTTTCGGTCAGGTCAGGATGACGTTGGTCATCGTCCTTTTTGTCATTAAAAATATAAACGCGATAGGAAATATGTGCAAACGGAACACAGAGGCGCGTTCGTATCTTCGCTTTTGGACGCTGCGCAAATGGGCGTACTATTTAATTCACCGTGGTCACGCTTCTGATACGCATTCGCGAACTTGCGAAAAGCGACTATTAGCGACGTCATGTCGGTCTGTATGTGCGCCTGTCTGCATGGAAAAACTCGGCGCCCACTGGACGGATTTTCTTGAAAACTGATATTTAATTATTTTTCGAAAGTCTTTCCAGAAAATTCACGTTTGATTAAAATCTAATAAGAATAATGGTTACTATACATGAAGACCTGTGTACATTTATAATAGCATCTCGCTGATCTCTACTTAGAACGATAAATATTTCAGACAGAAGTTGTAGAGAAAATCAAAATGCACATTTTATGTTCAGCGACTTTTTCCCGAAGATCTTACTATTTATGAGATAATGTGGACAAATGTGGTACACTCAGGCAGGCCACAAATGACAATATAATATGATGCAGGCGCCTTGCATTTTGGATAAATAAGACTACAGACATGCAATCAGAGTATGTAATACTTACTGCTTTTCCACGGCACTCGTGTTTATGCAAATGCGTCCCAATGTTACGTTATACGTGCGTTGCCTATCTTCTCGTTACTGTTGTGCTCATGTTACATGACGCTGTTGCCATTATTGTGGCCTGTTGATATATTTTTGGCAGAACCTACTATTTATATATCTATGTTGGTTCTGTTACATTTATCGGTTATACGTAACCTGAAATCATCACCTCGTCTAAATATTTTGTAAATGTTATTTAAAATGATATTTAAGATAAACTTTTCGGGTATTTTCATAGTCTATCTACACACCAAATTTCATTTCCGTAATCATAATGAATATTAAATATTATAACACATTTTCATTTTCCTTACTTATGCATCTTGGAACTTGCGTGAAGAAATAAGGCAGAGTGGTGCCGATTATTATTGATTACTGTTGCTAATGACTACTGTCAACATCAACCATGAGAGGCCTAATAAACAAAGCAGCCATAAATGTACGTAGGTCTTCATTTAAGGCGCCTGTTATTTTTTTTGTCCGATTTCACCAAAGTAGAACTTTTCCACACTAATTTTAGTAAACCCATTAGTAGAAATTTTATCCGGACGGACGGACAGACACGATGAAGCTAATAGCCGCTTTTCATACCTTTGCAAGTGCGCCTACAAGTAATGACTATCCTTTGCTGCGTAGTTGTTTATGAATAGTATATAACAGTGCATAAATCAGGGATAATTGCATCAGTAAAATGATTTCCTTGCTGGTTGAAGGACCGGGGTTTGATTCTTAGAAGTAAGAATTTTTCTGTTACCCGCGAAATTTGTAATTTTTCTGGAATATGGGCCTGCCTAGCCTCTGTTTGGTGGTATAGGGGCTGAAGCGTTAGTGTGGCCATTCACCTGCATCTGCAGTAGACATCGTAAAGCTTTACAAAAACACTAATCACCAACAAATGCACAAAGAGAGTTTTGTCATCAATCGTAACACACTCATACATGTTTCGACACTGCTGGGTCAGGGTCATCTTCAGGGAGAACTTTTTTGTTATCGTTACACTAAGGTTGCACTTTATAGTTGAGTGAGAATGTGCTGCTGACTGTGTACTGCGTTGTTTTTGGAGGCGCGAACTCTCTGCGGTCCCAGTGCAGACCGGGACCGCAGAGAGTTCACGCCTCCAGTGCTGTGCAGTGCAGGCCGGGACCGCAGAGAATTCACGCCTCCAAAAACAACGCAGTACACAGTCAACAGCACATTCTCACTCAACTATAAAGTGCAACCTTAGTGTAACGATAATAAAAAAGTTATCCCTGAAGATGACCCAGCAGGGTCGAAACATGTAGGGTGTGTTAGATTGATGACAAAACTCTCTTTGTGCATTTGTTGGTGATAAGTGTTTTATATAATATAGTGCACGGACATGAAGACATTAAATTCGTAAAGCTTTATCTGCACGTCCCTGTACGAGAGCGTAGTGCAGTATTCAAGAACTGCTGTGTTCCACGCATTTAGTTTCAGTGAAATAAATCCTGTAATTGAGGAATGAAGATGAAGGTATCAAACACTAGCGTGCATGACAGTTTTTAAGGGAGACTTATGCTGCTTTATCTTGCAGGATCCGAAGATGTAGCAAGTGAGTTTCCTCAGCGGTGACTGAAGATTACTGTCGTCTGGGGTGTGACGCCGTATAGTCTGATACATCAATACACGTCGACTAAACCACATGATATTTCGTCCCAGAAGGCAGTAATCTTTGAAGTTACAACCGATCAAAAATTAATACGTAGACACGAAACCGTTGTGTTTGAGGGCTCCCACCCATTGATTATTGAGCTGCTGATGGACCACAACACAAGCTATTTATTAAACATGCTAATGTAGGTCAGAGAATACCAAACAGAATTCTGGCGCCACTCGCAGTAATCTCGCAATTA
Organism: Coptotermes formosanus; assembly: GCA_013340265.1. Classification (NCBI taxonomy): domain Eukaryota; kingdom Metazoa; phylum Arthropoda; class Insecta; order Blattodea; family Rhinotermitidae; genus Coptotermes; species Coptotermes formosanus. The sequence continues at coordinate 484,615 of BLKM01010328.1, read as the reverse complement.
ACCGTCCCATGACAGACGTTTCCTCGCCTCTCGCTAGCTAGAATCTCGTTTCGAATAACGGTATGTTTGTTGTTTGTCGTGATCGTACCTTTGTATAAGCAAGCTTTACCTGTACCTAAGCTACGTAGTGCTATTCAAGAGCGGAATGATGAAAGATGAATTCATCCGTAGGCCTGCAAGTTTTCTAAGGTTCCGAGAATAGCAAGTAACTTGTAGCGAACCTCACGGAGAAGAGTCCCTCTTCAAGAGTTGATAGTTATGCAGCTGGTCTATGAACTCCCTCCATATTACGGAAGATGTTTGCAGCAGCCAGGTAAATGCAGCCGAAGCCTTTACATCCTGCTCATATACGACCCATTTCAATAGTATTAGTTGTTCGCTTTGTCTTTTGCCTTCAGTACCAAAACACTCTGTGCACTGTCCTTCTGTCGCATGCATTCTACATGCCCTCGAATTAAGCAGTTATTAATATTAATTCTTCGACTTGTTACTGCTCAGGGTGTATATATAGCGACAAATGGTACAGAAGATGTAACATTCAGACTGAGAAATTACAGTAATTTAAAAATGAAATTTAAGAGTGAGGTTTCGAATTCCTTCCAGGAATTCTACCGCACTGCTTAAAGCATCGCTGTACTAATATTTTTGGCTGCACCGTGTTGACAATAGTAAGGAGTCAATTTCACAATATCTTCTTATGTTCTGTATTAGGTCCGGAGAAGGAAACGGACGAAACATGCGTGTATGCGTGCGTTGGCGCATGTATGTGTGTGTCTATATATATATATATATATATATATATATATATATGTGTGTGTGTGTGTGTGTGTGTGTGTGTGTGTTTATATATGTATTTGGAAGGTACCAGCTTCGAAAATTTCCAGTCTGCCGGCTATGTTTACGCAGGTGTTTCGTCTCTCCATTTCACACCGGGTCACCTCCATCTAAATCCTGACCTGCTGAACACTTGTTATGAATTTTCCCAGTTCATATGATGCCATATAACCAGTACAGGTACAGTCACATGGTAGACAAATATGCTATTCTGCTTTTTCTTTCCGAGCTGGAATAGCGTAATTGGTACAATGATCAGGCTACGGTCTGGACGACCAAGGAATCGTGGTTCAATTGCTGGTAGTGGCAAGAAGTTTCTGTCTTCTCCAAAGCCCCCAGATGGGCTCGAAGGCCCACCCGGCCTCCAGTTCAATGGGTACGGAAGACTCCCTGGGCGTAGAGCTGTCGAGGCTAGAAGCTTACTACTGTCGCCGTCCTTAAGAATGAGAGATGTACGCCCCCACTTCCTCATATATCACGCCGTGCAGAAGAGCTTTATCTTATTGAAGCTGGGACAATGAATCGTTAAGATATGAGGTACTGGTCTTCGCAACATGAGTAAGTGGCCATTATAGCTTCCACCATCACCGGATAGAATAGATCAACACAAACAAACAAACAAACAAACAAACAAGCAAACAAACATTGCTGAGGTTTGTTTGAGACTGTTAGCGCCAGTTATGTAACGTCTAATGGCAGGATAATAAAGGTAAAAGTAAAGGCAAAGCTATCCCATTACAGGCCTGGACAGGCCCTGAGGTTTCCAGGAGACTGAGGCTCCCAGATTTCAAGGCAATTGGCACATGAAGGTGGTAAGGTTGTCAGCCCTTCGCACCGGCCGCCTTTACCCCCGAGGAAGTACTCCTGCTACTCAGTTCTGGTAGAGGTTGGGTCGACTCCAGGGCCGTAGTGCGGCCAGAAGGATTATGTCAATGAAAAGGATAATGAATAATGAATTAATGATGAATTGATAGGAAGAGGCAGGAGACAGTCATGTTGCAATTGAAACACTACTATGCCTGCTTTTCCCAGAGGGACTGAAAAAAACAAAGAAAAGCACATTACCACGTATATCTTGCGGTTATGTGTATTGGACGGGGCTGGATCAGAATAACGTTCAGTTGATGGTTTATGGTATTATCTGTTCTAACAGACTTCCAGGTAATTTACTTCTGTCCTTAACTGATTAATAGTTTGATAATTTGGCTGGTTACAAGGACATTCATGCGTCTGATGAATTCATCACGGTCATTTACTCATATAGATTCAAAAATAAGAGCCCACTTCAGTACTATAATCCACTCGCGTGCCACTTACATTCTGCGAGCCACGATTTCGGAACACAGCTGTGTAGCGAAATGTTGGTTTCTTGTGGGAATAATAGGTAATTCTTTGTAGCCTGCTGTTACATTATCACAGGCGTGCCTCTACCTGCGGCTGGCACATCTTTTATCAGTTGTTGACACGATTTGGCCCCCTTCCTGGAAAGTGAATAGTGCGGTCCCAGCGCAGTATTTTTTTATTTGCTTTCAGATCTGTGTACTCTGTGTCACTTGCCATGTTCCTATAGTTGGGTTTCTTTGGAATCCTCATTTCATCTTAGGAAGAAGTCAGGGTTGTACAAATCGCCAACAGCCTCAGTACACCCGATCTGTAAAATCTGTAGCGAAGTGTAAGTTAGGGTTCAGGTCTCCTCAGATGCAAGGCTGTGTTGAATGTCTGACTCCCAGTGTTTCGAAAGAACGTAGCTCCTTTCCCTTGAAGGAACGAGCAGTCCAAGACGAACCGTGTAACTTTTCAGAAAACCTGTGTCTTCAACAACGCCGCTGAGAGAACCACAAAACTTGCAACTATATATGACAGCGTCGAAAGTTAACGATTGAATCAAGCAGGATGAGATCAACAAGACATGTGGTAGCATGCATGGAAAGACAAAAATGTGTATAAAATGTTATTAGAGAAACGTCGAAGAAAAACAGTTATTGGAAGAGCTGGTTATCGGTGGGAAGGTAACCTGATGATGTTAACGTATATATTAAAGAGATATGGTGTGAAGATGGAGAGTGGTTTCAGCTGGCTCAGAATTTTATTCTATAATGGGCCGTTCTGAACATTTATTAACAGATATTTAAATAGTCCGCCCAGCACAAATATGTTATTTAAAAAGTAGCTAAATATTGCAGTCACAGTTGGACGACTATTTAAATATTCCTTCTTGAATGTTCCATATCACAAGGGGATGAGTCCTATAACATTTGTTCTGAACATAGTAACAAATTTTCGGCTTCCGTGTCAGGACGTAAAATGTCTTTACAAGCTGAACGGTACTATATATTTTATCATTTCAAGGACTCTATTTCGTGAATTTAATCACCACCGGAGCAAACTTTCTGTCAGTATGGGTGTCAGCCACATCCCGTGCTCGTATACAGGCTTCCTTATTGCTGTAGCCTGCTTGTTAGTCTTCTTATGAAGCTTGGAAGTGCTTGACAGCAGTATTGACTCTTAAATTATTTTACGGCAGAGTACAATAAAGTGGCTAATTTAGTGATAATTAGTGGAGTTTCGATTAATCGATTGATAATTACTGCCCGAGCAATATTTTAATAAGTGGTAGATTCAGCTTATTCTAGCAAAGAAATGTTCACGTGCGTCTGTTCATTTGCAAATTAAATGCTTCCTTTCTCGGTAGTTTAGAATGTCCATTCACTAATTTTTATTCTGCAACTTAGTACCACAGAAATGTTGTTACAATTTTTAGTATATTACACTTAATTTCGAATGTGTACTAAACAGACTAAGACAGATAATTGACCCATGGAAATGTATCTAATCCACTAACGAAATGTTCGCAAAAATCAGTGAAAGTTTTGACTCTCTCTGAGACTATAAAATAACAAATATCTCTCTAACTTCTAGCCATTGTTTTTGAAAATGTGAAAATAATTCAGTAGGAGACTACAGTAAAGAACGCCTTTGAAATTTCTGTCGCTTCTTGAGTGACACTGTCTTGGTGGCCTGTATGTTTGGTTTCCCTGGAGAACGACATGTCTCAGAACGACAACATATGCATGTTCAGAAAGCCCCTGTAGCAGCAACACACACATTTGGCATTACAAACTGCCAGGGACTGTATTCAGAAACTCCACAATCCAGAACGTATTAAGTTCGCTTTGTACAGTACGGTAACGTTTCTAAAGCAGGTGAACTGGGATCTACCCACATACTGTGGAACCGAAGGGCCGACTCTCGTAGTCTGAAAGGAAGGAAATACTCACGGAGCTAAAGCTTACGTTTGCTTCCGAATAACCTTACTTTGATGCAACTTGGTGTCGATTGAATTGTTTTGGTATACCAGTATATTTCCTTCTGGTTCCCTGGATGCTTAAAATAAATATAAAGTGCTGCAATTTTCGTAAAACTTCTTCATTGAAAGTTTCAAGAGTAAAACCACTTGTGCACATAATTATTGAGAGGCAAATTCAGGGTTTACTGCATGTGACACACATTCTGACAGCTGTGCTACCTGCTTTTTAGCCATCTCCGTGTGTTATTACATTTCTCGGTCTGTACTTGAATGTTTAAACAAGATACTTACTGAGTGTCTATCTGTCTTCTGAGCAAGTTGTCTGACTTGTATTCGGAAGGTGGGAGCTTCGAATCTCGGTCAGAACATAAACTATCCCGACCGAAGGACTTGGTGGTTTTCCTGAATTCTCCAGGACAATTAGTATGTTGATTTGGAACATAACGGTTCTGTGCCATATTTTTCCATTTAATTGTTCATTATCGAATAACTAATCGATGCTGCAAAGTCTGAGTTAGAGTCAGCATCATTAGACTACAATAAACGAGGACAGTATAATTCCAATGATCCTGATTAATTGGACCGCGAGGCGTCCGGATGTGCAGAAAATCCGAATAATTGGATTTTTCTTTGGAAATAAGCTACATTGGCAGTTTAAAGTGGAGAGAAAAATATCTGCAAAGGGCCATTTTAGGCTACCTATATATTTTCGTACAAATAAAACATTAATATTTAATAGTTTAATAATATTTAATAATTAATAATTTGGGAACCCCCTCAGCTGTTACTGTTTAGAGTTATGTACCTGTGTCTAAACCTTTCGAACACGCCTGATTTGAAGTTCTAGACAGCCATAACACTGTACATTACTCTGCTCATTCCGATAACCAGTAACTTTAAGGCAAGTTAGTTTCGTAGAAGTCTCGACAAAGTTACCTGAAGGGCCAATCAGATCCGGATAATTGGAATTATACCGTAAATACAAATTTTATTGGGAACGTATTTTATCAGATTAATTCTAATGTCAGAGCGATATGGCGTGCAAATATTGACAAGATTCTTGTGACTCAGTCACGTGACTGACCACAGTAATGAAATTTGTTAAAAATTGGTCACTAGCGGGGATAATTTTATGGGTTAGACCACAAGGCAGACAGTGTGCGTATGACGTAACATTGTGGCGCTTTCATGTAACCATTGCTGCCATGGAAGCGCAAAAATGCATCCCCTTTGTACTGTTGTTGACAGCTACATGTAGCTGTCAACAATATAAAATTTTTCAATTTTTGCCGTGGAAATCGAACAGTGGGTTCCATTTGCACTGTTGTCGTGTTAACAAAATATTTCATGCTGCTGTCAATTTAAACGCACTTATGTGTTCATGTAAATTACGTGACATATTTGTCCGATTTTAACCAAATTTTGAGTCTCGCGATAGATTTTCTTAAAAGTCCCCTATATCAAATTTCCCGAAAATCCGTCCAGTGAGAGCTGAGTTGATGCATGCGGACAGACATAACGAAGCTAACAAGTTCTTGTAGCAGCTTAAGCGAACGGTCTGAAAAGAACTGACGAAGTGGAGAAGCACCGAATTAGGCCTGTCTACTTCAAACAAATATTCCAAAGTAACTGTATGTAGGAGATATGATGGTTGTTACCAGTCAACAAGCACATAAGGTTCTTCTCAGGGACATATTCATGGGATTTAGGCACTATTAAACTTTTGTTGTCTGGTGTTCCTGTTTCCATGGGTTAGTATTGCCCCGCGGAATCCGGAGTCGATGGCGTTACCAGTATTGAGATGAACCTTGGTTATTTCAAGGCACGAACTACCTAGTATACCACATCCTGAGGCATATCCCTTCGTGGGACGTCCCCAGTTTCGTCCCGGACAGTACGCGTTAGCTGGGCCTATGTACGTTAGGCGTTGACCGTATATTGTGTTACACCCTCGTTTGGTTTACTCCCAAGTATTCGTCTTGTATGCATGTGTATGTGTTTCGACTGCCCGTGTGACCATAGTTAATGCGTTTTACAGTTTGGCTCTGAGGGTTTTAGGAAAAAAGCACTATACAAATTGGATTTCCAGAGACAAAAAGGGCGAAGAAATGAGTTGTAAATTACTGGGTAATTTGTAAGCTTCACTAAATTGAGGGTGATTAATTTGGGATTAATAGAAAACTGGCGTTTTTTGACTGGATACCGGAACGTAAAGGTCACGTGACAGATATTGGCTTAGATGGAAGTATAATTCTGAAGTTGGTATTAAAGAAATGTGGTGTAGAGATAACTGGTCACAGTTTGCTCAAGACAGAGTCCGAAGGTGATCTTTTGTGAACGTGGAGGTGAACCGTCAGGTCCCGTAAAAGAGTGAATTTCTTGAAGAGCTAGCCAACTGTTAATATTGTTAAGTCTGTTATGCCTACATGGCTGATTTTCCGTAGTCATTGCCACGTTATTATAGTCTGTCAGACGAGAAAAGGAGAGCTGTCTCCATCAGATGGTATCTGCCTCCTAGTCGAAAGGTCACGGCGTCGAATCTCATTGACACATATTACAAGATATGTGTGTGTTTATTATTACTCATTCGACCAAGGCTAATTTCGGGTCATAACACTAGACCCCCTATCACATCTGCCGTAATGAGTCTAATCCGTCCACAAGTGTACCAGCAAAATTTCGTCAGACCCCACGTGTAAATCATCTTTGCAGTCATCGCCAAGAATACACAAGAAAAGCAACAATAATCGGGGATGGAACCAATGAGTCACGTTGTTCCCTGCGCATGATGTTTGATGCCGCACGAAATTTGCCAGCCTCCGGCATGTTGCGATTTGCTTAGCCTTGCTGATCTTAATTTGAGATAACACGTGGCTTAGGATCGTGAGTCACAGCGCCGAACAACGGCGCTGCCATGAAGAGTAGAATGTGCAGATCGTATCTACAATGTGTTCTGCAGCTTCCGATCTGTAACATAACTCCCTGCTTCATTGTACGTTGACACTGAATGCTGTATTAGCCCTATCAAGCTCTTCGTGGCGTGATGAAAAGCTGATAAAAATTATTCCCGTCCTTTTTATCTTGTTCTTGTGTAATGTAACCAGGCTGTTCTAAAATAGTCCTGCAGGCTAGTGTTGGTAGGAGGATAATGCAGTTGAACTCGCTTGTAACGTCGTGGCACGGACTGAATATTTTGTGTCGTTATAAACCGAGTGTCGTTAGAACCGAGGTGTATAATGTCATGGTTAACAGTGACGAATTAATTGGTACCATAGAATATCTGACTGTACGGGTGAGGTGCGCATAAACCGATGTCCTTATGTCCGGATTCTGCTGTATTTAAGTACATCTAAAAATTGGTTTTGAGAGCGTGGACTAGAATTACGTTCTTCTGGGATTTGACGGGGCGTCAACTGGTCCTCAGGTGAGAACACTACGTTGGCTCAAAATGTTGGCACCCGATTATTTATTTACGCAGCGTCATATTCCAGACAACAGAGTTTTCAGCTACATGGATGCGGAAACCTCAAAACTTGCGGTGTGGGCTGGATATTCACGGCTATTAAATATTCGAATTCCTCCATAAAGGACCGAAAATTTCTGAACCGTCTATTCCGAAATTTGCGGTGTCCTGGCAAGCACTCCCATCTCTCCACTTTCTGTTTTATTACTGTGCCGAGTACTGCAGCTGTCATGGGATGTGCCAGCAGACGCAGCCTTGCTATGCGACAAAGCTGCGCTGCTCGGATATGCGATAAAAGGGACACTTGTAGCATGATATATACCGTTTTCATTGTTACGTTTGTCGAATTTTTATTGTTTCGAGGTCAGTTTCCTTTCGATGGAACCATACATCGAGCTACACTTCGTATTCGGAATTGTCCGGTTTCAGATCTCGGACCGAAGACCAGCTATTCTGACTCAGGTTTTTCATGATTTATTTCAGTCCTTCCAATCTAACGCCGGCATAATGACTTAAATTAGACTTTGACCGATTTCTTCCAATTCATTATTCAGCAGTAATGCTTATCATTTGACGCTAGAACCTGCTGCACCAACAGTGTGCTTGCATAACTTTCCGACACCAATTTTGTTGTAATTTCTCGATTATTTATCTCCCTCTTCTAACTTGGAGAAGATTTGAGGGTGGAAGGGCGGTGTGTACCAAAACTTGGCTACGAATGTCTGGGGCGTAACGCTGTGCAGTTCTGTAGGTAGTAACAGACTTTTCGGAGGAAGTTCTTGCCTTCATATTTAGGCAGAAGAAACTTAAAATGGAGACAGCATGTTCCTCTTCTGAATTGTTGCTGTTTTTGGGTTACGACGTCGTGCAATTTCGCAGGTTACCAGTATTTCGGAGGTACGTAACGCCTCCTTTTGCAGTGTGGAAGATTTAACGGTTTCATAACTCAGAAAACCAAATATAAATTTTCATAGTCGCAAAAATTTTGAATTTCTAATCGTGTCATCTACCGTTTATCATCCTATTTCTGTAGCCTCCAATTTGACAGGTGCGAGGGGCACTTTCCTCGGGGTGAAAGCGGCCGGGTCGTAAATCTAACCACTTACCTCCATCTACTGCATCTACCGCTGAGGTTAAGATTCGGTGTACTTGTACCTTCACTCTCCCATACGCCGTAATTGCGTGTAAAGGGACAACTTTACCTCTCACTTTGCTTTCCCTGCTGTCGTGATTTTGGCCTAGAACTCCACTCCCTTTATACACACTTTCCTTCCTAAATAATGGCCTGGAGCTTCTCATGCAGTTAGGTAGCTCCTTTTGTGTACAGGCTTAGCCCTCATATTTTGTATTCAGTTAACAGTCTCGCGCTCCGCGTTTCTCTTTTAAAGTACGGTCACCAGCAGCTTTCGAACAAGGTACCGGACACCACACAAATACACGAGGAATTTAATAGTCCCTCAACCAATAACAGTGAGGATATTTTGTGTCGTGTGTACCGTAAAATAGGCCTACAAACTGTGAGGATAGTTTTCGCATTTCTGTTTAGGAATAGGGAAAATTTTAAACTTTACACACCACAGGGCTTATGATGTATATGAGTCTAAGATTTTCACATAAATGAGTTAAGTAAAGAGAAATATTCTAAAGGAATAAGAGACAATCACAAACATTCTTTATTGTTTTAGTAATGTTACACTTTCAACAGTATTTCACCGCTGAAAGTGACAGTTTTGTTGAAACATGTTGCGTGTTTATATTGTTGTTTGAATTTGTGATACAGTGTTGAACTGATCATATTTTAAGCAGTGCAGGAGTGCACAAATATTCCAAAAACATAGGAGTCACCTCAAAATTGTAGGCGCCATATTGGTGACAGGAAGAAGTTCCATACTGAAGACCCAAGGCACCAACGTATAAAATTTAGTTGACGGGGTGACCTGGGGTCGGGAATTTGTTCACCCCTTGGCTCACAATTAGTGAAGAGCCGTTCTTGATTAGACGAATGTTACTCTAGTCTACAAAATTTTAGTTGGTAGAACTGAAGGGATTAGACTGCTAGGAAACCATAAGCATAGATGGGATTATAATACAGGAATTTATCTGTTAATGTTGGGGTTACATTCCTGAAAACTGCGACGTTAAGCGAAACAACGCAGAACGCAAAATTTTTGTGGTTAAGGATTAGATAAAACAGTGTTTGTCAAACCTTTCTTTCTCGCGTACCACTGTCACAACACAAAACATGTACGCGTACCCCTAGGTACTGCAAATATTAAAACCTACTTTCAAAATACTGGTCTTCCGGGATGTTTCGCTGGTTGGCAAGTTTGAAGATTTCAAACCTGCCAAACAGCAAAGCAACAACGCTGTGGAAACATCAAATTTCGCAGTTGCTACTTTTCTACCTTAACACGATTAGGCGACATAGAAGGGTCTGTATTTATATTCGAATAATGAAATAGTGTGTTGCTATATGCTTTGTAAATGTTTTCTCTACATTTCAACACAGTTAAGATAATTTTAGTAGTACAGCTAAAGTTTCTGAATTTTAATTATTGAAAAAATCCCTAAATTTCTTTGCATGCCGCTAGTGGTAGGCGTACCACCTTTTGAAAAGCACTGAGTTAAAATAACGCACAGTCTGGCCGTTGGATATTCCGCAAGTTGACAGTGAAAACACCGGTAGTCCGAGGCCGGGGAAAGTTCGTCGAATTTTTGGTAGCTAAAAATTTGTCGGCATTGAAGTGAAACAACGTTGTCCGGTACAGGATTAAATAAGGCCAGCCTCTATTAGTATGAATATTCAAGAAATAGGGTGTGCGTCATGATAGGGAGAAGTAGACAGCTGTTGTTGACAGGGTAATGATGCTTCAAGTTCTGTAAACGGCGGGGAATTTCGTGTGTGACTGAGAGTTTTCAAGAAACACTTTGTTTCCTTTAGTTGGCTAACTATATAATTATTTTAGATAGTCAGTTGTTTAGTTAAGACTCGCATTCCTGAGCAGTGGCTTGTAGCAATACTTGGCTGCAAGCAGTAGGCTTATAGACACAAGCAGTTGATGTGTTCAGATGTGTAAGATGTTTACCGCTCTGAGGTGCACCAATTATAAATATTTTATTGACGCACATCTCTTTTTAAGCGCGTTCACAAGATTCCGAAAAGCGACTATGAGCTTCCTCAAGTCTGTCTGTCCATCCGTCCGTCTGTCCGTTTGGAACAACACGGCCCCTGCTGGACCGATTGTAATGAAATTATATATTTGACGACTTTTTGAAAATCTGTCAACAAATTCAAGCTTCAGTAAAATCTGACAAGAATAACAGGTACATTACATGAAGACCTATGTACACTTATGACAATGTTTCGCCGAATTCTTCTGGGAATGGGAAATATTTCAGATAAAAGTTGTAGAGAAAATCAAAATACGCATTTTATGTTCATTAACTTCTTCCGAAAATTGTGTCTTTTATGAAGTAATGTGGAAAAATATGGTAGACTCAGACAGGCTACAGATGACAATACGGTACATGCGCTATGCATGCTGGGTAGCTAGGGTTACAGACACACACCCATGAGCTTTGATACTTACTACTTTTCCATGGCAACATTGCTTACGCGAACGCGCCTGAGTGTTATGTTACACATAAATTGCCTATCTTGTCAGTCAGCGGCTGATTCCGTCTGTGTCCATATATGTTGTCTAATTAGAAGGCGCTACGGACAGATACTTCTAGCCTCGTTGTTCTGATCGCAATTTAAAGCTACGATTCGTTCAAGACAGACAACATACAAACCGCCACACTCCTAACAGACGAGATTCAGTTGACTGTTGGTTTGTATGTACAGGATGTAAGACCGCTGTTTGAGTTCCGTTCGCTCTTCTAGGATGGTACGCAGCGTACATTGATATTTATTTACCGACATTTCGGGACAACCTGTCGGTTCTTCCTTCGAGGTTCAAGCACTCGCTTGAAGATGGGTCCACAGGTCGTCCCGAAACATTGGCAACTCAGTACCAGTCTACACTTTGTAACATCCCAGAAGAGCGAAGATCTCATTTACACCGCGGTGGAAGCCTGAAATCACGCAGGAGTACGAGTCCTTCGCTACCAAATTTAGACCGGATTTTCGTCCTGGAAACTTTTTCTCCACGTTAAAAAGAACGGAGCGCGAAGCGCATCACGCACCTTCATCGAATGGCCAAGTTAATTTGGCTGAACGCCGCCTTTACCTCTTATAAAATGGTGATTCGGCTAAGCAATAACAAGCCACACGTGTTAGTCTTTAGTAGTAAATAATTGATTAGTAGTATTAATTGTCTGACAGCCCTCAGAATTGCTGCATGAAATGATCACGTAACGCTGCTCTGTTTAAGAATGGTTTCGTTTTACCTTAGTAAATTCAGTTTTTGGTTTAATTTGTGTTCAAACGAAATGATAATTGGGTATTGACCTAAAAATTAAGACAAATAAATTGATTTTATGATTTTCACATCGAGACAGTTTCCACTGTATTAAAAATTGTATATTTAATGGTGTAATTTTCAACGTTCTTTAAAATAATACTATGTACTGAAACATAAAAATAGATCGGAAAATTTGCGTAAATTATGTAACCAATAAATTGAAATTGATAACAGTGTATGGAAGAAACATGAAAATATAAAAGCATGAAGGTTGTATTACGGGAAGTCAGGTTTTGACGAGCCCTTGAATCCCCGAGTCTAGCGCACTTACCACTGCACTAGGCTGTACCTACACCACGAAAGAGAACCATTCCAGCTGCACGTACGGAGCTCGACCGAGACATGCACCCTAGCGTCATACCCTTTGTTGTGTCTTCAACGGGGGAGATTTCTCTTCGGACCCGTTACAGGCTATCAGTCACTTGTTTTTAATGGGTTGGGTTCGCTCTCTGTTATAACGACAGCTCAGACAACGCTAAGCACTATTTCCAGATTGCCTCCTACAGGTACTGCAGCTTAAAAATGGACACAATTTTCACTACTGTAGAAAAACGTACCATGCTGTACTCGGTTTCCCTTCCGTCCTTCATTGCTGGGCGGGTACATGTGAAAGTTCTTTAGGACACTGCTCAATATTTTATGGAATTTCTTTTCATACCATAAATTTGATATTTTAATACAAAATGAACCTTAAATTTTGAACCTGTGTAAAAATATAAAATTTATGCTATCGTACGATTTTTTCCCCATAGCGAAACCGCCCCTAGTGGGCCAAGGCCTCCTCGTTATCGAGGCTTCACGATCACACTCAGACACACCAGACTCGGTAGGACTCCTCTGGACGAGTGATCAGCCCGACGCAGAGACCTCTACGTGACAACACACAAGACTCACAAGAGACAGACATCCATGCCCATACGAGATAAGAACCCACAGTCCCAGCAAGCGAGCGGCCGCAGACCCAGGCCTTAGACCGCGCTGGCGACGGGTTCGGCATCGTACGAAGATATTTCGCCAAATAAAGTGTAAAGTACATCGAATTTATCCGACTTTCAGTGCAACCGAAACAAAAGAGGAACCAACTCGTAACACAAGATTGTGCTTATGACTACGCATAAGGTGTGTATATTAAAGTCTTCTGGAATGTGACGCCGTGTACTTTAGTAATACGTACTAACGTTTCCGAGGAACATACTGCCTCCATGTTACGGCGGAATGGTCGTCTGCTAAGAAGATGAAGGCAGTAGGGTTTTTTTTCCTAATTATTGGCACCCATCCACCAAGCTACACGTCGGGTGGAATGAAGCGGAAAACGTCAAATGCGTACTTTATTCCTGGGCCTTGAAATGAGAATTGCGTAACCGTAAGTTTAAAGAGTGCGTGTTTTGTGGCGTCTTTCAGTTTCTCTCGTACTCATTGCGAAGTAAGTCTGACCACACGTTCAACAGACATTTATCATTTATCCTTCAGCGGCTTACGTTTCAAAAACATAAGATATGCTTATGAGACCTCACCTGGAGTGTGCCGTAATGACTGCTTCTATTGTTTCTAGCTCTCATCATCTTACACATAACACTGTAACACTATCTGAGAACACAAAACAACAAACGCCCATCTGCTACAGAACTTCTGTTTTTTTTTTGGCCGTGACGCACTTCGAATGATGGCTGAAATGACTGCTTGCAGCATGCATGACCGGGATTCAATTCTCCACATAAACACGATTTTTGGCTCAGCCACGACGTCAGAAACTTGTAGGGGCTGATCCTGTGCATCTGGGGCGCTCTTTTCTTTTTGGTAACAGGCTTAGTGGAGTATTGGCATTACGCTGACCGATAACAGCAAAGTTAGTGTGTGTGCGTTGTCACTTATGCTTATATTCGCACTAATGGCGTTGCACTTACACACGGGAAATGTTTCTCACGTGTAGTACAGAAGTTAACAATGAGTGGAGTTATACCTCCACTCTCCCTTAGGCCTTCATGGCGTGCACAAGGACAAACTTACTCTTCATTTGCTGAACCTTTGACGCGCTATGGTAGTACGTTGTTTCTACCATCTTATGCAAGCTTCCGTTTCTTGTCCGTCAGTGTGACAGTCCATTACATCTAAGCCAATTGGATTACATACGCAATCATTAAATCCAGTATATTAGTTTCTATTTATTAACTACAGGGAAGCCTAAAAGTGGCGTGCGTAACGAGATGGCCACCGATCCAAGTGGCCGCGCGTTCTAAGGCGTGGGTCTGCGGCTAGTCGCTTGCTGGGAATGCGGGTTCGAATCCCGCGGGGGGGGGGGGGGCGTGGATTTCTGTCGGTTGTGGGTGTTGTGTGCTGTCAGGTAGTGTTCTCTGCGACAGGTCGATCACTGGTCCAGAGGAGTCCTACCGAGTGTGTGTTATTAAGCACGATCAAGTCTAACAATAACCGTCTTTACCTACAATGATTAAGCAGAATTAGGTCAGACTAAGAAAGAAAGAAAGAGAGAAAGTACAGCGCCATGAAGGCCTATTAGGAATGGCGGTGTGTACTGTCTCCACCCATTCCTATCTCTGTTTTGAAGAAAGGGAATGATGAAATTTAAGCTGACGCCGCTTTTACCCTCAGCAACAGGACTGCAGTACCGACGCAGTACGGGACTGGGTGGTCCAGAGCTGGTCTCGACGTGCCGGCTACATAGAACGATTGGTGGCTGAACGGAGTATAAGGACATTTCGAATACACATTCAGTTTCACACATTTAACAATAGTTCGCCAACAGCAGTGGTAGCTTCACTAGCCCTGTTCTGTAATCTTCTCCGGCTTTGTTACTGTTTCTCTGTCAAACTGATGTTGCCTCGGCATGGTTTGTGTTTATAATTATTTGTTACAGACTCTGCCTCTTCATAATTATTTTTTAATTCAATTTTTCTTTTGTTGTTTGTTTCCAAAACGTGGTTAGTCGATTACATTTTTGTATTAACTTTAATGTGCATAACATAAACGTATAAATATTGTAAAATATGCGATAAATTAAATAATGTAACTAAAATAAATTTTGACACAAAATTTTCAGTTGATACAGTGTTACTCCTACATACTGTAAGTTATTCCAAGAGCAATGCTTTATTACTGTGGGAAAGTTCTTTAAACAAACAAAAAAAATCCCAGAAACTATAGGCAGCGTAAATCATTTCTTTCAGACCGCCAATAAATTCTGGCATCAGAGAAAGTTTGAAAGTTACAAACGCATCTGAAGAGAAAGAAGACGTTCAACAAAATTAGGAAACCATTTTGTCTGCATGAAAAGGGCCACATTCCACAGCTGACATCAGCTTACCCAGCGGAGAAACGACACTCGGGTGACCAAAAGTACGATGGAGAAAATAACAAGACGGTCTTAACGACTTAATCCTAGAAAGTTATTTATGGTGAGCCGTTAGCCATAAGGAAATAGAAATAATATTCAAGGCGTAGTTTATACAGAGGCCTTGACATAAAGGACCTACAGTAACATATAATTGGTGTGCCGTGACGCATGGAGCTACACTTTTGCGTGCTGACACGTGCATAGCGTTGAATAACACTGACACTAATTCCTGTTAGGAAGAACACGCCTGCGGATGTACTCTTGACCTGCCGAGGTGTCAGGTCGCAAGGCGGTATGCAGAGCACATGTAAGGACTCCAGCCTGCAGACTCAGAAAATTAGATCATGTGTGTGTAAAAGAGACCTTGTCTCCGGAAAAGTGGATTTGAGAGAATCGTGTCGTTGAGAAGCGTGGGACCGGAAGTGTTCCCAGGCTTCCCTTACCTTCCGCCCCTGGTCCGGTAAGCGGAGCCGCATCTTCCTCCTCATCGGAACCCGATACAACCCACACGCTGTCACCTTACATCATAAGTACCATTTAAACCTCGGCCTTTCAAACCGTGCAGACAATGAATCTTGCGTAAGCACACCAGAACGACATTTAACTTTTGTTTGAACGGCAGCCTTCGGGCTGAATGTGGTGATTCGGTTGTTTACTCAATCTAAACATCTCTCCTCACGCAGAGTAATTCTTGGTATTCTTCAGTTACTCCCATAGTCTACGACGACCCCATTGTGACTCGCATTAAGCAGCGATGTAACGGAATCCCAAGGGAGCCGGTATAGCGTAGTCTGTTTGGCGACTAGCTACGGGCTGGACGGTCCGTGGTTCGAATTCTGGCAGGGGCAAGAATTTTATCTTCTCTACACACCGTCCAGATCGGCTGTGGGGCGCACTGAGCCTTCTACTGAATGGGTACCGGGGTCGTTTCTCGAGGGTGAAGTAGCCGGAGCGTCAAGTTGACCACTCACCTTCATCTAGTGCCAAGGTTAAGAACAAGTAACGATATACGTCTTCTTCCTTATATGCCTTCATGGCATGGACGACTGTACCTTGTTTAACAGACTCGCTTCACCCTTATCTGTAGAACTGTAGATTTTAACATTACTGTCGTCTGGGATGTGATGCCGTAGAGTCTGGTAGATATGTACCAACGTTCCCGAGGAACCTGCTCTCTCTGTTTACAGTGTAGGGGAAACAAACCTTTGTATCTATGTACCAGACTGCATGATGTCCCTACAACATTTGGTTCCTACAATGCATTGCTACTCGTATCTATGTACCAGACCACACAATGTCATCGCAGGTAAAGATAAGGAAAGGTCAAGCCTATACAAGCCCTGAGGGAGGTGGTGAGTCTTCAGCTTCACGCCCCGGTCGCTTTACCCCAAGAGACAACCCGGGTACTCATTTACTAGAAGGCTGGCTGGGCCTCACAGCTTGTCTGAACACTTTGCTACGACACATCAGGAATGAGAGAATTTTGACTAAATTTTATATTCAGCTATTTTGTACTGATATGAAGACGACGTAATGTATACATATGATTTTAATGCCTAACCAGTTATATATAGACTATCACGCTACAGACTGAACCCAGCTAAGACATGTTATACATACCTATACAAACACTACCGTGTAATTCAGTATATGTTAGCTGGTTTTTTAAAGAACTTGATGTGAGCTCCCTGAGGATGGCAGTACTATAGCACCGAAACATGTCGGGAGTGTTAATAAAGTGTACAAGTATGTATACTGTATGTGCATTTGGTTGGTTTAATAAAGAAAATTAAGTGGGATTAAAAATGCATGGAATGAATAACTTTAAAAAACAGCTTTAAAATACTTGGAGAAAACCTCTTGCCACTGTTCGGATTCTAACCCAGGATTTTCAGCCATTATCTTGGCCACTACACCGACTACGGTTGCTGATATCCTAGCGTCACATCGCAGATTACGGCAAAATATTGGTAAACAGACTGTCAACCAGAGTAATAGCGTTATTCACTGAAGATGTTGCTCTTACCTTTCATCGGCATGATAACCTCAAAACTCACGAGCGTCTTTGTATATTGATATACTAACGCCTCAGATGTTTGCCTTGTTATTGTGAGTCGTAGCTTCTCTCCTGTGATGTCAGTATCGAAACTCCCTAATATAGGCCTATTGTTTCTTTGTTTCCTCCGAGAATGGTGGCAAGATTGGTTTCTTTTTAATCCTCACCAACCCAGCGTTACAGCTATGGTGAACTTCCTTCTCCATTGTCCCGTGCTGTTGGAAATGAGGGAATCTTGAAGTGACCCTAATTTATACAGAATGTGCGATGTTGCGTGAATAACTAAACATTTTCACTACTTCAGTGGATCTGTTTTGAACCACGGGGCCGTACTGCTGCTTCTCCTTGCAACTTAAATACAGGACCGTAGCCACCTCTACACTGTCACGTTTGTTCATACACCGTACGGTATTTGTATAATCAGCAGCAGGAAAATGCTTCTTTTCTATTATGTACATTTGTCTGTATAAACAGTGTGTACAAAATTAATGTTTTAACAAGAGATGTCAAACGTACCTGTGCTTTTGTTTGGAGTTCAGATGTGTTCCAGATGTGTTCCTTGTGACTGGAGGAACAAACCAGAAGGCCGGAGAAAATTGCATTATGAGGAGCTTCACGATTTGCACACCTTGTAAAATGTGATCAAATAAGAAGGTTGGGATGGGTGAGGCGTGCGGCACGCATCGGACAGAAGACAAATAAATATAGGATTTTGGCTGGAAAAACCTGAAAGAAAGAATCACTTGGAAGACTAGGCGTAAATGGGAAGTTAAAATTAAAATTAGTCTTAAGGAAACATGATGGGAGGATGTGGATTGGAGTCGTCTGGCTCATAATTAGGAGCTATGGGGGTCTGTTGTGAACAAGGAACTGATTACTGGGGCTCCGTAAAGTGTCATGAATTTCTTGATTAGATGAGCAACTACTATTTCTCAAGAAGGACTCTGCTCAGTGGATGTAGTTAATTATTTGCGATTTTGTGTAACGAATTGTCTTTAAACTTTGTGTATTGCAGATTATTGCAGATGCGAATCCGTCCTGTAAAGCTGATCATATTACAGATACACACTACACTCCACATTAATATATTATTTTAACTTGCATATACGTATTTCTTTAAAAATACCAAATATAAAAATGTTTTAAATGGGCTTCAGGTTAGTAGTTGTTAAACTCAAACTGCAGAGTGTCTATACAATTTTGCTGCCCGTTTCCTTTATGCGGCAAGCCTCAAAGTTTGATACTAGTTTCATGCAAAGCGCGAGTTTGACGAAACGGAACCTAAATTAAATTTGCTCTAAAACTTTTGGTGTAGGGAGGCTGGAGGGACTTGTTCTGTGAACATGGCAGTCTGTTAGCATAAGGAAGAGGAGGAGAAGGCGAAAAAGAAGAGGAGGAGAAGACGGAGAGCAGAAGAAAATTAACAATATTTGGACAGTTCTACCGTCGTTAGTCAGACACCGTATCAGTGGTTTTACATACATCTCCACACAGATGTGAACCACCAACACAAGCAACGCAGTCTTGTGCATAACGTCACTTGGCCGGTTCTTCTTACTACCCTTTGCTGCATTTCAGACTTACGTGTCTTTTTTTTTACTGGCGTTATATGAACACGATCGCTGAACTCCCAGGAGTAAGCCCTGTCCATGGTTACCGTTACGTCTCCAGATCAGTGTGCTGGTAACACATGGATGGTTTCCTCCCCTGAACAACCCCCAGAACATGCCAGCTGTTTGGCGCCAAGTATCCCACGGGAAATACATGAGTGGAATCTGTCAGCCGACAGTGTGAAGACGTCAAGACAGTTTCCTTCCGGCTGAATTTTCTTTACCCAGCCCTTGAGTGCTAGGATCATAGCCTGAAATTTCCTTCTAATAACAATGGTTGTGTACTTCTGATTCGTTTGTATGTCATTAAAGAATCATAAAAGGAGCGAGAAATCCACCCGACATTTCGGTAGACAACAACTCACGCTATCAAGGTCGATGACCTAAGTGATGTTGGAAGGACACTGTCAGGTGCGCAACCAGAATTTTTCCGTTGGGGGAGGGGGGCTGACCCTGAGGCTATATATAATGTATGTTTGATTTAAAAAACTGTGTTACAAAAATCATGTCGTAAGTACAACATAACACTGTCTGCAACTGCATTTACATAATACATAATACATTTACATAATACGAATATAACTACATGTTATATGACTCAATCACACTGTCCTATCTTCTTTTTTATTTTATTAATTTATTTTTCAAAATTCTAATATACTAGTCATTAGCCGATTTCAGTGGCTGATTTCTGCTGAAGGGGAAATCACGTAAAACTTCTAATGTCATAATAGCTGCAAAATCTGTTTTTAAATCTCGCTTTTGTGGGATTTGAGGGTGCTGCAGCCCAGCAACCCCCCCCCCCCCCCGGCTATGCTCCTGGATACTGTTAAAAGGGATCTAAGAATAAGAGAGGTTCATGTGGCTGAGAATAGGAATCTGTGGCGGGCTATTGTAATTAGCTTTCGGTTTGCATAAAGATGGGGATTTTCTTAAATGTTTTAATTACTGTTTAAATTCAGCAAAAGAATCTACTTCTAATTATTTGTTCCTGCACGTGCGTGGACGGACTGACACTTAGAATGTGAATCAAGTAGATTTTGCCTGCGTCGCTACGCATTACTGCTAGTTATCTGTGGAAAGTGTCGATTCAGACTGAAAGTAAACCGTGCACATTTTGACAATGATTAAGGCTGCTGCTGTCAGCATGATGATTCATAGGAGTGGTCCTCCGTTTTAACGGTTGTTCTGTGAAATTGTACGTTTTAAAACTAAGTAGCCTGTTATGTCTCAGATACACTCTAAATATTAGACAGTTACAAGGAAGTAGAACGTTAAAAGCATATACGGTGATAAAATTTTTATTACAAAAACAGGAAACACTTTTCTGGATAAGTTTCTACACAGTTTCGATTACTTGGATGATGTCAACCTTGTTAATGGTGCACGAATAAAGAAACGCAGCGTTTTACACAGTAAAACAGCGTGGCGCAGGAGTCTGTATATGTGAGCGAGTTCTGTACGCGGTAAAGCCTGTTAAAACGCGGCTCTGGAAGAAAGTTTTTGATCTTGAAGCCTGTAAGCTACGCCCACGCTATTACAGCCAGTTAGTTGTTAATATTCTGAACATTATAAAAAAAAGCGTGTAACATGAAAGGTTTCTTTTGAGAAATTCTGAGATGTTTTCAAACATCTATCGTCAGGCTTCCATGAGTGATCGATCAGTTAGTTTGTGAATACTTCCTTCAGTCCGTCTGTAGTTAAAGCCACACACTACGAATAGCGAAAGCCATTAACCGTGGAGATCAGCTTCTATCACGGGCCACGTGTGAGATTTGTGGTGAGCCAAATGGCAATGGAACAGTTTTATCTCCGAGTACTTGGGTTTTATTCTGTCAGTATCATTCCACTAATGCTCCATACTCATCGGCAGCTTATTGCTTGCGACACTGATCAGAAGAACAAACTGAAAATGCAGGGGAGCCTCAAAGAAAGCAATGCTGTTTTGGATATGCGGAAACATTGGACAGAAAATTACAGACGACCCCGGTTATAACGACGTCGGTTGATGCAACACTTCGTCTCTGTCTTCAAATATTCTGTGGTCGACGAGTTAATTTCTCACTGTTAACCATAACATTGTATTACTCGGTTAGAAAAACACTCGTTTAGAACGACACAAAATATTCAGGCCCTTTCATGACGCCATAACCGAGTTTGACTGTACTTTCACGTTATTTTTGTTGTCTGGGAGAGCTTAGGGATAAGGCTGTAGAAAGAATTAAGCATTTTTAATGAATGCGTCTTCGCCATCATGCCTCCTATACGCTTAACGTGTTCCTTGGGATAACTTTACCGAGAATGTAGCTTTACCTTTATCCAGAGTACTCAGGCAGCTTGTAGTTTGACAGCAAAATATTGCGTCATTTTGCGACGAAGCTTGTGCGAAACTCCAGCCATGCTTTTGTGCACCGCTCGACCGCAGCCACATTGTATGGGTCTAGGACCGTGTTACATAAGAGCTCTCCCTCCCAGCAGAAACGGCTGGGAGATCACTAATCCACCTTCTTTCACATACCCCACGAATAATGGCAGCAATTCAACGTCCGGCTGCTTCGTTACGAGGGTTGGTTGGTCGTGTACAGCAACCTTCATCCCACCCACTTGAATTACCTCCTCGGTAATTGTCCTGCGTATCTCGGATACCAAGGTATGGCGTGCCTTTCCTGCTTTCGTGATTCGAACGCCTTGTTCTTACGTTTCCCGTACAAAATTGTTAATACCAGAACGCAGAATATAGACCTACCGTACAGTGTTAGAACGACATATACCGTAAAACTGGTAATTTGTGATATTACTGTGATTAAATTAGACGGATCAAATGGTAGAACACGCAGAGAGATGATAAAATAGTGATAGAAAGGAAAACTTCCAGGGGAAGGATTTCGGACGCTAAAGAACAGTTGGGAGGATAATGTGTGTGTGTGTGTGTGTGTGTGTGCGCGTGCGTGTGTGTGTGTGTGTGTGTGTGTGTGTGTGTGTGTGTGTGTGTGTGTCTTTAATACGAGGTCGCCAGATCAGACGCCCCTAGACTACTACTTATGGGGCACATGAAGGGCATGGTCTACCGGCAAAAATCGCAGACAAGTAATCGAACTGACCGCCTAAAGGAAAATAATGGATTTATCAAAAATGCAGCAAATTCTCTTTTAAGACACGCAGAATTGTGCCTGCAGAACTGTGGATGTTATTTTGAACAGTAATCAATGTAACATAACTGAAATTTGACTTTCTTTGATATTATCTAATCAAGACTGATTTTTTCTTCCGTGTTGTAATGTAACTAACTCGGTAACTTAGCTAAAAATTTATGTCTTTGTTTCGTGTTATTATCTGGTACATAAATTTCTTTCGATGGCATACGTTCAGTACTTAAGGCTTATATGGTACCTTAATTTTGTGGTGTTACGGGACACGTGCTGTATAGGGGGTTAAGAATTAGTGGGCGTCTTTCTTATTTGCTGTAACCTGACAAATAAGTTTATTTTTATATAATTTGAAGCTTTTACGGCGACTAAGCAGGGATAAACTGTTCTCGTGCTATCAGTCGTGTTAAATAGCTTAGTGATGAATAAGCCGAGGCCTCGACAGCCATCTCCACCGTCGTCATTATTTTTTTATGTAGGCCTGCACTATGATAAAACGTCTGTATTTTATAATTTTTGGTCACGGCTGTGTGCATACATTAAAATACTCGTATAGAAGTAACGGTTAACATCGGGCATGTGTGTCATTCTTTAGTCAAAATGACTCACATCTTAAAGTTTATTACACCTTATGCGGAACACGCTATATGCGCAGAAGGAACAAATTTTCCAAAAATCCATAAGCCACCTCAAAATTCTAGGCGCCAGAAGGGTGGCATGAAGCAAAGTCCATACTGAGGACGCGCAAACAGTATGCTCCATCGTTCGAAACTTAGTTGCCTCGGCGACCTGGCACCCAGGATTTGTCCAAATCCGCCCCCCCCCCCCACTTCTTTCTGTCTCTGTGTGTGTGTGTGTGTGTGTGTGTATATGTATATATATATATATATATAAGTTTATAATATGTAGCAAGACGTTCTGCCTGATAGTAATTAATGGGTAGGTAGGTACCCCACATGGACATGATCGCCGAAAACGGTCTTTCTTTTTGAAACAGTCGAGTAGTATTTATGTTTTTGTCGGTCCAGCAGCCTCCATCTTTGCCGATAAAAGCTATCTGTAGGTAGTTTTCGACGTTTAATTGACTCTTCAAGCACTCACTTCAAGTTCGTAAGTGCTTACTCGTATTTAGATAAATACTCAAGTCTTCGTGCCCGTAAAAGGCTCAGCGATTCAATGAAGGGTTATCGATGCCAACCGTAGCTAGAAAAGTGACTTACCAAATACTCCGTTCGAAATGTCAACGGGCTGTGGAATAATAGAAAATTAAAATAACAATTTGTGTAACCGCGTGGGATGGGATGATACAGTTTGGTACACCGCTACACTCCTTAGTCGTCAGGGAAGTACATCTGTCAGTAAAGTAACTAAGAGATGATCCTTGTGTCCATGCGGTCTAAGGCGCCGATCTGCAGCCGTTTGGTTGCTGGGATCGCAGGTTCAAATCCCACTAAGGGCATGAATGTTCGTCTTCTGTGATTGTTGTGTGTTGTGCAGGTGGCGGCCCCTGCAACGAGCTGATCACTCGTTCAGAACAGTCCTGCCGGATGTGTGTGTGTGTGTGTGTTATATAGAAACGTCAACAGAGAGGCGGCCTAGGCCCGATTTGGGCTGTTGCGCCACAGAAACAGAAGTAATTAAGAATCAGACTGACGGAGGATTTGTTCCATTCTGCAGATTCTGT
The DNA here is from genome assembly GCA_013340265.1 of Coptotermes formosanus. Lineage (NCBI taxonomy): Eukaryota > Metazoa > Arthropoda > Insecta > Blattodea > Rhinotermitidae > Coptotermes > Coptotermes formosanus. Next base: position 460,700 of record BLKM01010328.1, on the reverse strand, counting down.
GTGTAAAATTATTAACGTTCCTGAAGCAAGGATGTTAGGAACGCGCAGCAGGTGCTAAGGAAAACGAGGCTGACGTAGACAGCACAGGATGTGTAAGAAACTTGATCCCTCACTCTTATACAAGGAAATGCCAAGGAAAGTGTTTAAAAACTGAGGTTTGTCCCAAGAGAACAGTTCAAAAAGTTACAGAATAAATTTGTAACATAGACGTTTGTGGTTTTTTCATCTAGTACTCTTATGGCGACGAAATCAGGAAAGGTGAACTGAACTCGACATCCAACACGCATGAGAGAAAAATGAGTTTAGGCTTTTACGGAATTCATTTGTAATGTGAAAGTGTGTTACGTTGCCGGCGTTTGCGAGGAGCTTCCCACCGTCTTCGATGGTGAAGATGGAGGCAGACAATTCATCTGAAACGGAGACAACACAGCCCATTGCCAGTGATTCAATTCATGGACCAGAGTCCTGCTTGAGAAGGGAAGAGTTCTTCAGCTAGCCAATAGTCAAAAAATTCCTCGCGTTTTACAGAACCCGAATGTTCATTTCCGTCTTCAAATCATCACATCGCTCGCCCTTAGCCAGTTTAATCCAGTCCATTAGTGCCCATAATATTTCTTTAAAGTCTATTTCATACTGTCCTCCCATGAACGCCTACGTCGTAGAAGTTATCTCTTTCGTTAAGTGCCGTGCCCTCGTAGCCCTGTATGCATTTCCCTTCTCCCCGAAACCCCTCATATGCCCCGCGATATCATCATCTCTGATTGATAGATCTATAATATTTGAATGGTAGTGCAAATCATGAAATTTCTCGTTATTTCAAGTATGTTCACAAGCACTCTCATCTTGTTTTCTTCACTTAATGTGAGGCACCAAGTTTCGAACCCCGTCAACGCCACAGGGCTAAAAAAACCCAAAGAGATGATGAACATAAAGACGACATATTACATATAACAGGCTACTTCGGTGGATAATCTTTATGGAAAAAACGTGCTCAAGAGATTACGTTTCGCGCTTTATGTAGCGATACCTTCTCGTTTTGCATGGATTGAAGCCATCTGGAAGAACTAGACATAGATAGGAGAATAATTCAAGTATTAGAATGAATCTTAAAGGAATGGGACGAGAGAGCATAGACTGGATTCGTCTGTCTCAAAATAGTGACAAGTGGTGGGGTTTTGTGAACATGGTAATGAGCCGTCTGGTTACACGAAATCCGGGGAATTTCTTGACTGCCTGACAGACGGTCAGTTTCTCACAAAGGGCGCTGCTGCATGGAGTTCTTTTGCCTGCGTAGATTATAGGCCTACTCATATGCTGTTGAACGAGAGGGTGATGGTTTTAAGTGATGACTTTATACCAATACGAAGAGAGGTAATCGTAGCCTAATGTAGCCTAATTTAAGGTATTATACTTGCCTCCAAAGGCTGAGAAAAATTAAGAACTTCAGATCCGCCGGCCTATGGGCCGAGACCTAAACCTTGATCCTCCCAGCTGCAAAGTCAGTGTTATAAAAACTGGAGCGCAACGTAAGGTTAGGGATATCAAAGCCTGGTTGGCAGCATGACATTAACACTGCGTTTGTTGATCTGTGAACTGCAGGTTACGGTCTGATGGCGGTGACGATACATCGCGTTCTGTAAGAAGCACAGTTCAGTAACTCTGGTCTGTAGAATGGAGATTATCTTATGGTATATGACGTCGTGCAGTCTAGTGCATAAATACCGACGTTTCGGTAGATCTGTTGCTTCCATCTTCAGGACCAAAGAAACCCTGGAAATAGAGGTGATAGGTCCCTTGGAAACGTCAGTACTTATCTGCTAACCTGCACGGTTTCGCATGCCAGGACACAATCTACCTGTTAGAAACCTTTTCTTCATATTCTTAGGCCCTTCGCCGATGCTGCTGTAAGCCCGCATGTTGTGTAGCGTCGAAAGAGGTGGGGCGTTGGTCATGAATGGTGAGTAGGTAAATACTCCTATTTTGAAGGAGGAGGTCGTTGCCTAGCGAAACTGAGGAAAACCATATCAAACAGTAGGCAGGATAGCCGGTATCTCCGTCGAGTTTTAAACCAGGTACTTCCCGACTGTAAATCTACGGCCCAGTCAGCCTGATCGGTAAGAGTGTGTTGGATAATTGTTCTTGTTGAAGCTTCTACTCCGAGAACTCAACGCACGTGAGTGTGATAAACACTCTTTAGGGCAAAATATGGGGCGTTAACCATACAAGTTCTTTTGTAGAACGTTTTTATTTCACTGCGTTTTAATACAGTTAGCCTTGGGTGAAAGGTCAGCATAAAGTATGGACGGGTTTTCAGGGGCGCCGTCAGGGTAAGGAGAAAATCGGGCCGTGCAAAAGTTGAACTTTACCTATTCTTATGTTTCGAGATCAGAAATTAAAAATGTGTTTGAAGCGAGAGATGATAGCCCGTACTCGATAGCTTACATTCTTTGATTTGTTGCATTGAGTTGAGAATGTGAGATGCAGTATCAAAGCAGCACCAAGCTTACTCATTGGGTTTTTGACTCTGTGCCATAACGTTCATGTCAGTTGTGTGCGTTACATTACGTGTAATTTAGCACATGCGATTCAATTTATCATAAAAATATTATTTAATATTATTAAGTATTGTTTTATATTATATGTATTATTTAATATTATGAAATATTACGTATGATTTGCTTCTATGTTTCAGTTATGTATTTTTTGTGCTGTCTTTTGTGTTATTTGTTTGCTGTGATACTATTTAATATGTGTTTTGTGTTACTGTCCCAATGTTACAGTCCCGTATGTACAGGCTTGTTTGTGCTATTTCTTATTGACCACTAAGTTGTTGACTCAGTGCTTTAATAAACAAGAACTGAACCGAATTATTTCTTCGGCCTGTTTCGTCTAAAATTAATCACGGACAGCCTATGTTTCTGAACACACCATGGGAATCCACCAATGGTCACGATCAACTCTTTGTTAATTATTTGGAATAATGCAACTCAAGGGACTTTCATGTCTGAATGGTTTGCGCCCCGGCTTCTTATTCGGCGTACATGCGAGGGCCCGAATTTGACTTTCGAAAGTAGATTGCAGTTTTTCTCATTGCTACTAATAAAATGCTTTCTTCCTCATTGCCCTCACTACCACGTTTCTGTTCAGTACCGTGTAGTCTCAGCAGTTGATGAAGTGTCATCAGACACATCAAGAATTCAGAAATACACATCCTCGAAAATGTAGTGGTAAGTGATTTGGAGACAGACGAATGTTAGAGGACAGTATTAAAATATATATTATGTATGTTAACGGAATGTGGTCGTTATGTGAAGAACTACTCATGTGGTGACAATCAGTACAGCGATTAAGCTACGGGCTGGAGTACCGGGTTTTGATTTCCTGTAGGGGCAGAAACTTGTCTGGCCGCTGCTGTGTCCACACTGACTATGGTGCCTAACAGCCTTCTGTCTAATAGTTACTGGTGGCTGTTCGTCTGGCATAAAGCCTTCGAGCCGTAAACCTGACCACCCACTCTCACCTAATGCCAAGGTTAAAGAATGCATAAAATCTACCGCCACGCCAGTGGAGGTCTTCTTGGCTTACGTCTAAAATAAGTGGAGGGACAACTTTACACCTACCCAATACATTCAGCTGCAAATGACTGAGAAAATCAACAGAGTGCTCAGTTAAGTTATCCCATTTCCGGTTGAAATTCAAATAGGTTATATCCCGAACACGAAGTTGGGGAACGTTCGTGTGCAGGTGCTGAGGAAAATCATGTAAGCTGCGCTAAGGTGTGGCCAAGACCCGAATGTGGAACGGACATGAGTTGTGTCGTAAGGTCGTATAATGGTCACATGTAACACGTCAGAACTTTCTCCACTTCCTTCTGACTCACCTCACACCTGCTGTTACTGTACAGACAATGACATCTCAGTCCTTTGTAACGATTGTTGTAATTATGAATCCCACTTCCGTTGGTGACAATAGTTGCCATGAAGTCTTCAGTTCCCTGTGTTTCACGGGAAGGTGATCGGGCGGACGCCGTACAAACATTAGCCTGTTCAGAGCGTGGTTTTAACAAGACTGGCATGACCAGTTGGCCCGGTTAATGTGTTGACTATATACACTTCATGATTACAAATAAATGAAGGTACAGAGTTTTAAAAACTTGTGGGGTGCACCAAAACTTCCGATCTGAGAATTTCAGGCATGTTATTGTATAAGGTTAGTTGTAAGCGGGAGCACCACAAGAGAAAATTAGGGGGTGAGGACAAGATACAGTTGTTGTAAATAATAGTAGGTTAGAGTATGCTTAACAAGAAGTTTTCTATCACGGACTGCGCCGTGCAAATTAAAAATTTGGTGTTGGCGGGTGCAGTACCGTATGTATTATACAGTAATATCATGTACTTTTTACTCAAATAATAAATCTTACTTATCCATATACACTTCGGTTGAGAAATAACTGAAAGGTAAAGACAAACGCTGTGTCATAAAACAGGGGATAAAATATTATACAGCTATAAATAGTGTTAAGTTGTCTGTTATGAAATTACGGTCTTCTGGCTTGCTTTGACGTGTCCTTTGTTATAGCAGGATTACATCCACAAAGTCCTCGTCATTTTTCCTTAAAACCTTCAACGCAAATCTCGCAAAACTTACAGTCTTCCTACCTCACTCACATGATTTCAGCTACTATGTAAACATACGAATCCTGGTATTTCCACCGCTCGGACTGCAGAAACACACTGATCTAACGCGCACACGACTTCGCGCACTCTCCCGACTGTGACATCAGACTAGGCTCGCAAACGTTACATGCGCTTGAAGCTGGAGACTTTGTGGAATTAATCCTGATATACATGTCTACCAAGGTTTCGGGGGTATGTGCTACGTCGATGTTTAGGGTAGACGGATGAGTGTCTGTTATAGATATAGCTAGAACTCTGCTTCATCACGCCCCCAACCCTCCCTCTCAGTTTAGTGGTCCGGGTACAAATTCTTAGGGACTGAGTTTGATGGCTAGTGCAATGCATGCAGGCAGCCTTGGCGTACTCCCTTTCCACGCCAAGACGTTTCTTGTGCCCGTGGTTCTTAATTAGATTTAAACAAGGCTAAGTAATTTACGTCGTGGAGCAGAATCCCTCGTGAGAAGTTCGTACATCATCGCCTAGACGAGATTTTCTCTACACTTTATGCATCTCGAAGTTTCACTGCAGCAGGCGCACACCCCCGGTAAAACACGGATGTGGTAGTAAGATTAGACCTTGTAATTTAAATTGTCATGGAACATGTAGTTTTATTTATATGTACATAAAATGCAGTTGCAAACAATTTTGTGTTTGTTATATTCGTGGCGTGATTTTTATACAGCCTCAGGGTCAAACTTCTCCCCCCCCCCCTTCCCTACGAAAAATTCTAGCTGCACGTCTGCATTACGGTACGAAATGAAAACACATCACTATAAGTTTTAAAATTAAAAGGGTACAGGGTGATTACAGAAACTTAACGCTTGTGTGTGTGTGATTCTTTGGTACAATTTCATTTGCTTGAGAGGCACTGACATGGAAGCCAGGCTAACTTTTGAGTAAAGCAGGAATGTTTCAGCCTGGAAGACATCCATCCTGGCTCTGTGACAGGCCACTTTCAATATTATTCACCGCTTTTTACGATGAACCTATGAAGCGACTTTTCAATCCATTCACAGAACTTCGAAATTTGTCCATCATTTTCCAAATGATGGAAACTTCTATGGGCCAATTATCTAGAGGTCTGAAATGTTACGTGTGGGACTTACCAGATACTAAACAGAAATACCAGCATTTACATTGCCACATTCCGTAGGGGTTTCCCCATTCTGACTGCTCAATTAAGCACCACGCTCTGAAGGCACGTGAGGGAGTGACTGTTTATCTTGAGTAATTCTGAACCTCGAAAACAGGCGGAGGTGAGTAGTCAACCTTAAGCCTACGCCGTTTGATACCTGAAACCCACTGGACTGGAGGCTTTGTGGGCCCCATAATCGGTCTGGGTGCTGTGGAGACTTGAACCCTGATTTCTCGTTCCACCAGCCCCTATCGTAATCACTATAGTCACTGAGCTATCTCGGCTTGCACCCCATTTATATTACATGTCAAATCCACTGTAACCTACTTGGTTCCACTACTTGTTACGATAACACTGAGCGTGTTAGATTTAGAAAGATTTCGGTTTGTTTTTTCCCGTTTATCCTACCTAATAGCCCGCATATTATTTCTCTTAATTTTGGCGCATTTGTTAGTATTCTATCAATTTGTCTTCTATCGAAGTAAGAAATTAAGATCCAACCGTACAAAATAATGGATAAAATAATTTATGTTGTGTTGGTTCCAACTTAGAGTTTTGAGAAGTGGATGAGTTTGTAAAAATTTTTGGACCGAAGAGTAACGTTAAAACTGATCCTAGAGAAAGCTATTTTGAAGGTAACGGCGAAATTGAACAGCTTTAATATTGAATCCAATGTAGTGACTTCTGTGGACAAGGCATGAATCGACGTTCCATAAGAGAAATATTTTTCAAGAACGGATTAAATGCCAGATAGCAAGCGAATTAGTTATCTGCCATAATAAAAAGCCATTTATTAATGTCTTCTTCTTCATCTTCTTGTAATTTGGAATGAGACACATTCTCCTTTATCAAAAAATGCAGCGTGGCTATAAATTTGCATTTGTAAGAACAAATGGTCAGAAATCATCACAACGATGTCTGAAGCGTAACTTAGGTACAACACAATAAATGTTGTGAAACTCTGAAGGTATGTCCACTCCTGCACACAGTGTTGAGCCTGTTGCTCGCAGCATCAAGATGCACGAACTGTGCTGCAGTAAGTTTGGGGTCGTAACTTGCATGCAGGCACTTCACATAATTCATTGTAGATTATCTAACAGGATATGTTTACACTTTATTTGGAATTCAACAGTTACAGTGAACTTAACAGTCTGAGTTCCATGAAACTGAAAACCTCATGAGATACAGGCCCACTGTTGTTTCTGATTCAGTCCGGTTTTGGTGAGGAGCACTGTTTCTTGAATGTCGAGTTTGGCTGGTTAAAGGCCAGATACAGGTACTGTTAAGCAGAATGGCATGAAGGCACATGGGACGTGAAGGTTCAGCTCGACACTTTCTTAACCAGGGAACGGTCGGCTTAACGCTTCGGCTGTTTTAACCCTTGCCTCCCCTCCTACACTGTACCCTAGTGATGTGTAGTTGCGCATTCAGTTTGTCGCAGTGTAAGAAGCGTACTCCATGCTGTTTTACTTTACGGAAGGCGGCATGGCGTAAACGCTGTAGCGACTAGCTACCGTCTGGAGGGTCCAGATTCCAATTCCCGGCTGGGGCAAGAGATTTTCTCTTTCCCGAACATCCAGACGGGCACTGAGGCACATCCAGCATCCCATTCAGTGGGTACCAGGCTTCTTTCCCCCGGGAAACAACAGTAGGGACATGAAGTTGACCACCCACCTCTGTCTAGGTCATAGGTTAAGAATGAGTGGAGCTAAACCTCTACTCCATCAATATGCTTTCATGGCGTGGGCAGGGACAGTTTTAATTTTTCTTTACATTGCTTGTGTTTTTCAGTAGATCAGCGTGTTTCAATCGTCACGTGGTCATCGTCAGGTTTCTTACACGCAAATTGACACACATTTTTAAAGTAACTAAAATTAAGGTAATTAGTTATATTGTGACCGATATAGCATCATATTTTGTTTTAATTCGTTGTCAGGGGTTTTTAATTGCATAGAATTTCAGTCCTCGTGTGTGTGTGTGTGTGTGTGTGTGTGTGTGTGTGTGTGTGTGTGTGACTGCTATAGTGTACACCACTTATTGCTTCGTCAGATTTTGTGTTGCTTGGTTGCCTATATGTTTTCGTTCGTTGTCTGCATCTTGGAAGGCCAGATGAGACTGTTTGTTAAATAAGAAACGCTGTACGCAAGTGCTGGCTGAACATAACGGCGAAGAGAAAACCTCTCTGATAACCTCAAATCTCGAAAGGGAAAAGTCCACCCCAGTCGTGCACGCAGTTATTCAGTACCTGACTGAAGTATGCCGACTTATGGCATTCGTATGCCCAAGTTACAAAGTACAGCGTCGGTGTGTGTACACACGCACCTGTAAGCTGTGAAACTTTTCCTCTGTCTGCGTACAACTCAAGCTGAAGATTCAAGGCTACTGGGATGTTACGCTGAGTGGTTGGGTAAAACAGCGTAACATCCCTGACTGTTGCTGATTTTTCATCACCGTTGTCAGATACCAAAATCTCTCAGAACTCAGTTCATATGGTCCCCATAAATAATTATTACTTATTCGTATTTAAATATAATTTTTTTAAAAGAATAAATAGTCTTAGCAGCGAAGAGATGAAGAAGGGGAAGGGGAAACCACTCTTGAACACGCGGCCGTAGGGGAATGGCTGTGGTCTGTTAAACGATTTAATACGAACACTTTTTTTTACGATATTACGGCTACTCCTACTGTGACTTCTCTTTAACTATTAATGGTTACCAGCAATTTCCTTCTTCAGTGTTGTAAGCTCGTCTATCTTTGCACGTACCAACATCTCGAATGTGACTGCTGCGTCCGTATACAGGATAGTCTGGTAAGACACAGCAAGGCCCTCTGAAACGTCAGTATGTATTTACCAATCCATACGGCGCCATGTCTCAAAGAACAGATATCGCTTTTTTAAGGTAGACATCCCGTTTTGTTTATAGTACTATAAATGAGTATACAATTACTATTAACACAATTATTTAAATTGTCGATAATTTTAATGTGGACCATCCCGTTGTGCATTGACAGTAAAACTGTAAGAAATTCGAAAGGCCGTACAGCACAACCTTAATTTTTCAAGTTATATTTAAATATTAAAATTACATACTACATGTTTCGCTCGTTTTCTGTGCCATCGTCAGGTGTGATGCTACACAACCTTTTCATACATGTCGTTATTGCAATGTCTCATATATCAAGTGAGATCTCACTGATGTTACTGAGTAAAATAATTGCAATGCCGATTATCACTTTATAATCTATAAACAGAAGTCTCATATAAAATGCAGTGAGTTTAAAATGCTGTAAAATTCAAACTGACTTGTTATGGATAAAGTTACAGTTAAATACGGGTAGCAATGTATACAATAATATATAAAATTTGCTGGACTGGAGGCTCACGTGCTGATAAACGTATGTTGAAGTATATTAGGTCATTATAGGACGTCGTTGTTGTGGACATTATACTGGATTAGTTAGTCACAGCTGACAGTATAGTCCTTCTTCTGCTGCATGTTTTCCCTCGCGTTGTTCCTCCCGTTTTAGATAAGAGTTGTCTCACATATTATTTTCTTCCTTGGGATGCCGTCCTTAATGTAATTCGAGGTTCCGTGCTTGGCTGTTTTTTGTCGGGGTGGATGCACGAGGAGACGTCTTTTCACTTGTATTGTCAGCCAGCTACTCTGTTTATTGGTTTCTGTTAATTCAAATTCTATGGCTACATGCTTCGATAATCCTTTTCAAGCCAGTACGTTACATAAAGAATAAAAGTGACAATTGCAGTTTAATTTCATGGTGAGACTGATATCTTAGTCGTTAATATAACACACGTGTTAATTATTACCAGGATTTAAAGTAATTACGCTATGTAGGTGTAATGTAATAATAATCAAACTAAAACACTGCCAAGTTTAAAACCGCAGAGAATACTAATCAGTGGACTACGGTGTTGACCTTGACGATATTTTAATTTGTTTAATACCTTGTATAGTGTAACTGTTTTAAATCGCACAGACAATTTACATGTTTTTCATTCGAACGACTAAGGTCTCAGTCTAACCATAAAATGAAATTGCAACTGCGATTTTTATTTGTTGTTCTTTGTGTAAGGTATTGGCCTGGATATGAGCAGAATACTGGTCAACACACGTAGCCGTGTAACGCGAATTAATAGAAATCAATAAATAGTGAGCTGATGGTAGCTGTATACTCATTTACAGATATCCTTATCAGCACCGCTGTGAGAAGTCGCACATCCCTCGTCGCTGTCACACGACGAAAGAAAAACGCGAATAACAAGCCATGAACTAAGTACGATTCATAACTGCTATCGGAACCTGTGCCCATTTACAGACCGCTGTGCCCATTTACGCTTTAAAATTGTTCGGTTTGTCGGATTAAGTAAAAGTCAGCGCAGTACTTCCACAAACACAAAACTGGTTTGCCTGGCGTATTGAGTCGTGTGACTGGCGGTAGGAGGAACAGAACTGGCTAGTGTGTTCCCGCTAGCTACCGCCGTCACGGTGTCACAGAGAATACGGCTCGCTCAAGAAATCTACAGTGATTATTAAAATATTCGCATGTATAATAAATGTGTCGCTTTTCGTGTTACTATTACTGGGTGAGAGAGGTACCGGCCATGGTCATGCTTCTGGAAACTGGGCACGACCCAGTGATTTTATGTATGCGAGTTGGAAGCTTTACCAGGAAGTGTTCCAGCAGTTGCGACCAGAATGACGCAGGTAATGTTAAACAAACAGGACCTTCTGTCCAGGGAACAGAAAAGAAAAGTCATGAACGGCAGACTGCAGTAATCGAACCGCGTACTTATAGACAAAAGAAGACACGGTCTGTGATCCAGAGTAGTCCGCTGTGTATAAAGAACCGAGAGAAAGGGACGTGCTCTTCGTAAACGTTAATCAGCGTTGCCATCTCTCTGTCGAGGTTCAGCATCTTCAGTACCAAACCCCACCATTGCACACGATCCTGAGTTATTTCCATCTACCTCCCCTCCTCTCATCCAATATCCCTTCGATCCATCTTAATCTCGTCCTCCCATCTCCTCAGTCTTCTCAGTGGATGTTTCCCAAGGGCTTTCCAGAACAAAATTCGGTATGCATTCCTCATCTTCCCCATATTAGCCACATGCATATCGTTGTCAGGCCTCCTTGATTTCACTACCCAAAGCACACTGGGTGGATTTTATCAAACACGAAGTTTTTCGCTATGCTATTGCTTTAATATCTCATGCCATGACCCGTGTTACAGTGCTTTGTATTTTCCTGTGCCACTCCATGTGCTTCGGTCTTCACATGGCTGCCAGTTTAGGCGTAAAGAGTTACAAATGCACGAATAAACGCCTCTTCTTTTATGATACCTTCATAGGCACATGCATTTTTATATATTACATACTTTAAAATTGTATTATACTGCAGTTAACGTATTCTGTGTCTAATGTTAAACAATAACGAGTTTCGTCGAATTTTAGGGTCGAGTGTAAAGTCAGGTGAACCTAATGGGCCATGTACACTCTGTCATCACTGGGGGTTGATTTCTTTCTTTAGCAGCATTAAGTCACCTTTCATGTTTATAGCCTATAGTGTACTAGAAAGGAAGAACTGAATGTCGCTTTGTCTCAGTGCACGCTAACCCGACATTTGTCTACATTTATTGAAAAGAAACACGAAATGTCGGTCTCATGACAATGGTTCAAATCCCAGACCTGCAGACATTAAAAGGGTGACTGACGCTTGAGTCTGGAGTGTGTAGTTGGTACTGATGCTTCATGTTTCAGAATTGCTGGCTTGAATTCTCGGACCGAAATCCGACTATTAGCAGTTATCTTCCTCAGTCACTCCAGACAAATTGTGGAACAACAACCTTCCGTTTTCTACACTCGTTTCTTTCCATACCTTTACCAGTTCATCCATCAGTATCATTGTTTCAACAGAAAGTGTCCTAGCATATAGCCTGTACAGTGTCGGCTCGGCCTGTTTGGGTCTGAAAATACGTATATTAAGTAGTTTTCGTAAGCATTAAATTGCCAGTCTTTAAAACTGTATCTTTTCTTAGATGGATTGACCTTTCTTCTTCGTCAGACGTCACCCTTTGTCCTGTTTCGACTTAAGTTTAATCCAGAAATTGTATATTTTTTATGATCACAGGACGTGAGTACCCAAATAAATGTATACAGTGGGATAACCTAAATAAAATTATACAATGGGATAACCTAAATAAAATTTAAATTTTGTGAATATTTAGTAGGTTTCCTTGGGCTGCCAATCAGCAAGGTTTCTGCCTAGAGAGATAACTCAGTACTGACACAACACTGTCATGCTCCGTGGGCCTGCGGCTATGAGTGGTTTATTAACACCCGTACTTCAGCTACTTTGGTTATGCAACATTGACTTCAAACGTACACCTCCGTATTATGAAAGAAGCATGATAATCTGAGACGTTTTCGATCTATTTTGAGTTTTCAGCCGAAGGGGTAAATGTTATTTAATTTAACTTTGACAGAATTTTTAGTACCAGCGCTTTTTCGCTTATTAGGCGCTTTGCGAATTTGCGAAAAGTGACCGTTAACTTCGTCGTGTCTGTCTGCCTGTCCTCATTGAACAATACGGCTCCCACTCGACCGATTTTCGTTAAAGTTTATATTTGAGCATTCTTCGAAAGTCTGTCGAGAAAATTCAACTTTCATTAGAATCTGACAAGAATAACGCGTACTTTACGTGGCGAGCTATGTACATTTATGATAATGTTTGGCTGAATTCTTCTTAGGATGAGAAATAGTTCGGACAAAAGTTGTAGAAAATATCAAGGCACGCATTGTATGCTAAATAACTTTTTCACGAAATCGTGCTGTTTATGAGAGAGTGTGGAAAAATATGGTAGAGCCAGACAGGCCACAGATGGCAATATAGGTAGGCGCATGCCCTCTCGTGTTGGGTAAATAAGGCCACAGGCACACACTCATGATATTTAATACTTATTGCTTCATAAGTGGTTAATTCTGTCTGATCTCGTACAATGTTTTACGGCAACACATACAAAAGCTGAGAAACTACGCAATGACTTATTTAGGAGTTCTTCAGCCAAATTGTACGTCTAAAAAAGGCCATGAGCAAACGAACATTTTTTGATTCAATACAGCGTTTATATGTAATGTATGAAAGAGAGCAAACTAGTTGGAATGTAATTTCTTTCGAAAACTGATACGTATAATTTTCATTGTTGTCGGTGACAAATTTGTCATAAAAGCATTGTTGTGCAACACTCAATATTTTTGCATAGCTGACAGTAACATGTAGCTCAACAAAACACACAGAATGCATTGTTGCTGCCACTGCAAAATGGTTACGCGAACGCGCCACAAGGTTACGTTATACGTACATTACTTAACTTGTTACTTTCTCCCTTCGAGGTGTTTTGAGGTCAGCATCGTCCTCTATTCCCACGCATTGCGCTTGTGTGTTTTATTTCCGATCTGGGTTCTCTTGTTGCTCCTTGTTACCTTATGCTGGTGTAGAACATCATGGAGAGGAGACCCACCGCGTGTCTAAAAAGGTCCGTATTGTTAGCGTGAGTCGAACAAACGAGAAGCCTAAGTCGTGAACAACTGTCAGAGTGCTAGATACAAGGCAAGATTTCTGCAGAGCGATAGTAAGTCACTGAGGCCGCCAAAGCCGCACTCAGACCACAAGTGTCTGCGTACCTGGACGTGAAAAAGACGTCGCCGAGTCGCCCAGGCTGTGCGCGCCAACTTGCCGTTTAGTAACGCTCTGCAGAAGCCTTCCTGCCTTTTCTGACTCTGCGTACTGAACAGTTTAAACGTCCAATTCAGTTGCGTGTAATGAGGGAAGAAGATCTTTCGCCTGGTAGTCTAGGGGTTGGGCAGGTTGGATTTCGAACCTAGCCGGGTGTGTGTTTGCTTATTCACATTCACTTGCCTTTGACAAATTCGCAACTCAGTGATTTGGCTTTACCAGATGTCTTTGTGGTTCAGACTAAGCATTAAACTGTATGTTTCCATCGTCACTATCAACCTGTCGTGGGGTGCAGAATATGGATTCTGACCCCATGCTTTCCAGGCTGGCAGTTGTCGGGGATGGTCAGAAAACAACAGCAGCATGTGCAAAAACACAGACAACACGACACGAGAGCAAGGACTAAGAATTTATTGACGTCTTGTCATTTCGGTTGTGAAGTATCTTCTTACACACCCTGTTCTAGCTGTTCCATTTTTTTTAGTGTACACATTAACATAATGGCTCCCATTGAAAACTGCTAGCAGCCGCAGCACTTCAGATATTCTATAGCCTGGGGCACTGTTGCCTCAGAACAAGAACTGCCAAAGTCCAGCTAACAGAGACCCAGGAGTCCACATTACACGTATTTGCCAGGAACATGGTGATTCATACGCGCATGTTGTTGGCGGTATTGAGTGAGTGAGTTTATTAAGCAGTAGGCATATAGGCTAGCTTGTCTCGGGGTAGAGGTTGGCCTAACGGTAAAGTTAGGCCATTGTATTTAAGCACAACCCCGTAAAGGCGTGGGACAGTGGAAGTAAAACACGCAATATTAACCTTGACGTAGGTGCATCTAAGTGGGCTCTGTTACGCTACGGCCGAATTACATGCGGGAAAAGAGCCTCCCTTTCCTACCGGATATGGTGCCCTCCGGCCGGCGAGGCGAAGAACTGTATGTGGAAGGTATAAATTGTAGAATGAGAAATATTGGTTGGCTGTATATTCACGTTACTGGCCGATATTTGAATCTAGATATCTGGCAGCAGATCGGCGTAGTGGTTTCGTGTAGTGTAGTGTGATGAAGTGTAGTGTAGTGTGATGTACTGTAGTGAACAGACTGACTTTTACTACAGGCTATTTAATAAGTTAATTCTGTAGACGTCGTAAAGACAGACTGTGTGACAGTTGCTTTCCTTGACTTGTCTCTTGTCTGTAAATTATGTATTGTTAGATATTAGGCCTGCGTGTTCCTTCTTCATCTGTAATGTATTAGGTTTCCTGGCATGTTACGATTCCGAATTTATTAATTACAAATTATAAGTATTTATATAATTATAATTTTGATTATAAATTAATATATTTCCGACAGACTTTCGTAGCATTATATATTTTTAAGCCGATCCCAGTGGCCGCGCGGTCTAAGGCGTAGGTCTGCGGCCAAGTGCTTGCGGGGATCGTGGGTTCGAATCCCACCGGGGGCATGGCTGTTTGTCTCTTGTGAGTGTTTGTGTTGTCAGGTAGAGGTCTCTGCGACAGGCCGATCCCTCGTCCAGAGGAGTTCTACCGACTGTGGTGTGTGTCTGAGTGTGATCAAGTGAAAATAGACTACCTCGACACCTACTGCGATTAGGTAGAAGAGGTAAGGACTGCGAACGAACGAACGAACGAACGAACGAGCAGATTTTTAATGGGATGGCCCATCTTAAGGCCACCAACAACAACAAAGAGCTTCCATATCGCGATTGTAAACCGTTACTGGGGTGTTCGGACGGCCTTAAATCCCACTCTCCGTAAGCCGCACGGATGAGTTATACTATGATGCACAACATTTAATGTGGAGGTATAGGAATAAACTTTAGATATTTTTCCCCATGGCCCCGACGGGATTCGAACCCGCTTTCCCAGGAAGCGAGCGGCCACTGGGCTCGTCAGTAATCAGTTAGTAGGTCAATAAATCGATCTTCTCATTCTAAAGTTCATAAATAGGTTAACAAAATGCCACAGCATTATGAACTACAGTCGAATCCGGCTATAACGACATCGGTTTATGCGACACCTCGTCTATAGCGTCAGATATTCTGTGGTACAAATTAATTCCTCACTGTCAACCACAGAATAATAATTCTCGGTTATAACAACACTCGTTTATAACGACGCAAATTATTCAGTCCAATTCATGACGTTATAGCCGAGTTCAACTGTATTTGAAAACATTCCGCGTCTTCACAGTATATATATCTGGAAGGTTATTTTAATATTGTCTTCCATGTACACTGAATCTTCCATGTAGCCGCCATTACAAACATAACTGCTATAGTACTGCTGTTGCTCACAGTTACTTTGCTCTCATCACGTTTTATATATGTACTTCATTGGCGCCGTTTTATCACACCGCTTGACATAGTTTGTCCGTCGCTACGGAGAAACGCGTTGCCTCCCTCAAGTCACTTCAATATCGGCCTGAACAAAGTTCACTCATCCTGAAAATGGAAGCAGCACTACTTAACGTCTCGAAAGACCATCGTTTGAGCAGCAACCGCTGTGAAAGTCAGAAAACTTAGACCAGTTGTAATATTTGTCACATGTAGTGTCATTTAGGGTTCGTAGCTTCATTATGCCGTGTAAACAGGTTTCCCCTTTATTCATTCAAACAAATGTGTTATATTATAAGGAATAAATCACCTAATTTATTTTTATTGTATACTGAATGTCTAGGTTACGAAAGATTCATTTTCTATAAGAATTGGTCTATATTCTGTCTGCATCAGTCAGGGGCTTGTAGCAAATGGTGTAGTGAAACCAGTCTGGCTTTGCGGTGTACTTGCACACTGCCATGCACCTGTTTCCGTCTAAACTTTCATATGCTAAAATTCTCACGCGTTTTTTAATCACTGCATGTAATTTAGTTGGCGAACACAAGCTTAATGGAATATTCGCCCGAGGGTTTTAAAAAACTGTATTATATATGTAAGCTTATCATAACAGGCGGAAGCCATGGGTATAAAGTAACTTGTGCCAGATTACACAGGTAATTTTCCGCCTTCCGGTTACATTATGTAGTTATCGTAAATTCTGCCAACCTGGGGCAATTCTGATTTTATAAGTACTTTTACTCAGTGCTATTCTACGTTTCAAAGAATGCGGCGGATAGTTGCGCGAACGTACTGAACTGTGACTCAGTTAACTGGCCGTCTCTGTTTTGTTTAGTAATTGGTTGACAACCACCACATCAAATCCATTAATTTTCAGCTTCTTATTTTGTATGTGGACATAACATTCTGTCCCCATTTCTGCACCGCCGTATTATCTGATCGTACAGTTTCCTACACTGTACACTAAGTACAGATAGTTTTTGCAGACGACCTTAGCAGTGGTTTGCGCTGGGGAAAGCGCACGGTCCTTTGCTTGTGACCAGTAACCGATGTATTCCAGTTAAAAATACATTGGACTGAAGTGCAGTCGCATTTTGTGCGTGTGCGGCAACACAGCTATTTTCTATAGTGTGCTTATGATTAGAACTGTGCATAAATTTTACGTCAGCCTTATTATAAACCAGCGGTTCCCCTATGTGTGTGACCCTAAAGTAGCAAATTGTATGTGACGTGCGACCCTACCATGTAAACGGCAGTAGTCAGTGATATTTACTGTAAATGAATTAATACTAATGCCTCATCTTGAACGCTAAATAACATTGCCACTTATTAAAAAAATGAATTTTTAATGTTACTTGCCAAATCCAATATCTTTTAGGACAATCTTAAATACGCAAAACATGCAAGAAATAAATCTTTATCTAAATAACTCTAAACAAAAACTTGTGAAATACTGAACGTATGGAACGTTACATAAAACGAACAGAACCGTAATGTCAAAAATTTAGTGACTGAAAGTTTAGTACGTGTGTTATTTATTTTTAAGTAAAGCTTATGACATTACTAAAGTTGAAGTTAATACAAAAATTAAAATTGAGTAAACTGGTAATGTACTTGACATATTGGTACTTCGCATAAATTTTCTCGATCATTCTGTTTGAATTTAGAGATAAATTTTTATTTTTTCACAATTATCGAGTTCTTCACAAAATCCTTCCACGACCCTACGTCAGACCCCCCCCCCCCGCGACCCTAATTTGGGTCGCGACCTGAGTTTGGGAACCATTGTTATCAGGAAAACAGCTAACAAATGGCGACCAGGGGAAAGAAGGCCTATCAGTGACTCATGTTTTTGAGAGGATCTATATGTCTTCCACTGACCGTCGTCGCTAGTGTTAAGGGACTCTTAACTCCGCAGTGCAGGTCAGCTGCATTCCCTTGAGTAAAGGACGGTAGCTTTTTGTTGTGACCTTGGTTCAGTCACATTCAGGGTCCACCCAGCTCGAAAATTGACCAGTGCACTATCCTGTCTGAATTTTAAGCTACAGTGATTTGTCTCAGTTTTTCGGTGAGAATTCTGGAACACGGGTCCTACTTTGCAACAGCGCCCAGCCGTTTCCATCCTGCTGTTGTCACCTCACTGTTGTTATTATTTTATCACCACGATGATTATGATCCTCTTGCGTATGGCACGATGCAGTGTGGTAGATACCGACGTTTCGTAGGAATTGCTGCATACATTTTCCGTTTCGTATCCTGAAGATGTAGGTAATAATCTGCCCGAAAGATTGGTACTCATCTACTGTACACCACGCGTTAAATCCCAGAAGACAATAACCATGCTCACACCGTGTAAACTTCATGTCGTAGATTTCACCGTCTCATTCGACAGCGAATGGCTTCTGCAGTTAACGGGTTTTAATTAAGTAATTCATGAGGTACTTACAGTATTAACAATTTCAGTTTTTGACGTCAAGTATTTATTTCTCTCTCAAATGGCACTCTTGAGTATTTGGTATATATAACCACTTCAGCAGCAAAAGCAAAAGTTCTTACTCATACTTTACTTTGTAGTCTTACTGCTTACTGTTCTGAGGCGCTAAATATGAAAAGTTCAACCGCTCAAAAAGATTTATTTTACTGTTGACTGGTAGCAATAAACGTGTATGCAGTTGTGAAGGTATCATGAGATCAACGACGAAAAAAGAAACACATTCCGGCCGTAAAATACCCGACGGGAGAGTTTCAAAGGGGCTCAGTGTTTCATTATCATAAATTTCGACTACAGAGTTTATTACGTGGTGTTGAAATCCGGATAATCCTGACTCGGCTGGCTTCACTTTCTTCACGAGGATAACGGCATTACAAAATGGAGTAACAGTATCTACCAGTAGGACTGCGAGCATATTTTGCACCTGATTTTCGTCACAGTCGGAATTATACTTATCGTTAAGATAAAAGTCGTTTCGGAACCAAAAGACTAACCATTCAACTTGCCCAGTGCGTGGAAATTAGACAAGTTCTGGACAAAAGGTTAAACGAAAAGAAAAGCGACATCTCGTCTCTACCCTTACACTTAAACCGCCGCAGCCAAAAACCCATCCGACTGGATGTTAAATAAAGAAATTTCTTACTATACTAACTTTCATAGGCGTAACTTGAGGGAGAGGGCACAAGGGAGAAATTGCCTCCACCCCCAACATTTTCTCAACCTGGGAACAGTTTTTTTGTTGTTGAATTGAATAATGGCAAATAAAAAGTAGACGGAAAAAAGAAAATGAAAAATTTGCGTTTTATGGGACCAATTTTCCCGTCTTTCAAATTTGACTTCTTTGTAAAGTAAACTTCCTAGTACCCATTATCAATTCCCCCCCCCCTCGTGTTATTAACCAAGTTACGCTTATCATAACGTTCAGTTTGTCACTTTGTCACTCGCTGGTATTACAGCCCCGAATTTTATTACCGCGAAAATAAAGTCTATAATATGATACCACACTGGGCCAGTTGAATCCAGTTTCCTTTACAACAGCGATTTCTTCATGCCTGTGACCTCCACAAGCACTTGGTCTTGTAAGCACAGTCCTTCTTGAGAAGAAAACTCGGGCGATACCCTGTCTTCTGAAAAACCCGAGGGTCTATTACACTGTTTAAAACAGCCCACCCGTTGATCTTATTCTTGCCCTCTTGAATACCGTTCACACTTGCACACCTAATTCCTTTTAAATCAGTTTTAGTGTCTTCGTTCTACATGTATCTACACCTGCTGCATGCGTTGTCATTTCCCTCGTGCCTGCTGCATGCCCAGTCCACCGCATTCCGTTAGATTGGTCACCTTAGTGAGCGCAGTGTCGCAAGCTAATCTTGTGTGTAACGGCCGCAACAACTAAGCCTCTGAAGCAAGAAAGCTGACATTGCTCTCAGGTCACCGATGACAGAATCTAGTAGATCTATGATGTCACCAGACTAATGTAGCTGCAGAGATGGGTAATTAAGTCGTAGCATCAGGGAAATATCTCTTTAAATCGATCAGATTTTGCCCAAATTACTATTCTTATCATCGTCATCGTAATCATTATCATCATTATCCACGTGCCAAAATATTCACGCATTACTTCGCAGCCACTTTCATCGGGAATTTGTTTATTCTTAGAGCCAACAAAGTGTTAAGTACATACATCGGAATGCTGCCATTTGGTTGTTCTATTTTATATATGTTCGACGCTCAACTGTTTCTTCAGCCTCAGCACCTACTTCACAGAAAATGTGGCAACCGGAGTGTTGCTCACTCACACCAAGGGCAGTACGGATATACAAGGAGATCAGTCCGGCCATTGAGGGGGTGAGCATAGTTTCCAGCCTGGGGCCGACGCTGCCAGAGCCGCTAGTACGGACCCACATCGTGGACATCCTCATGCTTCAGTACGCAGTCTGGCTGGTGTACTGCCTCGGAGTTAAAAGATGCTAACGAGTACAGCCAACTGCTATGACTGGACGGAACATTCAGTTACTGGAGCGGGTCTTGTGTTACTAAGTCAGATGGATAGGTGATCGGCTAGACCAGCAGTCAATTTGCGACCGTTTGTGAGATGGATTTAGAGAGGACGCTGATGGATACGTAACTGGAGTGTCCCGAGTGGAGAGGACATACTGTAGCATAGAGTATGTATGTAGACTGAATCATGTGCCGTTATTTCGTCTTTGTGGTTAAGTCGCTTCTCGTCTTTCCTCATACGTCCACGTACGGCAGACGCTACCTGACATTAAATGGTAATGTTAGGCACGCGCTGACCACAAGCGGTGCCGTAATAAATACACGTTGTGGTGGAAGCTATCAGGTTGGGCATTATTCCCTTAGGACTTCTGACGCTGACGTACCCTACGCCGTGTTAGCAATCAAGGCAGACCAACGCCCTGACCAGGACTCCGTAGATTGATGACAGGGCTATGGAGTGTCCTGATGATAAGAACTGCCGAGATCTTCGCTACCTAGTTCTCTCGGTCCTCCCTAGTCTTCAAAATCACTACATGATCATTCAATTTTAACTTCGTGAAGTGAGTTGCCCAGAAAATACTGTGAGAAGATATTCACAGGTATTCTAGCAAGTTAATTTTTTTTTCAACTTCTTCACGCGTTTCGTCTGTCTTTAAGACTGGATGTGTTGCGCATGATTTCATACACTTTTCGCTCATGGTCCTCCCTGAGATTAAGAATCAATATTCCACACGCGTGAAGAATAACGACCAAAGTAGTTCTATTCATATCCGTTTATATTTTCTCGGCGGCGGACTTTCATGTGTGGGGACTGTCTGTCACATTATTATTTCTCACGCTTTAAATAGCGATCTGAATGTAATGTAATGTAATCTTTTGTGATGCACCACAAGGAAACAGCATTTTATCTGATTAGTATAGAGCATGTGCTGAAACGTTTCTTTAAATTACTTTTATTGCAATGTAAGGCAAAGTTTCGCCTGAGGTTAATTAAGCACCATAACACGAAAGCATATGAGGTGTGGAGGTATAGCTCCACATATCCTCAACAAAATAAAATTTACCGCTCCAGCTGTTTTGGTCGTGGGAATTATATTCGCGTTATCCACTGGGAAGGAAATTACAGTAGTTAGGCCCCATAGGGGGTATGGATCCTGTGAAGAAGAGAGAATTATCTTACCCCTAGAATCAAGACTTTGATCTCTTGGTCGTCCTGTCTGCCAGACTGATCTGTTTGGAGATGTGGTTTGTCAAAATTTCCGTTTGACGTTTCAAAGAGCTTTATATTAGTAATAAACTAACCATGATTAGGTGATACCGTGTCGCTAGTCCTGTGTTGTCGGAATTATGGGTGTCGGAAGAAAGACGTCAAAGTGGTGTGACTGAATACGGAATGTAACGGCAGTGACCAGACCTTGAAGCTGTTGTTGCTGACTGTTTAGAACTGAAATAGGATGATGAAATGAATGTTTCTCCCCCGGTTGGACCCGTTCCCAATTCCTGATTCGATGTTCTTACCTGGAACATAAACCGACCACCCAAGCTGTTAAAAAAACAGTCATCGCCTTGGTCCATGATTTTCAGAGACGTGCTAAACGATGGTGACATACCAACCGACAGGTGAAAGGTTCTTTCTTTGCCCACCGCAAACAGACGCTTTCGTCTGCCCCTTCACAAATAACGTAGAACCGCCGAGAAGCCTTTAAAAAGCTGTACAAATAGCCGTCCAATTAACATCCCATTACCGGGTTCCCCACTACAATTAGAGACGCCCAGTATCAATGATGCTTCACTTGTAAGCCTCTTTAATTTTTCATTCCCTTCCATTTCAAGTAAGGAACGCTGGAAACTTTCACAAGGGGTTCTTTGCTTTAAAGTCCTCAACTTATATAAAGTTGAGATAACTTACTTCGTTATGCAGCCAGCTTAAGACTGTTGTATCATCGGGTCCACAAATTAAACTTTGTAAATAGATGTTTGCTGTGAATACAAGAACGGCTATACCGCTGGCCATGGTAACAGGCTGCGAAGGAACAGTGTCATAAATGATATGTGGAAAATACGTAGCAGTAAAATGAAAATAATTGTAGCTCTATACCAGTGCGTGCAGCACGACACATATTGTGAACTGTACATTTCAGAAACTATATTTGCACCCATATGCAGGCCCTATTGATCAACATTTCTGTCCTATATTCGTCAGGTTCCCGACACCGGTCTCAGAAAGGAGATCGTTAAATTGCCTGTAATCAACGGACACTCTTTAATGTAGAAACCTAGGAATTTAAGCAAGCAAGCTGCTTCTTGAAAATTTCCGTCTTCTCATAGGTGACGTCTTGTATATTGTTTAATATGTGACAATTTTTCGGGCGACGTTCTACCTTCATTTTCAGGCTTGTCCACATACCCTGAAGATTGAGTCAGTAAACTCCTCCGAAAGGCTAATACACGTTTACCAGTCTACAAGGCGCCATATCCCAGAAGGCAGAAATTTTCGTCAGCACAGCTGTGCGAAACTCATATCTCGATCTCTTTCTAGTTGATTGTTTTATATTGACATGATTTTGTTCCATGTCGTACTTCCTGGAATTCACTTCAGAAACAAAGTTTTTGCAGGAAATTCGAAAAAACATGAGACCAGCAGCTGTCAAAACATGTGGCAGAAATAAAAAAAGAAACACATTTGAAAATGTATACCACGCAGTGGCAGTTTGTGTACCTAGTATGACATGTGGGCTGTATGACATTTGAGAATGTGGCAGCACTGAAGATTTAGTTTGTAGTCTTATGGATTGTGACGCCGTGTATTCGGGTAGATGTCTATAATTTTGTTAGGCATCTTGTAGTTCTGTCACATGCAGATTTGAATGTAGTCTACTTTGATTTGCCTCAAGACTTTAAAAGTGTAAACCTTCAGAACCTTAAATAATCACACAGTGACTACTGTTGTGCCTATTCCAAAGCCTCGGACGTTGTGCATTTACATGCATGACTGAAACTTTTTATTTATTAATTCATAACGTTACGTGATGTTGTGTGCGTGCGTGCTGTATGCGGGGGTGTGTGAGGCTTTGTTAAAATTTCTGGCTCCTGCACTCCGTACATGCGGTTAGGTTATATTTCAATGTTGCAATTTCGTTCAGAGTACAGTTTCTCTGATATTCATCTTAAAAGTTATTATAATGAGGTTGTTAGATTTGTATCTACGTCCTCCATGACAGGACGTTGAACTCTTTAACACCGTTTGTACAGTTTTCGATATTTCCTGTTTGTTTCGTGCCAGGTAATTGTCGGCTTAGTTTTACTGCAACTGGACTATCATCCCCTAACCTGAAATCCCCGGCCAATCACGCGAACTGCTAACTAATTTTGTCTTCATTACTCAACTGTGCGTTACGACGTGTACTGGAACTCGAATATAAAAAACTGGACCCTACCATAAAACGTAGAATTACTCATATTTGCATAATTCTATTGTCTTTAATACTATTCGCGCAAGGCATGACCGTAAGGTTGTTACCACTAATGGAACGATATGAAGTGTGACCCTTATATTCTGTTATTGTGACGGTTGTGTTGAATACCTTTGCTTGTAGGCTAATTATAGGGGCTGTAAGTCGGAAACAAAGAGACGTTTCCTGGAGAGAGGCAGTCAAGCTAATTTTCAGTGCCTGTGTTTAATGCAATCCTTATGAGTCAGGGTTCGAAAGGAAGAAACAGCTGGGTGAAGTAAGAAACGCGTGTGATATGACTTCGGCGATTCTTAGCGTGGCATTAACGTCGTGCCATTCGTTGGTGGGCTGTCGACATACTTTTATAAATTCCGAATTTCTAGGATTCAAACACAACAGTAGTTCTATGTGAAAGTAATATCACGCATTGTAAATGCATGAAATTTCTAATTAACCTTACGTGACAGCATTCTGCGGTTTTTGTAATATTTCAACAATTTGGACCCCGAAATTCATCCAAATAGTGTACCAGTATCAAAATTCAGTTATTGCCCCACAGAAGGTACGTAGCTTTATTATTACATCGGTGCTTTTCAGCTTTCTTTTCCTCGCGTACTGCTACCATAAACAAAACATATACGCGTGCAACAGGTACTAGAACTATTAATAGCATACAGTTTGTAATTTCCTAGTTTAGATTTTTAAATACCTCTTTTAAATATTTTTCGTTTCATTTAAAAACATTGAAAACAATTCTTTTAGTGCGACTAGCATCTTTAACCCTTTAAAGGCGAAACGTAATCTGTTTTATTTAAACACCCAGTTCGTACCAAGCAGTCAACACTCTCCATCCCTATTATAAAAACTAATCAACTACTGGTGTACAGGGCAAGGTCGTTGTTTGCTCTGAGATAAATCCAAACACGAAAAGGATCTCTGGGGGCAGAACGTTGAATTTTTGAACGTTAAAACTAGGGGACATAAAGTAACCAATAAGCCTTGAAAGGTCAAAATTGAATTATGAAAAAAATGATAATTCGGAAATAATTTCACGTACCACTAGGTTACCCTCCGCATATTAGCAGTGGTACGCGTACCACCGCTTGAAAAACACCGCATTAGCGAGAGCAATGGCGTCTGGAGAAATTATCGCTGTTTCCTGATAACTGTAAGAAACATATGCACTCTCGATTCCTCGGGAGAGAACCTCGGTGTCCATTGGTTGTGAGGCTGGAGGGGGGGGGGGCAGACCCATTGTGGACGTTAGGGTCTCTACCCCTGCCGGAGATCTAGTCCCGATCTGTTGGTCTTCCAACCCACAACCTAGTCGCTGCACTGAGAGCGATCCTGGCTCTGAGCTTTCTGATTCAGCACCGTCATTGAACACGGTCCATTCTTCTTCGCAATTTGCGTACGTAGTTCCATAAGGTCGTTGTTAATAATATCGTTCCTTCTCATTTTTGGTCTTGCGTATGGGGATTTTTCAAAAACATTTTCCGCCAAACTTCTGCATGAATTCCTTGTTTCTATTACCCTAATCACATCCAACTCGGTCCATCCTAACCAGGTTTCACTGCCCTAATAGTAATGTGGGAACAAAGCATATCACACCACAGAATTCCTTATTACGTAATGTATGAAAGTATCCACTTGTCTTTGAGGACAGTTCATTTTGTATAGGTTTCTAAAATATGATGTGGTTCCTTCTCACAGTAATCCATCCTGTGTAGAAAAATGGTTTGATGCATTTAAACGCCAGTTGTGACGTGTAACAGGTTACAGAGTCGTTAATTCTCACTATCCTTTAGATCTGAAGAATCGTTATATGGAAAGTGTGACACACACGCATGCACACACGCACACACCTGTCCTTCAGCCCCCACCCGCACCTGACTTCCACCCAACTGGCCTCGGCGAGAGAGAAACGCCCTCCCACGCATACGGCTGCCAGACACGCAACCGTTAAAGTGACTTAAATTACGTGGTGATGATGATGATGATGATGATGATGTACAATATCATTAAAAATTAAACTGCTGTTGTAGTGATCAAATCAAGGGGGACGAGGCTGGTTAGGGCATTTAACGCATATAAGGAAAATACGAAATTTGTTCAGAAATTGGTTTGAAACATTAAATTTCTGAAATATGACATTCATGTAAATAATATTTAAGAAGACAGGAAATGATCGTAGAGCGCTTGCATGACCACAACAACCACTGAGCATTTTTAACCTTTGTAAACACAGTAGCAACTGTAACCTTGGTAACCATTTTTAACCTTGGTAACTGAGGTAACCATAGCAACCACTAAGCATTTGTAACCTTGGTAAGCACAGTAGCTAATGTAACCATTGGCACATTTGTTAACTTGGTAACTGAGGTAACCATAGCAACCAGAAAAACTGAGGTAACGTTAGCAACCAAAGTGGTCATACAAGTGCATACTTAAGTATGTAAATAAGTGTATACTTAAGTCTTCATGTCGACTGCCTGTTGTTTTTGTTCGATTTATTAAACGTCAAATTTCTCGACAGATTTTTAGTAGAGGTCTGCAATATAAAATGTCCCGATAATCTGTCTGTCGGGAGCCGAGTTGATTCTTGTGGACAGGGTGACGGACAGACAGTCATGATAAAGCTAATAGTTGCTTTTTGCAACCTTACAAAGACGCCTAAAATTAATTTCCTACGTCACCTGAATCACATTACATCTTTATTAAAAAGACCAGGCTGTCAATTGCCCTTTAGTATTGTTAGTAATTTATTCTGTGGGCAAAATGCTAATTTTCTAACGTTCAAGCAGGTGGTGCACGTACACTAACCACTGTGTTTCGAACAGTTACAAAACTCGTTGGAATACCTAGTATGTTAGGCCTCTGAAGTATGTAATATTAAGTTTGATGTTAGGGAAATAATTTACGAAAGCACAGACTGATTTAGATTTGACATAACGGAGCTAACTACCCGGATTTGTAATCGCTGGGCGAAACTCAGGGTGCCATGACTATCACCTCGGTATACAAGTCCAAGGTCTGATGAATCACTTTGTAAACTACTGTGATTTTGTGGTGAAGAGGTGTTAGTCCCTCCGCCAAACTTCCAGGCTGGAGGACGATCTCTTGTTGGCTGTCCTTGGCTCTTTCTCCAATACAACAAGTGATTTCTTGATTAGCTCAATATGTACTATCTGCTGGAACAAATAGAGTGTTTAACCCACTTTTGGCTAATTTTACTCTATATGAACTCGTACTTCTTCCACATGAATTTAATTTTTTTGGCTTGGAAGGAGCTCTGTTTCATCTTCGAAGTTCTAGCACTAAGCAGCTGTGTCTATTTGCTTGTATTTCCATCCATTCTGTGATTTAATTGTAGTCATCTTAATGAGAGATACTAATTGACTCTTCTCATGGACTTGGTGAGAGCAACAAGGCACTGGACATGTTCAGTAACTGATCCTGAAGTTCTGAATGCCGATCGATCTTTCAAATGCACATAGCGTTTGTCAATTAAAATTGAGGAGGAAATGGAAAATTAGTGTATTTGCGTCATATATATTGTTTTCATTAATTTCAATTTTAACGTGAAAATTTTATACTAGCGTGTTAACGTACTATGCAGAATTGCGATCTGAAATGTTTTCGTTTGTTTTGGTGAGTGGATGAAAGTGGCAAGTTTTTATTATCGGGGCTTGCCATCACACTGCGTATCATCTGAACAGTACGGCGTATAAAAATGTAAATTCTGGAGATTTATGACTTTCGTTTATACATCCTTCAGATTTCTCAGTCGATCTCCTTCTGTTGCTTTAGCTCACGACATGCCTGTTCATATACCATTTGATCTAGACGTCATATATCTCCTTAAATCTGAAGGTTTCAACGTACACAGCAAAATACGTAAGATGCAAAAATATTCTTCTCTCGCGTTATGGAATCCAATGTACAGCGATCCAAAACGCAGACATATTTATGCCTCGAGTAATCTGAATCCGATGTGCCAGTGACCCAAAACGCAGACACATTTTGCCTCGAATGATTTGAATCCGAGGTCCAGCGATCCAAAAGGGAGACCCATTTTTGCCTCGACGGATTTGAATCCGAGGTGCCAGCGATCCAAAAGGGAGACACATTTTTGCCTCGACGGATTTGAACCCGAGGTGCCAGCGATCCAAAGGAGAGACACATTTTTTTCTCGAATGTTCGGAAACTGATGTGCCAGTGACCCTAAAGCACGCAGCTACCGTGTTCGCCTCTACGCAGTTATCACATCTAATTCTTCAGAGCTCTGAAATGAGAGGCTTGCAACAGAACAGAATTACTGACTTGAAGATGAAGGTTACGGACTTCTGGAATTTGACGCCGTGTGGTGTGGTTGGAGGGCACTAGTATTTCGTAAGAGCATTTTTCCTGAATCTTCCACACTAGAGATAAAGACTGCAGGTTTCTCTGATACATTAATCTCTATATACTAAGCAAAACCATGTCACATCTCAAAAGACTGCAATCTTTATATTCTTTCCTGATCCCACAAATACCCTAACCCGTACCCGTTCGTGACATCACTGGGTAACACCTTTGATGGGTGGAAGAACTGCGTAAAACTGCACAGTGTCATGACCTGAAAGGTTTGCTGCATGTGTTGTAACCTTGGCGGAACGGACTGGCGCGAGACGATGTTCAACCGGAACAAAAGACATATATGACGTCATTCAGTATGTTAACAGACGCCAGACACGGCGGACAGGAAGTGCAGTTAGTGTTTACTTCGGGCCGCCTTCGTGTGTAAGTCACTTACAGTATGCAGGGTGCTGTTGGCTGTGACCCCGCGTAGTTGGTAAAAGCGTACCGACCTCACAGACGGTTCTGCCGCCGCCATCACCCCTGATCGGGTAGTGATGACAGAGGCTGTAGGATCCTCTGAAACGTCTGCCATACTACACAGCATCACAATTCAGAAGACAGCAAACGTAATGATCGCCGCTTTGAGAATGTGAAATCTTTGCATAGCGCACACAAGAGATCACTATATGTGAGGGCTACCATACTCATCTTTTCCCCGGATATGTCGTTTTCTTGGACCCAAAAATTTCCATCCCCACATTTTTTAAATAATTTTTAGAAGTTTACGGGTTTTTTACTATTTGTTATTTCTTAAATCTTTTGCGTATTTTAAGTGTACTGAAATGCAATAATGTGTTTGTACCACTTTTTGTAAAGAAATACGTAATTATAATATTATATTAGCAATGTCCGAGTCAAAAAAATCTGTATTCTAAACCACGTCATGCACAAAAAGTTTACAAACTTTTTTTTGCAGATAACTAGTTTCGGCTTATCAATTAAGCCATCATCATACCTATGGTGTACCTGATTAGCCAAAACTAGTAACCTGCAAAAAATGTTGTAAATTTTGTTGTGCATAACGGCGGTTTAGAGTATATATATATATGTATATATATTTGACTGGAGTTCGATGGGGATGTTTTACCTGAAGGCAAAAAAAAAATATGATTTCTGCACCTGACCGTCGGAAAGTCTCGGGAAACGTCGGCACTGAGATTCGTAACAATTTGAAGTCTGTGACAAACATGCTTAAGAAACGTTTTACTTTGTTATACCTATGAAATTTAGAGAGTTACTAGCAGAGAAACGTTGAGCGGGACTTTTATTTAACCCTTTAAAGACGGAACGTAATCTGTTTTGTACAAGGACTCAGTTCGAACCGCGCAGTAAACACTCCACCTCGGTTATAAAAAACAGACCAGTTGATGTTGTATAAGTTAACATTGCTGTTTGTTCTGAGATCCATATAAAAACCTTAAAACACAATGTGAGCAACATGTAGAATTTTTGAATGTTAAACCTGATGGTACATAAATTAACCGCTAGACTTTAAAAGGTTAACAAACTTGTGACAATTTGTATGCCCTTTTTTTTAACATTTTTCGCTCAATGTCCTCTTTCTATGGTGGACAAGTGGGGAATGTCCTCGCTTATGATGGGTACGCTGTAACCTTACTGTACGCGGTACATCATCTCAATTTCGTGAAGAAATGTTCATGTTCGGTTTCTGGTTTACACTTCATGTGCTATCCATTAGCAGTACCTGCGCCTTCGGGTCCTATCATGATGGTGACGATGAGGATGATGAATATGATGATGATGGTGATGACAATAGTTGTGCATTGGATCCTACGCTGAATATGGCTTAATTCTGTCCACACACACGTACAAACGTTTTACATAAGCCCGTTTTAACATTACCCATCAGCAAGCCCGATGACTCAGACGGCAACGCGACTTGTACTGGGGAAATAACCGATTCGCGTCTCGACCGGGACACTATCCTTACTGAGGGTTTTCGTGAATTTCCTTGGGTCAGCCAGGCAAGTTAAAACACGATCGAACCTTTGCACATCCTGTCTAATTCATTTTATCATCATTATATCATCGTCATCGTCCAATCAGTGGACGCTATATAATCTCAGCGTCGTTAAACCATACCATCAAACCAATATTATAAATTTACATATCTACTCCACGATCTCTTACTAAGATTTATAAAATAAGTATACCATTTACATGTTTGTTCCGCCTTCTTTGTTTAACCTTTTAAAGCCTAGCGGTAACTTTACGTACCACCAAGTTTAACATTAAAAAATTCTACGTGGTGCCCACATTGCGTTTATGTGTTTTGTACGGATCTCAGAACAAACAGCAACTTTTGCCTTATAAAACATTAAGAGATTGGTTTTTATAACCGAAGTGGAGAGTGTTTACAGCGCGGTACGCACTGAGTCCTTATATAAAACAGATACACTTCGTCTTTAAAGGGTTAAATACTGTAGCTTGTGAAAAGTACTTCCTTTGTACGAGCCAGGGTATTTCGGTGTGACCCGTTTCTTAGCACCGTCGTCTAAATACGTTTCTGGCAGTAGACATGATCCACATCCCTTTCTGCTTAAACTTAATGAACTGGCTGTAAACAAAGAAGGGATTCAAAAGTCTATAACCTGATCGATACCCACTGTGAAAACCTGGAAATTCTTATAAATAAATGCTTCTATGAATATACCTAAGACGTTTCAGTAATACTTCAATTACGTCTTCATTGCTCTAATATAAGCTGTATCATCGTAATGCAGTGTTTAATCTTCCTCCTGTAAGTATCTGGAATGAGGACAGTGAAGTAACGCTTTGATGCAGTCTGCCTCGGTTGATGTTAATAGCACCTCATTTTGTATCATTACTAAATAAACTTTCCCATGCAGGTAACACGACATGCATCTAGAACCAAGGACATATCTGCGCAAAACTTGAGGTCTGCTGTACCGTACTTCTGTACTGGTTTGTTTTTCCCTGCAAGATTTGCTTCTCCTCCGAAATGTCATCCATTAACACCTGAAATTGGTTTGAACTTTACGAAATCATTCTGTGACTACAGACTACATGAATTTACTCTTCAGCACTTAACCTTGAAATTTCGTTCAAATATTATTAATTACGTAAGCAAAATAGCTAACATTTACAGCCATATTCCTGAATAACTTCGTAGCCTGATGGATTCGTATTACACTGCATGCAAATTCACTACTCGTACGTCTCGGATGATGCAAACGAATGATTATTCTTCTGAAAAAAACTGAGTCAATAAAGGAAGGTTTTATGATAAACCAACATTTCTGAATGTATATAGTACAGAGCAGCTACTTATTTATTTGTGAGATCTGAAAGTATATAGCATAATGCAGCTACTGCTACATATGTGAGATCTGAATATATATAGTATAATGCAGCTAAGTGTATATAGTATAATGAAGCTACTTGTTTATATGTCAGATCTGAATTTTTCACGGTGCTGACTGTGGAGGTTACTGTGTTCTGGCTTTAACATCGTGCAGTCTGGTACATAGGTACAGATATTTCGGAAAAGCCCACTGCCTCCATTTTCCATGTTGAAGGTAAATTGAAAATGGTATGGAAAGAAGTGGTCGTGGCCTAATATGCGTGGAAGAACTAAGGAAGATTACAAAGTCCTCGGTCAGGACACTTTACCCGAAACGTTGGTAAGGCATCAGACTGCGGAAGATAATAATGTTTATTACTGTCATAATTTATCATCGGATCTTGAAAACTGTTACGTGATAGGTGAAGTAACAGTTTTCATCCCTAAAGCCTTTAAAAATTGTTTTTCTTTTTGTTTTTGCAGCTCTTCCCTCTATCTCGCAAAATCGGCCAAACTCAGACCACCGCATTTTCAAGCCTCCGTCGCCACCACCTCGCCATGTTCCGTCATGAAGTTAGATCACTTGAAGGGGTCCTCTCTCAGTCTGAAGCTTTCAGGTCGTCCATGACGCCGGCTTCGTCTTTGATAGCATCTCATCACTTGTTTTGGGAACCTGCAGTCGTGCATTTGGTGGACGTGTTCAAAACTTCATTTCTGTGTGCATGGCGTTTCGTATTTTCTTTAAAATTCAGTTGTGATTTCTAAAATATTTCAGTTTTTAATCATTTTATACGATTATCAAGAAGCAACTAATCAGACTGTATGTTTCAGTGCAAAACACGTTTTCACTGAATGTACAATTATTCGAAATACAAGTATAATATACGCTTGTCTGCACGATCGTGTTATCTCCAGGCTTGCGGCCAAAATTGCTATCTACGCAGTGCGCTAATATTGTTCGGAGTGACAGTTATCTAAAAGCTAAAACTAGGTTTTTATTGACACTTAAACGTAATAATTTTACACTCTCCTAAAACTTGTATAAAATGTGGGCGTGAGAACTGATTGTATTATCACAGTATTTATAATAATAATAATAACTAAAAACTGCAGACGTCACGGCTATTAATAAGACTGTAAAATTGAAATACTGCTTGTTCTTACGACGGGAACATAGCGTAGTCACACTGTAAGAAGTCACCTACTGCGCAAGTGATCTGAGCCTCTGCGCATTGTGGCCATCAGTGTACATAATTTGTATACCTCTACATAGAAAAGCTTTATGTTGCTCACGCAAAGTTCACACACTGTTGCGCGTGAACCCACAGAGGGAATTACGAAATGGTTTTCAGATCCTAACACAAAATTAGTTCTCACCTCCCCTTCTTTATACAAGTTTTAGGAACACGTAAAATTTTTAAGTTTAAGTGTACATAGAAACTTAGTTGCAACGTTCAGATATTTGTAACCTTTAACAACACTATCGAATTTCATCGATAATAATTTGTTATTGTGTTATCAATGATGTTGTTCTGTAGACTGACACGCACATAATTGATTAAAAGTACAATACGACGCGGAAATGTGTACTTTCATACTAATCAGCATGTAAATATCTTACGTAAATAACGTGTTTTGAAGACATTAAGGAGAAGTTCAAATTTTTTATTCTTTTGAATTAAACACGTACCGAAATCACTATGTTAAAGTTCAAAAATAGAAAAGCATTACTGCCCAGAAAAAGAAATTATAATTTAAGTACAAAGGAGAATCACTTGAAGCAATGTAATGTGTTAGTTAATAATGTGCTCTGCCTCTTCTCGTAAAATATTTTGCGATTTCATTGCTTGTTCCTTACGCCTACGTTTGTCATGTTGTCTGAGTGTAGAATTTTTGCTCCCGTAAAGGGTATTGTTTGGTAACGCCTATCCCAAACCTCAGTGGTATTAATAGACGAACTTAATTGATGAAATGTTGTTTGATTGGTAGGGGAACGCTAAGTACTAGAAAGAAAAACCTTTTCCATTCACATAGACTGATATGGATATAAACCCAGCCTCTGAGAATCTGGTGCGTAACCGCCTAGCTTGACCGAATGCCGTTATCCATTGTTTACCACTCCGTCATATTTGACGTCTGATGCTATTGCATCCTTCCTAGAGATCATTAGCTGCTAATGCTGTGCAGAAAAAACGTTAATTTGTGATGCTGGTTGTCCTTTATGATCCTACCCCGAGGAGGGGTTTAGATCTAAGGCGTTGCTTGTGCCTCGAATGACAGAGGTTGAAGATTTGAATCCAGAGAGAAAGCAGCTAAAGTAAGACTTCTGTGTTCATCCCGACAAACAATGTAATCTGGGCCAAGACTGTTTTTGCTTCTGTTATTATGGATGCATTTACAATAAACAGTGTATTCTGGATTAGAATGATTTATTACTTGATTAGTGCTTTAATATCCTGCTGTTGTATCGATTCCGTTTTTAGACTTAAATTCTACCTTCTTGGGAAGAAATTAACGGTTAACACATTTGTTGCTTTGAACTTAGTCACCTGTTACTAAAGTATGTGTGGGCTTTTTGTCTTTCTCGCGACTGCCCTGGATCGCTTCGTGCCCTTGGTTTTTATTTCAGTTCTTGTGGTCCTGTTATATTTTTAGGCGTGTTCGGATACTCATCGGTCTGTCCTTCTGTCCGTCCATCTATT
The DNA here is from genome assembly GCA_013340265.1 of Coptotermes formosanus. Classification (NCBI taxonomy): domain Eukaryota; kingdom Metazoa; phylum Arthropoda; class Insecta; order Blattodea; family Rhinotermitidae; genus Coptotermes; species Coptotermes formosanus. Next base: position 426,412 of record BLKM01010328.1, on the reverse strand, counting down.
CTCGTGTGTCAGTATGGCTCCCACTGGGCGGATTTCCGTGAAATTTGACTTTGAGGAGGACTTCATGATAATCAATGTAGAAAATAAAAATGTTGTTAAAATCGGAAAAAAATTGGACACGTTACCTGAAAACCTAACTACGTTGTATTTTTTCCTGCGACATTAAATCGCCATAAAATCGCTCTCTTCGAGTGAAATAATGTCATGCTGTTAGAATAGCCGAAGAAGTATAAACATTACACGAACGCGCCACATTGGTACCTTAAACGCAGGCTGCATTGCCTAGCTTGTTCTTACTGCAGTCGCCTACATGTATTGTAGCTAGGTCAGTATGGTAGGTTGTAGGCTGTCGAGTCATGAGAATCCAAGTTGAGTGCCTTATGGAATGTGACGCACTCTCGGTTAATAAATATCTACTGTCGTTTTGAGGGGGCCGCGGTGGCGCAGTGGGTTGAGGCACTGCGCTACAAACCGGCAGGTCGCGGGTTCGATTCCCGATGGTGTCAGTGGATTTTTTCATTGGTATAATCCTGTCGGTCGCACTATGGCCCTGGGGTCGACTCAGCCTCTAACAGAAATGAGTACCAGGAATATTTCCTGGGGGGTAAACGCGGCCGGTGCGTAGGGCTGACAACCTTACCACCTTCAAGTGCCGATTGTCTAGAAATCTGGGAGCCTCGACCTCCTGGAACCCTAAGGGCCTGTCCAGGCCTGTAATGGGACTGCTTTACCTTTTTTTTACTGTCGTTTTGAACGAGTGACCTACTTCCAGATTTAAGGTAGTACAAGAAGAATGCTGTGAAGGTGGACGGAATAATTCACAAGGCATCATACAACAGAATACTTGAATTTCAATGATACAGCTGTGAGAATATCAAAGTTCGCAAGATATTAGAACAGCCCGCGCTCGGTGAGCCGTATTTTACAATTTGTTTTGCTTCGAAGTTATGCATTTTTATTTTGTTTGCAGTAGCATTTACTGGCCGAAATTTCTCTTAATACATCGTAATATCGTTTCATTTAATTTATAATAATTGAAATTTTATATCTACATCTCTTTTGAGGCGTAGGTTACGATAAGCCTACAGTTAGTTCTACTACTTTTTACGTCATTTTTGTAACTTGATTTTTACTCTTTGAATGTTACTGCCAGTGGTAATGCAGTGCCGTCATTTTCTGTTGTCGTTGCACTCCTGAAGTACATGCTGCTTCAGGACCGTGTACACAGTGACGATTCTGGTGTGAGCTTGCGCTAACTCTGGACCTTGTGCGACGAACAGCACAGAGTGTGCATTGTAGCTTTCACCATCCGAGTTGCAGCACGCATTGAGTGGTTTTGCATGTACGTGTTTATTATTTCTTGCACGAATTCGAACTGTGAGTTTTAGGTTTTTTACTGCGGAGGTATTTTGGTTTACTTCAGTGCAATATTTTTTCTCCTAGTTGATTTATATTAATGCATTTGTGTGGTGATGGCTTTAAGGACTTTATCCATCGTCCGAAGAGTAAAATATTAAAATATTAAATATTAAACTCGCAACGTTTCGGAAGTTGGTTCTGTTTCCGTCCTCAGGTGAATGGAGGGGGAGAAGAGAAGAACACCTACTCAGTTGGACCCCTTAGACAGATCTAGCCTGCCAGACTAGCTCTCTCTAGGGGCCCAACTGATTAGGTGTAAGGCTAGCTCTGTCTAAGGGGCCCAACTGAGTAGGTGTTGTTCTTTTCTCCCCCTCCATTCACCTGAGGACGGAAACAGAACGAGCTTCCGAAACGTTGTGATTTTAATTTTTAATATTTAATATTTTAACATTTTACTCTTCGGACGACGGATAAAGTCCTTAAAGCCATCACCACACAATATTATACACCATCGTCAAAACCTTTTAGAATTAATGCATTTGTTTATAAAAAATTGTTATGCCATGGCGAATTCAGTATTTTCCGTCTGCAGTTCATTCAGCACTACTGGAAACTTCGATCATCTGACGTCTTTCTGAATAATGAAGCATCCATCGCCGTCTTACTTCGCAAGGTAACAAATTGCTCACAAAATGCACTTCTTCGAACAAAATCAAGATTTGACAGTTCTTACACAATGAGGAATTTGTAGGGGTAAAAATGTAAATCAGAATGAAGTATCCACCGGAGCGATCTGCTTTCTATATTGAGGGCAACTGAATGTCTACGAGCTGATAATGTGGGGCTACGACCAATAGCAGCTCTTACTCTTCGAACGTTCTCCTGTGTCCGCACAGTTCTAACTCTGCCTCCTGGTTTTTTATTTGCTACAGAAGCCGTGGTTCGAAAGTTCTGTACCCATTTCTTGACACTGCTGCGATCGGGAACCGTTGGTGTTTCCCAGTGTTAAAATGTCTTCAGAATATTCGTTGCGTTGGTATCAGAGTCGTTATTTTTGCAGAACGTCTCTACGACGAAAGCACGGTGTACTGCCGACCACTGATCCATGTTCACTAAATGGCGTCCCTAGCTGAACACTCTAGCACAGTTAGTTTCATCCCTTTTCTGGGGCCGCCTGAGTGTTACGTAAATCAAAGTGATGAATGCACTCTGCCCCACCCTGTATTTTAGTGCATGTTGTAATTATACTTATATAAGAATTTAATTAAACTAAGGCTACATTGCTTGATAAAGAAATTGTTATATTATTTTAGTACGTAGTTGTAATAAGGGATTTCTCATTAAATTAAGTCAACTTTATTTCAAACACTTTTCTGCGACCTGAAGCAAATGTCTTCCGCAACTGCGCTGTGCTCATGCATGAGTTATGTGCCATGGACCAAAAAGGATATTATACTTTCTGGTCGGGGACCAGAACTGATATGCCCGGATCGCTCTGTCTGGAGAACTCGCTTTGGAAGAGGGTATGGACCTATCGTATGATACACTACGTGGTGGTGGTGATGATGATGATGATGATGATGATTATATATTGTGACACTGAAAAAGGAAGTAATCTATATACCGAGCGAAGGACGGGTACTTTTTCCAGTACAGTATAGTACAAATATCTATGTCTATACGTTCTGGTCCCCTGAAACATGTATCACAGAAATCGGTCTAAAATGTAGCATCGAATAATAGAATTTGTGTTTTTTTAAATGTATGTGCACGTTCCACTTATCGAGGCCTGAAGTTGTTCTACCTGTTACTGTGAAAATGCCCACTAATTTCAATAAAATTACTACCTCGGGCGACGGCATCAGATACTGATTCACAGTACAAAAGAAAAATAACACAAAATGGTGGGTCTGCTGAACAAGAGAGATCAATTTATTTATCCTTGTGGCAAATACAAAAATTTACTAAGTTTTGAAGAATTGTCACTTAGGCTAAACCAGCAAGAGAAAAAAATAATACAACATGTCAACGTCTTACAATGGCATTATTATGTGGATTGTGTGGCCTAGCAACCAGCTGGCGTTTCTAACCAACACTCGTTAGCTGCGGTTATTCTATTGCAAAACACTAGCGTCACCTGCCCTTCAAATTATTCCACGAGGCCAATTCATGTCGGCCACATGCTTCCTTCCTAACATGGCGGTCCGCGCTTCTCCTTCTACATGTCCGTTATGCGAACCCCGAGGGCAGCGGTGGGCCTGCGTCTCTGTGTTAAGATATGGCACATTTTGAAGTAGTTTTAAAGCATTACGCTAAAGCGTGTAGTTTTTTTTAGGTAAGAATCAAGCATTTGGCAGAACCTGCCACTTTCATCTTCGTAGTGGTAAATGCATGTTAGAGAAATATGCTGATATGAATTGCATAAAACTGGGTCAGGGCCGTGTTCAGTGAAGACTTTTTTAAAATTTTAAAATTCCAGGTACTGCTCTCATAAAATAAGTAATTTTCGTAATTTTAGCCGTATATAAATGGATATGAAAGCTTCATAGCTCAGAGCAATACAAAACTGTAGCCAAAACTGTGTCTTTTCGCCTTAGTTTCGTAAGTACAAGGGCCGACTATATTTTGTCTTCAGTTGAATAGAAAGTAACTTCTTGTCACCACTTCGTGTCAGTTTAATCTTTACTCCCATTTTTATCCGGTAGGTCAATTGCATCCATGTATTTGTATGTATGTTACGTGTTCTGTTGAATTATTGAAGTTAATCAAATGAATAGCCCGATCAAAGCGGCAGAACCCTGTTTTACAAAGCAGTTATTGAAACAAATGTCGGACATTTTCATGTGCTGGTCGTTGAATTCCCTCCTAAATTACAACAAAAATACACTGCTGCTGTGGGTGCTTTACCTGTCGCTGTGCCTCTGACTGTTTTCCATACATTATTTCAGTCCTTCCACACGAAGTAGCATGAGCATCCTTATCCTTCAGATTCACTCTCCATTCTTTACTCGTGTCTGTAGAAAAGAGGTCAAGTTTTTTCTCCCGTTTCTCGTCATGACAGACAGAAGCCATGAACACGTCTTCGTAAGGGATATTTCTCCTATCTTTTGTCAGCTAAAAAGAAAGAGCAAAAGAGGAAAGTTTGATATACGTCCAAACAATTTAGCATGCACCAGTATCCCTGATAAAACTTCTCAGAAGATTGATGCAGTATACGATATTAGGGGAATGGGACCCTCTATGTGTGTGTTTGTTTTTAAACTACACTAGTGTTCAACACTGTCACTTACGCGATTGTGCAGAAACAGCATATAGGCCTAAGTAAGCAAAGATGAAAGTGATTTTGTAGAAATTAATGACACAAACATTTTGTGTTCTATTTGTTACATTATGCTCCCTCGAATTGTTAAAGCCCTAACTGTCACTGAAGGGGGCGTGTGGTCGCGCAGTTGATTGAGGCACTCCGATACAAGCTGGAAGGTCGCGGCTTCGATTCCCGGTGGGGTTCTTGGGATTTTTCATTGACTTAATCCTTCCGGCCGCGCTACGGCCCTGGGGTCGACCCAGCTTCTAACAGAAATTAGTACCAGGGTTATCTTCCAGGAGTAAAGGCGGGCGGTGCATAGTGCTGACGATTTTGCCACCTTCATGTGCCGACTGTCTAGAAATTCTGGGAGCCTCAACCAAGAGACCATCCAGGCCTGTAAAGAGATAGCTTGACCTGAACTGTCTTTAAGACACGCGATATTTGTGTTTTACCTCATTATTACTGATTCTGATTTATTGTAGGCATGTATGTAAAATTCTGTTTACTTAACTTCTGTGAATATAGACAATAAACACAACCACAATTTCAGTCGATGCGTGTATGTTTTCACTGCAACTTATAACTCTATACATGTGTAGCTGCTTTCTGATCATCTTCAGGCAAGTTCGGTTACCAAAATTAAGTAGTACACATAATAGTAACTGTCACACTGCCTTCGGCTGTGAGGTTTTTAATAAAATATATTCAGATATTGTGATGTTAAATATATTTAAAATGTTATTACAGTATGTGTCTAGATCTCAGTATTGGTAAAATTTAATTTTGGTAACTGGTACCTGTCTGAAGATAACAGGAAATTGTCACAACATGCAGTAAGTTCTGACATTTTAGTGTCGTCTGGAAGAGCTGTATTTGTTGCAGATTTGTGTTACTGAAGCACAACGGCATGTCACTTCTGAAGATTAGCTTATATAAAGCTAACAGCATTTACAGATCTGTCGTTATGTACGTATGTTAGCACTTACGGTTGTAAGCAAAACGCAGCTGCGATAGACGTCAGTAGGGGATATGCTTGACTCTGGGTTTCGCCTTTGCGGAAAATTTCTTACGTTACCAAAGTAGCACCGCGTGGTGCATATTGTTATTCTGTCAAGAGAACTTTTCAAGTTGTTGAGGTTAGGCGCTTTTGACAAGGTTATTTTTATAAGCAAATAATGCCACGCGCGCACTGACATTGTTTTTTGAAGCTAAAAATTGAAAAAGTGTCGCTAAACGCGGAAATTTCCCGCTTGTTTTCCAGCAGGCGTTTTATTAATTTTAATGAACATTACAGGCATGAACTTTGTATTGTTTACACTGTGCGTTTTCATCTTGGAATACTTCGCCACAAACAACAAACGTCATCACAGGACAACACCATCAAACCTGTCTGTAGACGTTTGTACGCATACCCCACATTACGTACCTTCACACACGCCAGCGATTGGCTATATGAAGGATGTCCAAGTGAAATTATAGAATGAAATACGCACATGAAGATTTGGACAAGTGCTGCACAATAAGGTGGCACCTCTAGGTTTTAACTTTGTGTTTATTTTAACTACCATTCTTAAGGATTCGAATGTGCAATGTCAGTATACTGTGAGTTTGACTTCTAGTGTGTGTTTTTAACGCATGGACGGCTAAATGGACTTATACACCAGTGAAGACCCCCTGAGGATGACGATTTTCTCGTCGGAACGTATGTAGGGGTTTTTACACTTTTTCATATAAACTGTTTCGATAATGCATTAGTTGGTGTTTATTAGTTCATTACAGGCATGGATTTACATAGCCTGTTACAGCTGACACACACGATTTGCATTCCAAGTCGATACACATTGCATCAAGAAACTTTCCACATAATGGTTTTAGTTACGCCTACAAATTATACTGATATTTTGTGACACGAAATGCCGTTCTTGCAGATGATCTGGCTTTCATTTATAAATAAAATTTGTAGTGGTTGGATGCCGGCCCCGCTGGCCGTGCGGTCTAAGGCGTAGTTTTGCAGCCTCTTGATTGGTGGGATCTCGCGTTCGAATCCGGCTGAGGGCTTGGATGTTCGTCTGTTGTTTATGTTGTGTGTTGTGTAGGTAGCGGACTCTCGGACGGGCTGGTCACTCGTTCAGAGGAGTCCTACCGGGAGTGCATGTCTAACTGTGTGTGATCTACGAACCTCCAGAATGAGAAGGCCTAGGCCCGAGTTTGGCTGTTGCGCCACAAAAAGAAACTGGGTAAGGAAGAATCAAATCCAAATCTGCATCTAGTGTTTATCCCCAACAGCAAATTTAATCGAGATTAGTATTTCAGGCTTCCGCCCCGATGTTGATGAGAAATGCGCTCTTCTGGGGTATTACGCAGCGTCGAATGGTAATCCTTCGCCGACGTTTCGGGACAATGTATCAGTCCCACCTTCAAGGGTCAAGAAGACCAAGAAAAGAAGTCCAAGTCTTCTTGGAATTCTTGACCGTTGAAGATGGGACCGATATGTTGTCCCGAAACGGCGGTAAATGATTACTATTCGACGCTGCATATTAAGCCAGAAGAGCGCATTTCTTTCCGAGATTATTTTGGGAGTGTCAGAAATACACAACGTGATGACTACAGATGGTAGAGTGGCTTATATTAACTTAACCCTTTAAAGACGAAGCGTATCTATTTTATATAACGACTCAGTGCGTACCGCGCTGTAAACACTGTCCACTTCGGTTATAAAAAACTGTCTCTTAACGTTTTATAAGGCAAAAGCTGCTGTTTGTTCTGAGATCCGTACAAAACACATAAACGCAATGTCGGCACCACTTAGAATTTTTTCATGTTAAACCTGGTCTTATGTAAAGTTACCGCTAGGCTTTAAAAGATTAATTGTTGTTACAGCACTGTGGAATAATGAGGTACCAATTCCATCTACCTTTAAATGGCCTTTGGGAGAGCAGCTGGTATAAGAAATCAGCCTTCCAAAGAGTCTGTAAGCCAGTATGTTGTCCATTGGAACACCGATTTGAGGCTTTCACAGCGGCTGTGTGGAAATGCAGAATTTTATGTTTGTAATGGCGCCGTAAGAAGTTGCCACAGTTTTGGAGGGTCCTCTCTTCTATCAGTCGCCCGCGTTCTGAGTGATCACTGTCCTGTAATCCTACATGTCGAATCTGACCATATTCACATCCCAGTGACTGCCATCCTGAAAACTGAAGCAGCAAACAGCCCACATGCGCACTTTACCACATCCAAGAGACAGGATCAGCTTCAAGCGAATTAATTAGTAAATCAGTCAATCAGCTTGGCGCTTAATCATCCATGTAGTTGTCGAAGCTCGAAGTTGTCAAGTTCTAGCTGCGAAGCAGAAGTACAGCAAATGCACAGTAGGCGACGCAGTTACAAAACCATTTGTTGTGAACCAGTGGCAGTAAAATATAATTACTGTCAATGTAATTATTTTCGGTACTTTTTAACGTCAAACGTCATTGTCATTTGTTTTGACAGTTACACTGTAAATTTACGTTAATGTATTCGGAATTCAATTCGCTTTGACACCGCTATCCACTCGCTAAATTGCATGAACATGAAAATTGTTTGTAAAAGTTTCCACCAAATTATTCATAATAAAATTGTGCATTTATTGGACTTGCTCGGTGGTTGGGGTTAGGGCGGGGGAGGGTTAGTAAATGGGTTTGTTCTGTAAGCATGTCCTTACGGCCACTTTACTTGTATTTGTTTGCCAGTCCACACGTACGTCTGTATTGCCATGCCATTCGTTTCTTTAAACTTTTATCGGATTCGACTAAATCTGAGACGAGTAACGGCTGCAAAAATACGTTTATCAAACCTAAATTGTGGCAGTTGTTGTCAGTTGCAACGGCAGTTTGCTTAAAGATATAAATTCATTTCTATGTCTGTCTCAAGCAACCAATTAATATTGGATCATATTGTTGGTATGATGCTTCGTCAAGTACAAGGGAAACTCTGCGGTATTGGATATCGAGATATTTGCATTAATCCCGTACCATCCTGTTCCATATACTTTATATCGTCATCGTGACTGTTTGTGAACATTAATACGAGACCCAAAGTGGGGTAATGAACTGTGATCTTGATTGTAGTGGGGGATGCAGTCTTCTTGGCGGGTTCTTGTAAACACAACATTGAGCTTTCTGTGCCATAAGGGCGCGGAATTTCTTGAACGTTAGCTCCTCAAGAAGAACCGTGTTGCATGAAATTGTTTCTTTGTTTATTTGTTTTTTGTCTATCCGTCCGTCCGTCCGTACGTCCGTCCGTCTGTCTGTCTCTGTCTGTCTGTCTGTCTGTCTGTCTGTCTGTCTGTCTGTCTGACTGACTGTCTGTCTCTCTGTCTGTCTCTCTGGATATTGAATCCACTGATATCAGAATTCAGCATTGGTACAAATCAAGACGGACAAGTGTGTGTTTGCTCAAGTGAGGAATATCGTGAGGTCAGGACGTAAAAAGGGCTAATTTTAGAGTTCAGGAGGACGATGAAAAGTCCAGTGAAGCATACGTGCACAACCATTTCCATCACATACGGATTTAGACATTCAGCTTCAGAATCGAGCCGCCATTTGAATGTAGTTTCAGCTGGCAGAAGTTGGCTTACGTATTAGGATAATATTAAAATGGACTTTTAGAGTAACCTGATGAGAGGGTATGGACTGGATTTATGTGGCTCGAAAAGGAACCAATGGCGGGCTGTTTTAAATGCGATAATGAAATTTCAGGGTCCATTAAATACGAAGAATTCTTGACTTGCTAAAAGAAAAACTTAGCTTATCAGAGAAGACGGTGCTCTCTAAATGCAGTTAATTAACTAGTCAAATACTTACCTTAAGCATACGCTGGCATTTCTCTAAGTGTCAGTCTCCTGGGGTGTATGCCATTGAATGTGAACTGCAGAAGTAACAAATCAGTGCTGTGGATTCCAATCGTACCTTAACCTTCACCGGAAAACAAACTAGAATTATTGTAGTTTTATCATTTTAGCTACACAAATATCGAGACATACGTTCAAATAGACCACGATCACCTCCTTCCATGTTCATATCTACTCATCATACTCGACGTCTATAGTCTACGCAGTAGAAACAGCGTCGTTGAGTATCCCATTGCAGCATCGTTGTATAGCCAAGTAATCAGTGAAACAGACATAACTGCATAAGTTATATGTTTATTTATTTATAATTAAATCCTGGCGGACTGAGAAAACCAATTTTATACGACACGTACGTAAGTTAATGACAGTTACGTGAGAGGGAAATATAGAAAATGTAAAGACCAAAATATAGGCGTTCAGTAGTATAATTCTTCCTGTTTTCTGTAGGTGTGAAATTTGGTCTTTCACGTTAAGGGAGAAACGTAGGCGGAGGGTGTTCGAGAATAGGGTGCTGAGGAAAACGTTTGGGCCTACGTATGTAATATGCGTTCCTTTATGTCCCTAAGCGTACTACATGCCACACCTATCTGCTTGCTTTGAGGGCACGCGATGGCGCAGTTGGTTTCAGGCACTGCGTTACAAATCGGAAGGTCGCGGGTTCGATTCTCGATGGTGACATAATCCTTTCGGTCGCACTGTGGCCCTGGGGTCGACTCAGCCTCTAACAGAAATGAGTATCAGGAATATTTCCTGAGGGGTAAGCGCGGCCGGTGCGTAGGGCTGACAACCTTACCACCTTCAAGTGCCGATTGTCTAGAAATCTGGGAGCCTCAACCTCCTGGAACCCTGTGGGCCTGTCCAGACCTGTAACGGGATTGCTTTGCCTTTTCTGTCTCCTTGCTTTATTTAAAGTAGCTGTGTCATTCTCAATAGGTCTAATAATGCATGTGTGTCTGTCTGTCTGTATGTATGTACGTATGTATGTATGTATGTATGTATGCATGTATGTATTTATATGTGTGTATTTTATGTATGTAGCAGGTCGTGGGTTCGATTCCCGATGGTGTCATTGGATTTTTTCATTGGTATAATCCTGTCGGTCGCACAATGGCCAGCCTCTAACAGAATTGAGTACCAGGAATATTTCCTGGGGGGTAAACGCGGCCGGTGCGTAGGTCTGACAACCTTACCACCTTCATGTGCCGATTGTCTAGAAATCTGGGAGCCTCGACCTCCTGGAACCCTCAGGGCCTGTCCAGGCCTGTACTGGGATTGCTTTACTTTTATGTATGTATGTATGTATGTATGTATGTATGTATGTATGTATGTATGTATTCTAACCTTTCCCTCTGCGTGGAGGTATTTTGTTGATATGTGGCTTAAATACCTATCGTCTGAAGATCACTTCGTTAAGCACCCACCCTTGACTGTGTTACTTCTGTCTGCCTGCCTCCATAATCTGTCCCAATTCCCTTATCAAGTCACAATATCCACAGCAGCAAACATGAACCCAGAGCGGCAGAAATAAGAAGTCTGTGATAGAGACGAATTGTTTGTACAGGAACAGACAAGCAAACAGACAGAATCCCCAGAATCTTTATTGTTTCGCACAGCACGTGTCATCAGATTTCACGTGGAGTACAAGTCACGTGATCATGTGTTGGTGGCGTCTGTTTATATGCTTTGGATAGCGCAAAAAAATGCTTTAAGACCTTTTCTTGTATACAGTACTAGTCCGTATCCGCTGAAAGCACACGAATTCTTTGCGAGAGTGCATCAGTGAACATGTGTGACTACAAGGCACGTGGGGACAAGAAACTTATGCTGTGTGTTCTGGAATATGTACAAAAGTGACTTAAGAAACAGAGAGCAGAGTAATAACACATGAGGCAGGCAATCGTATAAATATTTAATTATTTTAATTTGAGCGCTTCCATCAGAACTGTTCGTAATTTCATCCGAGTGCTTTATGGCGAGCATTGCTCTTCGAGTGGTTAGCGTCTCTGCTTCCTGTTCGGCTGCCTGACGTTCACTTTCACGTTCGAACGCCTATCATTGTGTTTTAATCAATCTAGAACAGATATAACAACCTTCTAAGTGCAACATTCATAAAACTTCGTGTTTCTTATGTTAGTGCGACATATTTGGTCTCAAAATATTTATCGAGGATGCCAAATATCAGAAAGTTACTGTAAGTTCCAAATTTCAAACAAATGTGATAAAAGTCGTTTAAAGCACAGTGGCTGTACCACCCCAGTTAACATGACAGAGTTTTTCATTTGCTTCTCCACAGAGGTTATTTGTGTGTGAAAATAAACAGGGATTATTTCCGTCAACAACATTAACCGATTGATCTCGATCATGGAGACACTGTGTAATGTAGAAACTGAAATTTTATTTATCATATACATTAATTTTAGTCTTTAAAATGTTAACTCAAATTCTGTTGAGGGGGATAGTGCCTTAGATGTTGACCCGACTTTAACCCTTTAAAGACGGAACGTATCTGTTTTATGTAAGGACTCAGTGCGTACCGCGCTGTAAACACTCTCCACTTCGGTTATAAAAACCACTGTCTTACTGTTTTATAAGGCAAAAGTTGCTGTTTGTTCTGAGATCTGTACAAAACACATAAACGCAATGTGGGCACCACGTAGAATTTTTTAATGTGAAACCTGGTCGTATGTGAATTTACCGCTAGGCTTTAAAAGGTTAAACCCAATCTCTAGCTTAATACACACACACACACACACACACACACACACACACACAAAACCCAATAAATACACTCGATTTCTTTTTGCTTCTGGACGTCACATGTCCACCAAGACATATGTTGTGTTTTAACAGTTGGGCAGAAGACTTCTAACATTGTACTGTACGTTGTTGCCAGGTTGCCATACATTATTATTATCATTATTCTCCTTGAAAGTGTCCAGACGGGCTTTGGGGCCCAGCCAGCCTCCTTTTCAATCTGCACAAAGGGCTCCCTCCCCGGGTGTAAAGCACCCGGAGGGTGAAGCGGACCACTCACCTCCGCATAGTGCCGAGTTTAAGAATGAATTATGCTATGCCTCCTCCCTCTGCGCCTTTATGGCGTGAACAGAGCCAGCTTTATCCTCAGTTTACACGCTTTCTGTTATAGCAGACAGCTACAATAGTTTTAAACTTCTCTGTATCATTAAATCTTTATAAAATATGTTGTATTTAAAGTTCGTCTTTGTATTACATAATGTAACTTTTGTATGTCGGTTGTCTTAAAAGTTGTATATTCTTAATGGAAATTTTAATTGTAGACTTCATTCGTGTACAGGGATTAAAATGTAGAACACTGCAAGCGAAGGAAATGAAATTTTGAGAGGTCTTACATGTGAGTAAAGTGGAAACAGTTTACTTTGGATAAATAATATTAAAGTAAAGCAGGGCTTCATGGTCCGTACTCCTCTCAGGGCTGTGGAGTCGGTACAAAAAACTCCGACTCCGACTCCTCGATCTTTAAAACTCCAACTCCGACTCGTTCATAAAAGCTCAATATGTATTAATAACGGTAAACCTATAAGACATTTTATCACCACCACGTGTATCATCAGGCTACTTTTTTTAATTATGGCCTATATTTAAGCATAAGTCTAATGGTTACTGTAGCTATCAGGGCTTTAGAGTTTGAGCATCTAGTTAAGATTTTAGACTGAGGTCGGAGTCGGAGTCGGTACATTTTTACCGACTCCGGCTCCGACTCTGACTCCGACTCCACCTAAAATTCCTTCAGACTCCGACTCCGACTCCACAGCCCTGAATCCTCCACAGATATTATGCTTCAAATCCAGGAGGATGAGATGTGCAGGGCATGGATCACGTAATGGGAGAGGAGAAATGCTTACAGGGTTTTGGTGAGCAAATCTGAAGGAAGACTAGGTCTAAATGGTAGTATAAGATTAAAAAGTTCTTAAGGAAATAGAGTGGTAGGGCGTATACTGAATTCATGTTGCTCGGGATAGTTAAAGGTGGCTCGCCTTGAGACCATGGTAGTGAGCCTTTCGGGTCCGTCACATACGCGAAATTTCTGGAGTGGCTGAGGAAATTTTAGCTTCTCATGCAGGTCTCCGCTGCATAGAGTTAGTTGGATGGATGTAATATTTAAGTCAAAATTATGTGTGTATTTCTTACTTAAAAGCCTACATTAATAATAATAATAATAATAATAATAATAATAATAACCGTGTTGAACAAATAAATTATTTGCTACAGGCACGAAGGCCAGTTTTAGTTCTTTCTACATAGACATGCATAGATTTTTAGCCGCCTTGCCCATACTTCCAGACCCCGTCCGGCCCAATGGATATTGTGGACTCTACCTGCGGAAGTAAAAAGTTTGAAGCATGAAACCGGTCACTCTTCTGTACGTAGTACGTAGTTGGAGGAGACTGTGCGGTCTTCTGCTTCGATTCTCCATATAAGCCTTTCACTGCATCGTGAGCAGTCACAAGGAACCTTATCCCTTCTTGTTTTAATGTAATTAAACAATCTGTAATCTATAATAGAAGACTGTTGATCATTAGCATCAGTTGGTATTTGATTTGCTAGCAGAGGTCGTGGTTACTCTGTATGTCTGGCAGGAGACTTTAATCGTCCTACGGCCTTCACATATTCGACACTTACATACTTTCACCTATCAGACACTCTGAGTGTTTAATGGATGGTGTTAATCACCACATCGCGACAGTGTTTCATTTCATCATGACATACTTCCCGATGAATTTTATACTAACGTTAGGAATTTGTTATTATTATTATTATGATTATTATTAGTAGTAGTAATATTAGTATTAGTATTACATTATCTACTTTATGCAACAGTGTTTTCTAGGGTGTACAGTGTCGCAGCTATTCTGCGCGTACTGTTAATGGTGCATATAACGCTGTTTTCAATATCAAACTTCTTTGTGCTTCTACATTAGCACTTTCCGCAGTACGTGTGCTGTGCCCAGTATAGCTGTTTTCTGTAGTTCCTTGATATCGTGCTTTCCTGGTATAGAGTTCAAGTCTGTTCTGAAGGAGTACTATTATTATTATTGCTATTATTATTATTATCATCATCATCATCATCACTATTATTATTAATTTACAGCTGTTTAGCTGGTTTTCAACGAGTACGGGTCACTCATCCGTACTTTGTACTCATTAATTAGCTAAAAACTTTTGTAACTGTACAGAAAGCGTTAAGTTTATTTTTTCGGTTTAGTTTAATATATTAGTCAAGTATACATAATATTACAGTATAATACATGTGATAATGCGCCTACTGACACCAGGTTTTTTTGCAATGCGCAGCCCATTCGACCCTAATAATTAGAGAGAAAAGATATCGCTAATCTACTTGCACTAGGCTGGTAATTACCAGGGTTGTGGAGTCGGTACGCAAAAGCTGCGACTCCGACTCCGACTCCGACTCCTCGATTTTTAAAACTCCGACTCGGACTCGTTCATAAAAGCTCAATATGCATTAATAACGGTAAACCTATAAGACATTTCATCGCCACCACGTGAGTCTTCAGGCTACTTTTTTGACTTATAACCTATATTTAAGGATAAGTCTAATGGCTATTTTAGCTATCAGGGCTCTGGAGTTGGAGTATCTAGTTAAGATTTTAGATTGAGGTCGGAGTCGGAGTCGGTACATTTTTACCGACTTCGACTCCACCTAAAATTCCTTCCGACTCCGACTCCACAGCCCAGGTAATTACATCCCTTATAATACAACATGTCTACGCGACGGGCCGATCCCTTATCCAGAGGAGTACTACAGACTGTGGTGTGTGTCTGAGTGTGATCAAGTGAAGATAAACAACCTCGACACCTACTATGACTAGGTAGAAGAAGTCTCGTGTGGTGCTCCGACTTAAAAATGACTTTATATAAAAATATGCCTAATTGCCTCAGAGGAAGTGTTAAGTATTACTGCTTTCTGCGTGAGAATATATAGACCGTATTATTATTATTATCATTATTATTATTATTACGTTATGTCTTTATGCAGGGTATTCACACTTATATACCTGAAACAAACCATGTGTCTAGGGTGTACAGTGTCGCAGCTAATCTGTGCGTACTGTTAATGTTGCATGTAACGCTGTCTTCAGTATTAAACTCTTTTGTGTTTCTACATTAGTACTTTCCGTAGTGTGTGTGCTGTGCCCAATACAGCTGTTTTCTGTAGTTCCTTGACTCCGTGCTTTCCCGGTATGCTGCTCAAGTATTTTCTTACGGATTTTGAAATGGTTCCAGTTGCCCCTATTATTACTGGGGTCACCTTTGTTTTTACTCTCCACATGGGCTGTATTTCTATTATGAGGTCTTTATATTTTAGAATCTTCTCGGCTTCTTTCTTTATCATATTTCTGTCTCCCAGGATTGCTGCATCAATTAGCATACATGTTCCACCTTCGTTGTCCTGGATTTATTATTATTATTATTATTATTATTATTATTATTACTCGTCCTGAATAAAGACTATGCGTCACACGTTTTCACTCCGTCAGGAAGTTGACTAGTTTAAAAAAAGGCGCTGTCTTTTATGTCGGTCTTGACACTTTCCTTGTGTATTCTTTCCTCGCCAGAGTGAGCCTAAGCACGTGTGCACTGCTGGAAGATTTTTTTTGTTTTATTTATTAACAGCTACAATAAACTTTACTGAGGAGTCGGCAGCTCCTGCAGAGCCTTCCCATTAACAAGTGTTCAGCAAATGTACTTTCGAAGCGGTTTCGCATGTTTAATTATAAAGAATACATAATAAAGTACGCCAAACCTACGTTACAGTCTGGCAGCCACTTTATGGTCTGACACTCTGGCACGTTTTTTTACAGTGTATTCGCATCTTATCATAAGAAAGGAGAAAAGGGGTTTGCGATCATTAGCAATGTATCTAACCACCCTAGTGGACAATCAGAGAGATCTAATTTTACAAAATAAATGTAAAAAATGAACGAGAAATTCACTGAAGATGGCCGGAGACTTTATTACATGGGAGACCGCAAAAGCCTATAGGGTCTTGTAGCAGACATGTAGTTCACGCACCTGGTTAGCGTGGCGAGGAAGTACCTAGGGATAGTTTCACAACGATTTTTTCTTCAATCGTGATGTTTAAAATCTTTGTTACTGACATAATGTGTCAAAATTAAAAGCCAAGGGTTGTTGGTCCGTGTCTCATTTGTAGTCCCGTATATTACTTTCAGCGAACAGGACGTTGGGTGGACCACAGAGCTGGCCGGGACACTTGGTGAAGAGAAAAATAACTTACCCCTCCCAGGAATCAAACATCGATTCCTCCCTCGATTTTCCCGTCTCTATACGGACTGAGCTACCACAGCACCCGTAAATGGAAAGGTCATAAGAAAACATACGGTAACTGTCTGATGAGTATGGCGCCATATATTCTGGTAGACGTGTAACAATGTTCCAGGGTAACTTGCTTTTGTCACCGGATCAGCAGTTTTTTCTGTAGAAATTCAGTACATATCCACCAAACTGCACTGCGTCACGTCACAGAGGATTATCCGCATATTCACTACCGTGAGATTTGTGAATTTGAAAATCGGAGAGTGCTCTTCATCGATGTGAGTTGTATATATCCATTATGTTCATGGTTTTCCAAAGGATTGAAGTATGTGCAGGCAGATTACCCGCATTGCATTTATGCCAGAGTAATTTCCGTACTTGTTAGGCGTTGAAACATTTAGTGAAAACAAATCTGAGGTCAGACTTGAAGTAAAAGCATGATATTTTTGTTGCTATAGATAATGCAGATCTATCCTTTTACGATAAAAGCGTGCCTATAAATGCGAAGAGGCTTTTGCAAGTGTCAGATGACTGGAAGCTGCCTGCAGTAGAATATTTTTTTAGAATTTCAAACCACTAATTGAAATTTAATTAGACAGCTCGGTTAGTGTGACGCCTCGGCAAATGATAACGGCTTCTGTGAAACATACTGCTTTGCAACCAGTGAACTGTGGTCCGGCAGCGGCTGTGGTCGTTCATGTGCTATGGAATTTGTCGATGGTTTACGACGGACAAGTACTGTACAAGCCTGCATCTCAAGCCGGCAAATAATGTACAACCCTCTATCTTAAAGCGGCAAGTAACTTGCAAGCCTGTATTACAACTGGCAAATAACGCACAAGTCTGTATCTTAGAACGGGCATATAACGTAAAGCCTGTATCTTACAACGGGCAAATAATGTACTCGTACAATCGTGTGTCTTAAACTGGCAAATAGCGTTAACTCTGTATCTTTCAACGGGCAAATAAAGTAGAAGCCTACATCTTACAACGGGCAAATAATGTACAAGCCTGTATTTTACGACGGGCAAATAATTTACAAGCCTGTATCTTCAACTGGCAAATAACGTACAACCCTGTATCATACAACTGGTAAATAACGTAGAAGCCTGTATCTTACAATGGGCAAATAGGGTACAAGCCCCCTTATTAGAACAGGCAAATGACGTAAAGCCTGTATATTAAACGGGGGCACATAATGTACAAGCCTGTATCTTACAACAAGCAAATAATGTACAAGTTTGTATCTTGCAACTGCACCATTCTATCACTTTCGTGTCAGTTTCCTAGATGTAATTGCCCCAAGAATAATAGGCGAATCCTGCGGCCTATGATATTTATGGTTATACGATTATATTTTATTTACGTCCCATATTTTAGGTGCAAATATCTACCTCATCTGCTGGAAAAAAAATCCATCTGTTTTCTGAAAGACTAGCACTTGATATTTTGTCAGTATATACATCAGCAAGTATTAAAAAACAGGCTACAAAAACAGCAGCAATAAACCTTTACATTGTAGTCAAAATTCTTACTAATTATGGGTTGTAATTCTATAACCTTCAGCGTCTTGTTACAACTGTATCTCCCCCCCCGCAGAAATGTCCAAGTCACTGAGGTTAGATGTTTTGGACGAAGCGTGTTTTTAATATTACCTTTGATATTTAAACGGGCTTTTGCGTGCTTTGTATTTCACATATGTGGGCCTACTCCTGGACACCAGTCTTCTTCAATGTGACTTCAGAAGTGTAAATCATTAAGTAACATAAACTGACTTTTGTCTGAAATATTTTTCGCAATTGACCACACCCCATGGGGATTTCTAGTAAAAATTCTACATCCATTTATCGTTACACCCACAGGTTATTCCCTATTAAATATTTTGTGTAACTTGTATCAGTTTGTCTGTCAGGTGCAACCCTTTTCCTTAGCACACTGTCCTCGCAATACCGTGCAGCCTCATTCACCTTGATACAGGACCAAGTTTCGCACCCGTGTAAGACTGCACGGATGATGGTAATAAAGCAACACAACCCCGGGCCCTCTGCCTGGGTTATATCAACAAGTAGCACCGAGTGAGAGGCTGCAGCGGCAGCAGCCGAGACCTCCCCAGGACCACCACGTTGCAACCCATGCAGCGTTGCTTGCACGTGTCTCGGGGAACGACCCAGAAACTGTCGTACAAAAACTCTTTTAGTCTCAGTTCTTCACAGTTTAAAATAATGTCATAAAGAGAGAAGTTCTTACACTGGGGTTATTGCGCTGCTTGATGGAAATACAGAACGACCAAATCTGTTCGAAATGCTCAGTGACAAATAGTTAATCTGCCTCATTAATCCATTAATAATCATTAATGGATTAATAAGGCAAATTATAATTATTTTCTTTTTTTTTCTCAGTCTGACCTCGTTCTGCCTACCCGTTGCAAGTGTGCAAGTGTTGCACCTGAACACAGTCAAGGACACACACACACAAACATTCGATAGGACTTCTCTGGAGGAAGGATCAGCCCGACGCAGAGACCTCTACCTACACAGCACACATTACTCACAAGAGACAGACGTCCCTGCCCCTGGTGGGATTGGAACCCGCAATCCCAGCTGCCGGGCTGCCACAGACCCCCGACTTAGACCGCACGGTCACTGGGATCGGCTAGATTACAATTAATCTATTAAAATGTGTTTTCTCGATAACTGTAATTTGTCTGCAAATATTATTCGGTCCGTTTTTATGTTGTTTCCTTTTCTTCTTGTGGTCCTTCCTAATGTCTTGTTTCTGTCTTCCGTTTACATTAATTCGAACTCGTAAATCTTGAGTCATTTCCCTGACAAAGGCAGGGCCTTGATCACTGGCCAGTAAAACCTTAATAGGTCTAATGATGATGAATTACATGCAGGAAGTAATGTCATATCCAAAATTAGATATTCTATTCCGCTACAGGAAAATCGCAATGGAAGTTTCGAAAACCACTAATGTGTCTGTTGAAAGAACTTGCATGAAGGGAAGAATGTTCACTATTTCACCACAGTTAATACTACCTGAAGATTACTAACCACTTTTAAGTTCAAAGTAATTTAATTGTACTTAAGAATTCACTTCTGACTTCAAAGACAACACTAGGCAGCTTCATTACAAAGACAAATGGGTTAGTGCTCTTTAGGGAAATCATTCGTGCTTATTCTGAGATTCGTCCATCCATCCTATGGCACTACAGCCCGTACTCGAGCCTTGTCCTCCTAGTTCTGACAGTCATTAACACTGATAACAATACCGTATGGGCAAAATTCTGTGTTTTGTAATATTAAGCCAGGATGAGCATATTGTTTTGAAGTGTTAACTACACAATTATGCGTTCTTGCATTTGTCATTACTCTTGACATTATTTTACTGCAGATAAAATTCTACGCTCTTACGGCTAATCAACAATACAGATATTACATAGTAATTTTCTTTGGCTGCATTAGAGAATTATCACCAATAAGATACCCCAACAATAGCTACAGAAGTCGACAATTTAAAGACTGAAATTGGTCTGAATCACGTACATTTAAAAACTAATTTCCCAAATAGCAGAGAACAGTCATGCTTCACTATAAAGACCAGTCCGTTGTATGCAAGGAAATCGTAGCTATTCATTATTAAGAATTTTACTAATCGTGTAAACAAGCTATGTGTGCAAAATGCAGTTTGTTGGTGGTACAGCAAAATCGCAAAGTTATGACACTCCGATGCGCGAGCAGCCTATCGTACGATGGTAGTGTGAGTGGTAGGGCGGGCAGATGAGGGGCGGAGAATGTGAGTGCAGTGTGTCACCTCTCTTTCTAAAAACATAGGTTTGTGTTCGTACGTTCTCATATCATTTCTTCAGTCGGCGTCCGGCTATAACGGAAGTATTCCACAATCATTTGCATGGTTTCCCATGGTTTCCTATTTTAGACAGGGCCACCATGTAGTACCAGTATTCTAAGAAGGGCTATGTTTTTGTTCGGCTAATAGCTGGCAACACGGAACGATATCCACTCTGCAACGGCTTCTAACCAACTAACCCGACACCCTTCTGGTACCACCTGCGGACGATACCAAGTGGAGAGACTAAAATCGGTCGTTTGTGCAGTGTCATAACGCTGCGTCCAGGCTCTACCAGTGTGCTGTGGGATTACGTTATTAAGAGGTATGAAATTCGTTTCTTTGACTGAAGCAGCGTATTAAACATACATGGCATTTCGAGTGTTGGCACTACTCCGTGTTCATATGTTTATGTTTTATTGTGTTGGTGGGCTTTATAGTTTGTATTTTCATATTGTGGCAGTGGTTGTGGTCGAATCCACGCTTGTCTACTCGTAGGTTTTGGCGTACTCTCCTTAGTATGCTAAGGTTTCCGGGCTCGATTTCACACGGTTGCCACACTCTAAAAATAAAATCGCAAGTATCCTTTGGTATCATGAAAAATGTTACCAGACGACTGAAGTAAAACCAATCTGGAACCGGCTTGTGAATCAAATATATTTATGTCAATCAATAGACATCTCCAACGTCATATTCGTATAGTGAATTAAGAGTTTTCATTGACATTTAGAGAATCGCGTTTGTAAAGCATAAACATTTCTATGATGAGTCGTGTTAAAATTTTTGGCGTTTTATTTATATTTGTAATTCATGTAAACTGACCGTCATGACCCAAACTAAGTTCCCCCTTTCGGGGTCGAAGTGTACAAATCTCAACAAGGCCTGTTATGCTGTTTTCCTGCAGTTTAAGCATGCTTTTCTACCTCTCCATTTTATGCCTTTATGACTCACAATGCAGAGCCGAAGTTGCACCTGTGCTGAATTATGTTCCACGCCATGAAGACTTCAAGGGTTGAGGCACAGGTTCGTGCCCAGGTCGCTCTAATTCCACGGAAATAGCTGGCTGTACCTAGTACGCAGGAGAGTGGGATGTCCCCAGATTCAGTGTGGATGTTAAGGGAAAGAGAAAAATTCTGCTTCTACCGGAAATCAAGCCCCGATTCCTCTGTCTTGCAGTCGGTATCTTAGTCACAATACTTTATATGCTACATAATTGCATGGATACGTAAGCAAATTTGAAATGCGCGTTTACGTATTTCTTTGGGTTCCTTCACTGCAATCGGAATACATTTTAATTTATACCACTGAATGTTTTTCAGTCATACCCAGATCTATATTAAAGTAATGTGCATAAGAATATGTTCTTCAGTCATATCCAGATCTATATGAAAATACAGTAGAGCCGGTTATAACGATCGGTTTTTGCGACACCTCGTCTATAATGTCAGACTCTCGGTGATACCAATTAATTCCCCACTGTTAACCATAACATTATAGTCCTCGGTTGTGATAACACTCATTTATAACGACACAAAATATTCAGTCCATTTCATGACGTTGTAACTGAGTTCAGCTGTACTGTGCATAACACTATGTTTCTCAGTCATACCCAAATCTATATGAGAATATTGTGCGTAAGATAAGTAGTTTGTTCCTTGCACGTATGTATGTGCAGTTTACAAATGCCAATGAAATATCAGAGCATCAATCACAGTAGCAATGCATTTTCAATGAATCTTATATCTACCAGAAAATCCTCATTAAACGACCGGGTTTCAATGAATCTTATATCTACCAGAAAATCCTCATTAAACGACCGGGTTTCGAACCTGAGTCCGTTTGATGTGAGATGTAGCCAAGAGGCAAACTGAGCGACGTTATCCACAGGAATCGAATCAGGCATGCTTTACGCCGGGTTGTCTAGCTGCTTCATTGGTTCGTCCCTGTTTCTGGCAGCTCCTCTGTCACAGAGTTCAATGACGCAGAAAGCTACAACGAAGCTTTACAACCACGTGATTTGATTTACACCTCATTTCCGGTTACTGTACTTCTCGTAAGTGCGATCTCTTGTAAACTGACCTTATTTTTGTGATTTCTTCTTCCCCTCTCCACACCCCAGAATACACTTCATTATCTTAATATGCCATATGTTACAGGGCAATGCATCTGGCTGTGACGTAAGCCGAAGTGTCTGGTGGTGTCTTAAATGTTTACATATAACACGGCGATAAAAGATACTTAGCAAGTTTATTTTCACACTTCCTAAACACCGTGTAAAAACGGTGTTCACCAACGTGTGTCCATGGTAAATCACGAAAAAAACAAACAAAGAAACTGAGAAAAAAACAAGAGAAAGAATAAAGAGACGAAGCAAGAAAGACAAAGAATTGACGTGTTTGAAAAATTTCATTGCGAATTTCGTTTTTGGATTTAACAAATGTGGAAGAATGTCGTTTTGTTTGTAATACACATTTTTGTTTTCTTTGCAATTTTTATATTCTTTAATTGACCTTGATGTTTTTTAATTTATGATAAAAGCTTGTGTTGGAACAATCGAAACTTAGGCCTACCTCCTCATATACTTAAACCTCTGATCTGATTCGTTTATATCTTCTGTCAAATTAAATCGAACTCCCCGTTTCAACGTTTTTAATTACGTTTTATTACAAAAACACTAATCACCAACAAATGCACAAAGAGAGTTTTATCATCAATCGTAACACACTCCTGCATGTTTCGACCCTGCTGGGTCATCTTCGGGGAGAACTTTTTTGTTATCGTTACACTAAGGTTGCACTTTATAGTTGAGTGAGAATGGGCTGTTGACTGTGTACTGCGTTGTTTTTGGAGGCGTGAATTCTCTGCGGTCCCGGCCTGCACTGCACAGCACATTCTCACTCAACTATAAAGTGCAACCTTAGTGTAACGATAACAAAAAAGTTCTCCCCGAAGATGACCCAGCAGAGTCGAAACATGTAGGAGTGTGTTACGATTGATGATAAAACTCTCTTTGTGCATTTGTTGGTGATTAGTGTTTTTGTATAATATAGTGCACGGACGTGGAACACATTAAAACGTTTTATTACATTTGACTTGCTACATACGAGCCTAATAACAGCCTAAACAAGATCAAGCTTAAGACATGGCGGACGTTCATGGTACATTTAGCTACATTTTAGACTGCGAATTTGAAAGGCCGGTCTTCGTGACCTACAATGGACTGGAACTGCTAGAGCTAGGAAGTAACCAATTAATCGGACAGATAAAGAGATCGCGCGTTTCAGATTACTTAGAAAGTGGAGCAGTGACATAAAATTGCACTAAGTTTAAGTAAGATAACATGCCCCGACATTAGTTCGAAATTCACACACGTTTCCATTAGAGGTGTAATTTCCTGTAGCTGCTAAGGATATTTAATAAGCGAGGTTGCCTGTGCCATAAGAATTAATCGAGACATCATAACATTAAATGTTGCTCATTTATTCAACTGAAGTGCCATTCAGTCATCAGCAGCTGACATGGTGTCGTTACAAAAGCCTCGAAACAGCGGCCCATAGAGAGTTTCAAGAAAATTATCCCACAGTTCACAACAGCTGTATGGGCCAGTCTCTTCTGCTCTCCGCTTGTTCTGTTAATAAACACGTGCAACAGTAACAACACAAATGAATCCAAATGAAAATAAGTTCGTCGCAAACTTCGCTCCCCGCTGTATGACTAAGCTTAACGTGACGCTGTATGTACCTCACAGACCGTGGTTTTAGCCCCACCCCATCCACTCACATGTAACAGTGTCGTGGCTGTCATAATTGGAAAAAATTTGGAAACTGGGAGAGGAAATATATCCCTCTTTGTTGGTTAAACGTTGCGGTTGTGAATGGGGATGGCGGCCATCTGCGGCTTCAGTATTCGTTGCACAGGGGTTCTGTCAAAAAAACTGTTAATAAGCGGGGGAGGTGCTTGAATTATGGGTGTAAATGGGAGGATAATATTAGAATCGGTCTTGCAGAAATAGGATGTGTTTGTCAGTGTTTTCCAAACTATTTTTCTCGTGTACCACTATCACACACACAGTATGTACGCCTACCACTATCACAACAAAAAACATGTACGCGTGCCACTTAGTATTGAAAATATTAATAACAATATTTGCGCTGAGGGTACTGGTCTTTTAGAATGTTTCGCTGGTTAACGGTTTTGAAGTCTTCAAACCCGTTAACCAGCAAAACAACACTATGGAAACCTCAAATTTCGCAATTGATACTTCTATAATTTGACTTTTTTACAGCTGACCTTCATTGTACACCACTTTAATGTACCATTGCCTTGGCAATGTCAGATAAGTGCTAAAACATGACATAGATCTAAAACATTTTCTTACGTTTCCCTGAAAGGGACGTGAGCGTGTGTTGATGACATCAGCTTGTCGATTCACGGTGGCGCAGTACTAACAGCGAGTAACAAGTGCGATTCCAGCCGCAGGCAATTTCTTTGCAGGTGGTTCCTCTGGTTTTGCAAATCTGCAACAGTAATTTATGTACTTTCTGTGCATTCCGGTTGGATTTTGACCTATTTCTTCCTAAATAAAAATTTACCTATTCTAAATTGCACTAAGGCAAAGAGAAATGAAGCAGTACACAGTGCTGTAATTCCCGACTTCAAATAATTCAGAATAAGCTTGTGCTGCAAAACATCCAGACCTGCTGTGAAGCCCACCCAGTCTCCTCTTAACTGGGTACCGTGGGGCCCTTTATCCGGGGTATAGCGGCCGTGGCGTGAAGCTGACCACTCAACTCCATCTAGTGCCCAGTTAAGAATGAGTGGAGCTACAACTCTGCTCCCCCGGTATGCTTTCATGGCATAGACAGAGATTACTTGCTTTACCTTACGCTTTCTCAGCTCCATATAGGCTAATAATATATAGAGATGTAATACCGAATTGGAGCGTGATTATGAGTGAGGAATTATCGTGGTCTGTCTTAAGGCAGTACGCAGAATATTTCCCTACTGAATAGAATATTAAACCTACCGGCTGAGATTCGAATTTGGGACGTCGAGAATACAAAACATATTAATCTCTCAGTCACGCGCATCTTTCGCTTTTTACTGCAGATTTCCGTCGATGGAAAATTGATGAGTTTTAAAATAATATGTGATGGTGAGATCTGCGCCGTTCTGCGATATTACGCAGGTTTGAGTGGTACTTCTGTACCGACGTTTCGCGACAAACTATAGTCCCTTTTTCAAGGGTCTTGGACTTCTTGGCTCTTGAAGATGGGACCGATAGATTGTCCCAGAACGTCGGTACAAAACTACCTCTCAACGCTCCGTGATATCCTGGAGGAGCACACGTGTCATCTACATCGCTACGGAAACCTGAAATCACGCATTTTTTATTGTGGTTTTCGGCTGCTTTTCGAGATTGATAGTCATTACACTCATTAAAAGCTGTAAATAATTATTGCGGTTGCAGATGTTTTATTATAATTGCCATTTCTTTGAAAAGTAATTTTTTTTCCCCTCTTTTCCACATTAGATCTCGCGTTTTCAAACTGTTGTCAAGTAGGCCTAAATACGACGTGACAGTTAAGGTAGGATAAGTAAACTAATTATTACATAGTCCGTCTAACACAAATCTGGTTATTTATTCCCTTACAGGAGGTGATCGTCAATCGGCTACATGTTTCGACCGTTCATACGGTCATCTTCAAGCCGTTTTTTACAGGGAAAATGCAGCCGATTGCCGACCGCCTGCAATATAGAAATAAATACCCAAAGTTGTGTGAGATGGACTTTTTATTGATTTTTATTGTGTACACAACGGGATAAAAACATCAGAATTGGGTAAATACTCTGGTTTCCCTTCAATACAGCTAAATCTTTCGCCTTTTCACTTGACATTGAGTTAACTGTTTTAGTTATGAAGTTGGTACTTGAATTACTGCACTACCACTTATCAGACAATTTGTTCCTAACCAGAGGCGCCGGTAGTGGGGTGGAACATGGTGCACTTGCATCACTTTGGGATTTGGTATTTAATAATCTCATAAATCAAACTATAAGAAAACCTACAAACCAAAACTGAATTGCGTGCTGTTCCTACAGTCTTAGTCTAAGGATTAACTAAGGATTTTAAATGAATGACGGTTATGTTACTGTCTTGTCCAGCACTGGTCATTAAAAAATCTGGTCACTTTACACGTAGACAGAGTGCGCCACCTCGGAAAGAATTCTGCCGACGATCTTTTTCCTAACCTCTGTTACCAATAAACTTAACTAGCTATAATGCTTTTGATTTGTAAGCAATTTGAGAGCTGCAGGATTCAAATATGGGCCAGAACACTGTCTTTGCTGAGGTTTGTCTTACTGTGTCGCAATCCTTCCAGGCAAGTTTCGGTTTACCGTTTGTTACCTTAAATTGGGCCACGACGGCTTCATTGCATATCTTTTTCAATTCGTCATTTACTGTTATCCGATCTTTGACGCTATAGGCCGACAGTGAGTGACGGCCTTGGTAAATAACAAATTTCAAGGCTGTTACCAAAATTAGTGAACATACTGGAACGTCTGTAAAGCTGTGTACGTATCATCGGAGTATCCATGTCAGATCTCATTAACCGGCTGTTCTACTGCGTTGGTTAGGTTCCCCCCCCCCCCCCGGTCCCCGGTCGTCCACACAAATGCTGGATTAGCGACTTTGTGAGTAACAAACTTATGTCTTTAGCTGTTCACCATTCTTGGTCAGGTTCTTCCCATTTTACCTTATACGATCTCTGTAATTGAAACTGTTTATTAAATAACCTAAGAATTAATCAGCCGATTCCGGTGGTCGTGCTGTCTAAAACATACGTGTGAAGTCGCTTGATTGCTAGGATCGTGGGTTCGAGTCCCTTTGAGGACATGGATATTCGTCTGTTGTGTTTGTTTTGTATTGTGTAGGTAGAAGCCTCTGCGACGGGCTGATCACGCACTCACAGGAGTCCTCCTGGGTGTGTGTCTAATTGTGTGAGCTCTATGAACCGCAAAACGAGGCGGCCTATGTCCGATTTGGCCTGTAGCGTCACAAAAGAGAAAAGAATTAATCAGGAGCGATCTAGAACATATTCCTCAATGTCAGTCCGCGACCCAAATCGGAATTTCGAAGGGTCGTTTGGGAACGAATTATTTTTATTTTTGTCCTTCTGCTTGTACCACTACGCCATGAAAGCATATGGGGGAGTGGCGGAAAGCTTCACACATTCTTAACCTCTATGTAGCCTGTGATCAAAAATTAGATGGATGTTTGTGGCTCAGTTTACACCAAAACTAGGCCTTCTGTCTTTCGGTAGGTGACCATGTCTATTATAGTAGATAGCTGCAAAGGGTTTGAAGGAAATTTTTGGCTGACTACTCAGCAGGTATTTAAGGCACCTTGAAGACGGAAGCAGCATGTTCATCCGAAAAATTATTTTCTGTGTACCAAACTGGACGATGTCACGTCCCACCGTTATAGCCACCGCCGTGAGAACCTCAAATCTTTGCGTCATCTGTTCAAAAAAGCTGATTTAGAACGTGGCCTTCATAAATGTCCCGCGTGTACCCCACTACAGAGGAGGTGTATGCCTACATCCCTAGATTTTGTGGCGCGGTTCTTAAGCACAAGTAAAATTTTACTTTTTAGAAGAAATCCTGAAAATCTGAAATAACAAACAATAAAGCCGACCCACTTTACTTGTGTCAGTATCTTCTATTTCAACGCAACGAACATGGTTCACGTCTCTCAGCATGACACAGCACTCCAATAGTTGGCATCCAAACCACACACCACGCTGTGTTTAATGTTCTAGTAGCCTACCTCTCCTGCTGTTCTTTGGATGGTTCGACGGTGTTTAAAAATATCAATACCATTATTATTTACCTGGGCTTATATTGCCTAACTCCTTGATATATTTTAGACGCGTTTCGAACATGGCATCCTTTTTATTGTGGCGATCGTTTCTATCCTAGCTGCAGCCAAATTAAAAACAGCAGTAATTTACTACGAAAAAAATTAACCCTGTATTCCTTGTAATTAGTATAACCTTATATAGGGCCATAATTAAACAGTTAATAGAGCCACCAGGCTATGAACTACAGTACCGAATAATGGGTGCTCCAGTTTGCTTTCCTGCATGAAGTCAGCACGTCTCAGTCAGTGGAGTAACTGCTCTACAGAATGGAAGACCAACGAACGGTTATTCAATTCCTGGCAGGGGTGATAGGTTTGTCCGCTTCTCCAAATCGTCCATACTGGCTCTGGTGTCTGTGCACCAATAAAATGGCTTCCGGGGGCTTTTACCCCTGGGGTAAAGCGGCCTTAAGCTGACAGGGCCGTAGGTTAAAAATATGTGTGCTATACTTCCTCTCCCCCATACGCTTTTGTGGCTTTAAAGTGTACCGCTTTAAGTTTTACTTTGACCCCGCCCCCCACCCCCGCCCGTGTAGCATCCAAAATGTGGCGTCCACCCTGTCAAGCGGGTACCGGGTGGCCCTTTTCCCGAAGGGTAAGCACACTTGACATGAAGCAGACCACTCTTCGTCGTATAGTACAAACAACTATAAACAGGCATGGAGCTACGCATCCACTCTGCCATGCGTCTTAATAGTACAAAATTTAAGTAATGCTACCGCTCACCACAGTGACTGGTATTTATTATTGTCGTATTATTGTCGCGGTTATCTAGCGATCACCATAACTTTTCTCAGGGTTTATACGCGGGAGGTCCCTGCAGCGTCCTCTGTCCAACTCATTCACCAATTTACAGTTAACGCTTATGCTTTATTTGAATGGTTACACATTGTATTACATTAAGATTACAATCACGGAAATGATGACGACACCTGGAATAACTGTCCTATTCCAATCTTAATTTCGCACTTTTTCTCGACCAACTGTCCGAAACTGTATCACACCAAACTTCCGAACTGTCCTCCCCAGCATCCAAGAGCAGAGTCCCCTAACGTCCGTCGCAATTTCAAAGTCAAATTCCCGTTTTTTGTACCAAAATAATCCTATTGGCCGAAACTCAAATTTAGAAAACCCCCATAGGCCGAGTTTAACTTTTTGAATAGCTCAACTTGGTTGGTTGCTCTAAATTAGGCCAGTAGCCCCAAACATAAGATTAACGAAACTTTGGGGGTGTTGCCCACTGGCACTTCCCATTCAGTGAATTATTTCTTCAAAAGTGTCAAGCCTCGGGTTCCTCTAAGGAACACCGAGCTGCAAAACTCCGCGCAGCGTGACAGCTGACGGATGTCCTGCTGAGCCTTGGCCGGTCTGAATGTGTTAGTTGCACTCACACCCTCTCGCTGTCTTCCCTAGCTACCCTATTCACCGAAACAAGTGCAACTAACAAAAAATTATCTTAGTAAGGCCTGTCCAGGGGTTGAACCTGAATCGCCGGTCCTATCCAGGGTTTGAACCTGAATGGCCGGTCCTATCCAGGGTTTGAACCTGAATGGCCGATAACAGTAATCACAAGGATAACTTCAGCGAATGCCTTTATAATTTCACATACACTCTGAAATAACAAGAATGAATCAGTTTTGCTCAAGAGAAGAAAGCGGCGGAATTGCTTCGGAGGTAGGCAATGCAGATCCTATGGCCGGCTGTCTTGGTTAAAGTTTGCCGTGACTTTCCTTGTTCCCTGAGACTAAAGTGCTGAAAGTGGTAGCCTAGTGGTGCCGCTATATTTGCATTCGTTAATGTGCCTGGTTGTTATTTGTGCTTTATTTAAGGTCGCTGTCAGTAAATGAAAATATGTAGGATCGAATTGTGGTGTTATTGTCAGTAATGACTTGGAATGATATGAAAGGAAGCAGTCGTGGCCCAACTTAACGTACAGTCCTGATAATTACCTAATTAAAATGAGGAAAAATCACGAAAACATGTCTCTACTCATTATTTCGGCTGGGATGTCAACAAAATATCCTTCTCTAATATACATCTAAGTGCAAATGTATTAAGGCTTGAGCCAATGTGCCCCGTAACATTGTTAAGTTCAGCGTTTTGAGATTACTTTTGTTTCAAATAAGATCATTAAGACATCTACATTGTAACATTTGGTATTTTAATGTTAAAACTTTCTGGGTTTTATGTCTGTCCTTCTAGCAAAAATATGCTAAAGCTTATAAACGACAAGATAATAAAGTAGAAATCGTGAGGGATGCATACAATGGTATGACCTGATGCTGGAATGCTGGACTGTAAATTACATTTATGACTGTCTACAATTTTTCCTTTGAACCATGGGTCAAGTAAAATTTTCAAAATTTAGAATATAATAAGAGGCTGATTAGTTTCGCGCATTGCGTGTTCGCATGGCAACAAGACCAACGCCCATGTTGTTTGTTGAATCACAAGCCTTGAATGCGCGCAGGTGTCTTTACTGTTTTGTCTCAGCAAATCTGTCGCTCTTTCCGGTAATTCTGTACTACCATTGGCACCTGTTTATTACTCTGTTTATGAGGTGTTTCAGGTAAGGTTACTCGACGGTAAGACAGTGTCTCAAGGTTGCTGTTATGGGGTGTTACGAATACTTCAAACTTGTTCATCCTGTTCAGTACTAAAAATGCTATAACCAGTCATAAACTGAGACGAAACAAGTAGAAACAATTACCAAGAGAATTACCTCAGTAGTAAACTACTTGATTTATAGGCGAAGTTACCCCTGTCAGTCGCCTGAGATGTGCATTGATTACGATTACAGACTATTCGTTGGAAAACAGGGATTTGGCAAGTTTCACGTTTTCTGTGAACAGGTGTCTAGTTATTGGACTGCTTATATCCTTAAAATGAAGAACTAGTATTTCCGAAACGTCGGTGATAATTTAACAATCTACACAGCGCCATGTCCCAGAATAAGTTAATCTTCATTAACTCCGCTTAGACCCTGAAGATGGAGGCAGTAAGCTCTCCGAAACATCGGTAATAATTTAACATTCTACACAGCGCCGTGTCCCAGGATAACTTAATCTCGATTAATCCCGCTTAGACCATTAGGATGGAGGCAATAAGCTCTCCGAAACGTCGGTGATAATTTAACATTCCATACAGCGCCATGCCCCAGGATAATACCGCTGTGATAACCTCAAATCTCGCAGTGATTTGATGACTCCGAGCAGCGGCAGAGATTTGTTTGTTCCCGTCGATGTCTAGGCAAGACTAAAAAAGCGGTTCTGCGGCCGCATTTGTAAGTTCCACACTGTGGAACACTGCGGCATTGGGGATACCCATGACCTCTGGGTTGTAGGCCTGATAAGAAAGGGGACAGTGAATAGGCTACGGGCTGGACAACGGAGGAATCGTTTTATTCGTCGCAGAGCGGCAACATTTGTCTCTTCCATAAAACCGTTCAGACCGACATATGAAGCAACCCAGCCTCCTATTCGATGGGTGGAGAGGGCTCTTTCCCCCAGAACGGCCGGCGCTTGAAGCTAACCACTCACCTCTATATAGCACGAAAGCTAAGACTAAGGGGAGCTGTACCCCTACTCCCGCATATGTCTTTGTGATGTGCACAGGGACAGTTTCACCTTTGATTTACTTGTGTTAAGAAATAATGTTTAAACCTTTAATTAACGCGCAAATAGAGCTACCTGATCGGAATAGATCGTGTGCCGCGGACGCACCGTACCATTCAGACTGCTTGATAGCCAGATGTAATTACGGTTCTGAATTCAGATATTTGCAGTCCCGGATGCTGGGGAAACATAATGCCTAATACACACTCGGACTCAATGTTGCGATTCATTGTTGCGGGACAGCCCGGCCGCTGCCCCAATACAATGAATCGTGTCCATACCTAGCAGGTCTGTCGGGAGTCATTTCGCGCCGTCATGTCACAGGAGTTAGCTCTTGCCGCAATGTCCGCGTCCCTTGTATTGCTCCGTCAGCACAATGAAAATAAAAAGCCCAAACGTTGGTGGATGTGTCAGTTATTCGCGGGAGGACACAGACGTGGACTTCACCTTTTGGATACCCTGAAGTTAGAAGATGGATCTGGATTCAGGAATTTTATGAGGATGACTCCGACAGACTTAGAATGTCTTTTGAAAATGATCGGTTGCAAAATATCAAAACAGAATACAAGATTTTCCGTCGTCCACATAGTGAAAACTTGGAGCGTACTAACTCATTGGCTGCTGCGATGCCCCCGAACACGTCGACGCTTGAAATGGTTCGCAGCATTGTGTCATTGAATCCCATTCCGGATGGGACTCAAGGAATATGTATCTGAGTTCAGTCTGAGCAGCTCCGATTCTTTGTTGCAATGTTGCGGGGCTGTTCGGACTCAGCCGACATTCAGCCCCAATTCAGCCCCGCAACAATGAATCGCAACATTGAGTCCCAGTGTGTACTAGGCATAAGGGAAATGATGTGTGAGGATTCCCGGAACTCATGCGTCTTATTGCTTCTGCAAGAACGAGTGGACGAGGCGTGGAGTACTGTTAAAAATTATCTGTTGCAAGGGCCGGTGCGAGATCTCGTGCTCCCACAGTATTGTTAACAGGTGGGTAAATCTTTTGGACTCCTACTGGCACAGCCGGGTTCATGTAGTAGTTATAGCGAAATGCTACGGGCTGGACGATCCGGGGTTCAAATCCCGGTGGGGACTAGATTTTCTGGACGCATCCAGTCGATCCCGAAACCCACCCGGCTTCCTGTACAATGGCAACCGGGTCTCTATGTCAGGGATAATCGGCTGGGCCGTGGCAATAACTATCCACCCCCTTCAAGCGCCGACTTTGAATATGGGTGCCTTCCCTGAGTACGAGTTTGGCATGTTACAGGACAGACTTTAGCTTCAGATCTGCGTCGTTCTGCGATATTAAGCGGCGTAGAGTGGTAATCCTTAACCATCGTTTCGGGACAACGTATCGGTCCCATCTTCAAGGTTCAAGAAGTCCAAGAAGGACTTGCCTTTCTGCTACTAGCGTGAACTGTGCCAGATAGAGGAGGAGGCGTGTTTTGACTTGCACACTACTGGGACCGCATACCTCGGGCAGTCGCACAGCCCAGTCCCGGACCATAGGTAGTTACTCAGTCGGTCATTTGTTTAGACCAGGGGTGGCCACGTAGACGAACTTTTGAAGCCGAATCGTAGGAGACAAGTTAGGACAGACCCGTTCCTTTTTCGTGGCTTCTTATTTCTGCTCATTCTACTACGGCGGGTTTGTTTTTTAGTTATGAGCCTTATTTCTTCACAAAACCTTTTAAAACACGGCTGAGAGCCTCAAATGCACGTAAACTACCTGCATATGTTCTTTTACAGGTAACTTCCAAAGTTTGCGCTGTAACAGAACCTGAAGGCCCAGAATGGGAGTAGAGGTATAACTCTACTCTTTCTTTAACCTCCACGCTAGATCGTGGTGGGTGGTCAGCGCTACGCCCCGGCCGCTTAACCCGCGGGAAAGTGAACCGGTACCCACTGTACAAGAGGCTGGGTGGGTCCCATGACCGGTCTGGGCGGGTGCGGAAAATTTCGCACCCACCGGGATTCCATCTCCGGAACGTCCAGCCCGTAGCGAGTCGCTGTACCGACTGAGCTATCCCGGCACACTGCTTAGATTACAGGGGTTGTATTTGACCATCCTTGCACCACGTCTTAGAACTGTTGAGTATGAAGAGGCAGGTAATTACTTAGTCAGACACTGTGCTCAGTATCTGGGCAGTTGTTTTCCACTATGTCCAACGTTCCTTCTAAGCTACGCGGGTGTGTGTTTGCGCAGTAACCGAAATGCTACCGCGCACACAGATTTGTTGCCGCGCAGCTGGAATTACATATTACAAAAAATTTAGTGCATCACAGTCGTCAGGTCGTGTAAAAATTTTCTGCTCAGAGAAGTAGCAGTTCCACGCAGCTGTAAAAAAATTAGAGGGAAGGTTGACTATGTCAGTCGGTGAGTTAGTTATACGCGGTTGATTAAATAGTAGGGCACTTTGTTTGTAGGAGACCCGAGGATGTGCATTACCGAACCCTGTTTATACGTTACTGGACCCTGCAAAGGAAGCGTTGACCTCCGGACACAAATCTTTTTGCCCACCGACTGCACAGTGTTCATTGATGCACTCAATTCAGATTCGCCGACAGGACGCTGCAGGGTGACACTGCACCCGTGGAACATCGGTCTGACGAGCGGATCCCGTTACTGTAGAGAATTCTGTCCTTTGCAAGCAATATGCGGGTAATAAATCTTTATGATCCTTCACCTTTAACGTGTCATATTTTGAAGAAATGGCACAGGCTTTGTGGCGAGCTGATCGCCGTCATGGAAAAGTATACTGGTTTTCTCATATTACGATTGACTAAGACAGGTCCCCATAAATATTCTTGGCAAAAGAAATAATACAGAAGAACTCATAACGGAATCTGAGAATTCCGCACTCATACCAACAAAGTCTTACAATTGAAGCTTAAAGCCACTTCTTTTGTTTGCAGTTTATTTAATATGTCGTATAATTGAACTCAGCCAGTACAAGTCTAGCGTGAAATGATTGGTAAATACTGAATATTAAATGGAAATAATGTGGAAGGAAGCCGACATAGCCTATTTGAAGGTAATATCCTAACAAGTACCAAGAGGGATGTATGAAAACCACAAAAGACGATGAGTGACCAGACTGAGATTTTAACTGGGCACCTTCCAATTACAAATCAGAAGAAGACAATCAATGTGCGTGTAATGTAACATCGAGGTGCGTTCGTCTAACCATTGTTGCCGTGGACAAGAAAGAAGTGTTACAAATTGTCAGTGTATGTCTGTATTCTTGCCTTAGTTATCCAGCACGCAAATCGCATACGCAGTATTATATTTTGATTTGTGGTCTGTCCGGCTGTACTATATTTTTCCACATCATCTCTCAAACGGCACAGTTTTCGTAAAAACGTTATTGAACATAAAATGCGTGTTTTGATTTTCTCTACACGCTTTGTCTGAAGCATTCCCCATTCAAATAAGAATTCAGCGAGATGTCACCATAAACGTACCTTCGTCTTCATGCAAAG
Source organism: Coptotermes formosanus (assembly GCA_013340265.1). Taxonomy (NCBI): domain Eukaryota; kingdom Metazoa; phylum Arthropoda; class Insecta; order Blattodea; family Rhinotermitidae; genus Coptotermes; species Coptotermes formosanus. The sequence goes on along the minus strand of BLKM01010328.1, from coordinate 390,657 downwards.
TACCCGTTATTCCTGCCAGGTTGTAATCAAGGTTCAATTTTCCCGACCGATTTTCGAAGAATCCTCCTATATCAAAAATCATGAAAATCCGTCCAGAGGGGGCCGGGTTGTTCTATGCGGACAGATAGACGTACGGACAAACAGACGTAATGGAACTAATAATAATCACCTTCATCATAGTGTTGCACAAGAAGCCTTAAAGCTGCGGTGCGCCCGTAGCTTATGCTGCGGGGCCCTTCACCACCATAAAAAAAATAGTTGCTTTTAGCGATTTTGCGAAGGCGCCTAAAAATTACCGCCAGGGTCACTTTGTTCTTTTCAGCCAGGTACTCTCATGTCCTTGTGACCTGCTTCTCCAGCATGATTTCGTTCATGAAAAGGCAATATTTCGTAACTCGCTCAATTCGTCGAACTAAGATTCCCGCATTACTAGACAGGTGGGTTACAAACACACATTCTGTCAAAATTTTGGGTCAACAAAAGAATTGCTTGTCCTTATATTTTCGTAAAAACATAACAAGCTTAATTGTTGGTCTGTTGAGGACCCGTCAATTTCGTCTCCTGTAAAATTATGGATCGGTGAACCACGACAAATAGCCGTTTCGTGAGCGATTTTGTGTCATCCATTTGTGCTTCGGTTTGCCAACTGTGAGTCTTTAAAGTGCGTTCTGCATGTTCATTGTGTAACTAATTCATGGACCCAAGGATTATTTTCTCAGGGTTGAATGTCGGGCCACTAATCCAAACGTTTTTGAGTTGGAATTTTAAAGTGCTTCGTGATATATAAGTAAGATTTCCTGCCTAAGTCACGAATACATGGTATGACAGTGCGATGTATGCGGTGGTGCACTTGCTGACAACAGGGTTCTTTTGCAGGTCGCAGTCGATGGAGCTTCATTAACTAGAAAACTGTTAATATTTACACCCATCATGGTGTCCTCTCGTCTCCCCTTAATTTTCTCCTGTCGTGCTCCCTCTCATAACTAACGTGACATAACGTAAAAAGCTTAGTGAAAATGTACGTGACACTTACGATTCTTCTACCTGGAACGATTACTTATAATATAAGGGGAAGTTCACTGAGCAATCTGTAGAGTCCTTCCGAGCTGATGGACAGCCCGTGGAACGTACTTGGCAGGTAAAAAGGAAGGTATCGAGTTTCCCTTATGTTTTAGCTCTGTTCATCCTACAGACCTGAAGGTGAATTGTCATTTCAAGTTTAGACCACTTCACGCCAGGTAAATATTGAGCACCTTTCGTACTATAGAATAGACCAGACCCCCTCAACCCGTAGCTCGCGGGCAACAGGTTGCCCGAGACACAACGTTATCTACGTTGCCCGCAGAGACATTTGAAATAAATAAACATCTTCCAAACTTTTCCGTGTTAAAGCCAAGAAAGAAAGCAAGAACTTTTTAAATTTTGTTTGTGTCTGGAGACGTATGTTCTACTGCTAATTAATTTTTATAAATATGCCAAGAATTACGACACACTATTGTATGTTGTGAATTGCATTTTTTATCAATTGTTCCCACTACTATTGGTATATTTTTACGGCGCACGATGTATGTACGAATACACCGGTAAAAATCTGCACGTAATTATATGTATGCGTATTCATTCTTCATTCTATGTATATTGTATTTCTTGTTGCTCGCATGCAGACTAAATTTCGCCGAAGTTTCCCGCACCGCATAACAGTTTCAGCAAGCCTGGAGTAGACAGTGAAGGCAAAGAACGAAACAACCTGTCTGTTGGCCCTCAGTTTACTGACGAAACCATCATGGCTGTTATTTCCAAGATACCACATTTTATTATAAATGAGGAGAATAACTAACTCCATAGGGCGGAATTCGTCTTGAGAAACTAATAGTTGTCCAGCTCGTTAAGAAGTTCTCTGCATTTCATGGAAACCGCAGCTTCATAACCGTGGTCAAAAAAGCCACGCATCTGATCCTATCTTGAGCCAGAGGAGTCTAATCCTCATCCTCTCATCCTACTTTTTGTGTTTTGTTTTAGCAATAACCTCTCCTTCCAGGTCTTCCAATCGGTCTCTTTCCTTCTGGTTTCCAACAAAAACTTTGAATTCGTTTCTGTTCTCCCCATGCGTGCTACAAGGCCATCCATCTTGTCCTATCTGATTTGATTGTCCTAATAATATTTGACGCGGAATACAAATAACGAGCCGATCCAGGTGGCCGCGCGGTCTATGGGGTGCGTCTGTGGCCCCTCACTTGCTGGGATTGCGGGTTCGAATCCTGCCGGGGGCATGGATGTCTGTCTGTTGTGAGTGTTATGTGTTGTCAGGTAGAGGTCTCTGGGTCAGGCAGATCAGTCCAGAGGAGTCCTACCGACTGTGGTGTGTTTGAGTTTGACCTTGAAACCTCAACAATGAGGAGGCGTAGACCCACTAGGCCTGTCGAGCCATGAAAAAGAAAAACAAGTAATGAAGTTTCTCATTACTAATCTTATTCGGGTTCATATTGTTTCTCTTTCTCAGGCACAAAGAAGGTCCCCATTACTTGTTTCCAAACACTCAGTTTATGTTCTGCCCTTGTGAGAGACCAAGATTTATACCCATACAGAGCAACAAACAAAACTGTAGTGTTACGTATTTTAATCTTAACGTTTTTGGATAGTAGACGAAAGGGCAAAGAGGTATTGAACTATACGACAGCAAGCATTCGCCGAAATTACTCAGTTCATAATTTTTTCTGAGTGCAGTTTTGATTTGTCAGTGTCGTTCCCAAATATTTGAACGTCGTCCCCTATACAACGTTTCCATTAGCTATCCATTGTTTTGACGAGAAGTGTGTATATATTCTATATTTGATTTTCTCTGCATTTGCTTTTGGACCAGTCTCCACACTAGCGACAAAAAAAAAAGGCTTATGCGTGTATTTATGTCTTTGCCTAATAAATTAATATCATCAGCGTAAATCGGAAACCCATGTGTCCATTATATTTCAGTCGCTCCTGGTTTTCTTGGACCTTTCTAATGCCACAGTCTTAGGCAGTGTAAACAAGTTAGGCGATAAATCGTCTTATTATTTCAGGAAATTCTCATTATGAAATGTATCACACACATTTTTGCCTCTGCTGACTTTCCTATGAGTTTCAAACTAACCAGACCCTTTGTATGTGACACCTAGACTGGCACGTACGATTATAAACCACAGAGAGCTACTTTGATGTGAGAATGAGCCGGACTGAGCACTGCCGAAGAGCGCACCTGGCGTGAGTGTGCGGAACTCTAAGAAGGACTAACGTCCTGAGGACACAGTTCCAACTCTTAGGCTATTCTTACACATATCACATGCCTTTCGAATGCGTGATTGTTCCTGTCTTATTTTCAGATACGAATTGCCTCTACGCTTATCGCTTGATAGCAGGATGAAACTGATGCTAGCAGCTTGTAAAATAATAGCCCTATCCCTTTAAATGCGCCAGACCATCATATGCTTGCTTTCTAGTATCAATGACAATTATACGGCCTGCAACACTCTTACATTGAAATGACAGTCATTTTCTTGCGCTTGGTATGGTGAGGTAAATTTTTCACATTGTTCAATGAAAACAACATATTTTCAGGTACTTACATAGACTGATTTTCTGTTTAATGTATTTCGAACGAAAATGTTGTCACGATTGGTCGTTTCACTGTAATTATAGAGTTCGTTATGTCTTAGGGGCAGAAAGGGTTATATCTTAAAATATTAAAGTGATGTTTTTTCTGGATATTATACGTGTGCCCAAAACTGAACCTTTTTTTGAGAAATCTAAGCGTCGCAATCCTCTCAGATATCCAATGGCCCCTCTTACTAGCCCACTCTCCTTCCTTGGGATTATGAGATAACTGTACTCAGTGTGGGTCTGTGTGTCTTTCTTTGAAGTTTTGAACGAATTAACCGAATTTTGCCGAATGAGACCTGAAAGTTATTGTTTTTGACGCCACCCAAATATCCTACTTTCTAATTTCCTACAATCGGTTAAAAGAACGCAGCAAACGCTCGATCTAATAAGGTGAAAACATTTAATTTAGGGTGTTGAAATTGTGTGTGGTGAGGGAGCATAAAGGAGTATGTAGATTCGTAGATTTTTTCCGTTCGGTAGAATTTAAAGTAAAAACAGGACAGCAATACAATAACTATCTTCAAACTTCAGTTGATAGAGACAAGCACATGTGAACCTTACCACAGGTATGTACCATAAATATATGTAAATATTATTTGTAAGTCAAAAATTATAAACATGGCAACTGTGCAAAACTTTCACGTTACGTTGTACAACTTGAAATTAGACGAAATCTGTACCTAAATAATAGCATTTCACAACAGTAAAACAACAAAATTATGGCTAGATCGACGTTGTTTGAGGTTCTGGCAACGGTGTTACCGAACACTGAGGTATAGTGGGATGTTAGGTTGTGCCTTTGGGTAGATAGTTCAGATGTTCAGCTGTGCCTTTGGGTAGACAGTTCGGATATTAGGCTGTGCCTTTGGGTAGATAATTCGGATGTTAGGCTGGATCTTTCGGTAGATAGTTCCGATGTTAGGCTGTGCCTGTGGGTAAATAGTTCGGATGTTAAGCTGTGCCTTTGGGTGGATAGTTTGGATATTACGCTGTGCCTTTGGGTAGATAGTTGGGATGTTAGGCTGGTCTTTCGGTAGATAGTTCGGATGTTAGGCTGTACCTTTGGATAGATAGTTCGGATGTTAGGCTGGGTCTTTCGGTGGATAGTTCGGATGTTAGGCTGTGCCTGTGGGTAGATAGTTCGGATATTAGGCTGTGCCTTTGGGTAGATAGTTCGGATGTTAGGCTGTGCCTTTGGGTAGATAGTTCGGATGTTAGGCCGTGCCTTTGGGTGAATGTAAATATTTGCCTAACGATACAGCGTACAGCCCAGAAGACTGCATGACTAGAGCTGTATGACTGGGATTATATGCAGATGGGAAAGTGTCCACATGATGTCTGCTCGAAATTCCTTGATACAAGGGTAATTTAAATGAAAAGCGGAAAAATTATATAAAGCGATTTATTGCAAGTATATATACAGTACCGTGACATCAATCTTCAATATAGTCCGCACCACGTCCTACAGTCCTCCTCCAACGTTACACAAAGGCATAAATTCCTCAGGAGGTGAAGTCTTCTGGTTGCTGTGCCAACCAGTCACGCACCGCCACCCTTACCTCCTCATCTGATCTGAAGTGACGTCCACGTAGAGCGTCTTTTAGGGGCCAAAAGAGGTGAAAACCGCTGAGTGCCAAATCTGGTGAATATGCCGTATGGTGTAACATTCCCAGTTTTAAATCCTGAATCTGTTTCGCGGTATGACGGGCTGCATGAAATCGCGAGTTGTGATGCTGCAGACACACACCAGAAGGCAACAAATCACTGCGTTTTCTTTGAATTATTACCAGCGGACCTCAGCTTGTAACATAGAGTTCTTACAGGCTGTTTCACGTTGCAAATTTTATACAATTTTTGTTTTCATTTGAATGACCTTTGTTTGTGTGTGTGTGTGTGTGTGTGTGTGTGTGTGTGTGTGTGTGTGTGTGTGTGTGTGTGTCGGCCTGTATTAGGTGATTACAGCCACTGTTACATTTTAGTATGGGGTCTGGTTATAATCACAGATTTTGACAGAAATTACGTGTGATTAATTATTTTTATCTTTTACAGGATGCTCCGTATCCGACGGGTAACCGTTCATCGTATAGGCATGTAAGTCTGTTTTAAATCATTAAGTACGCATACAGTTTCCACATTTGCACATGCCACACTCACATCCTGTACTTTACTCAGTACTTACCTTAAATAGTGTTGTTTTGTCACCATGGGTGTCTGCATAATGCTAATATGAATCACATTTGACAAGAGTATCACATATCTTACAAAGTATTGCACGTAAAGCTGTGTGTGCAAAATGAAACATTACCGCGGCAGTTGTATTAAAATTTGGTATAAAATGTTATAGATAAGAGATGGGCAATTATTTTGGATAGCTAATATAAATTTACAGTCTGCGTGTTTATCGATAACAGATTGTAAACTTTCAGTTTACTCGCATATCTCTCGTTTGTACATTGACGGAAATAAGTGTAAATTTTTAATGTGCATTTAAAAAGGCGTAAGTACAACAGTACGAAGTGAGATCACATATGATCTTTCTCTTAATGTATTTTACTGCTCAATAAATGATGTGTATTTTTAGTGTAAATATAACAGAAGGCACATAGGGCAACTGTGTTTTGTTGTGACGTTAATATCTAGCCGCGGGCAGATTTGAAAGTTTTGACGACCTGGATCAGACTAATGTGTCGGGTTTAACTTCCCCCTGTCGTAGATGTTGCTTATGCCCTTTTCATATATTACAAAAAGCCACTACTATTTTTATTGTCCAACAGATCTCGTTTCTCAGAGAGACGCAAAAGTGAATAATGAAAAAACAAGTAAGTCACATGTGTGTATTCTTCGTACCTTACACCATATTCCGTACATGAAATACGCTGTGTGTTCACTTCAAAGCTTTTATCAAATTTTGGGGAGTTTTACTGCCGGTAGCTCATTGTTACGTCCCTTTTATACAAAGACACAATTTTATATAAAAATAGAAATTCTTGGACGTGACACTAGTAGGCTGTTATCTGTGAATAATGTGAGGCAGAGGGAGTGCCGGCCCTCCAGAAATCCGTTACTTTTTACCGGTTCATCAGCTATAAAGAGCAGAGAGCAATGCAATAAAATGACGTTTTATAAAACCATGACTTTCCACCTGACTTGTTTAAGGTAGTGGTGACTATGTGTAGGTGTTGCTATTAGTTCTGCACGTAGGCTGATAAGGCCATATTACGAGAAACGTGTGTTTTGGGGACTCGGTTTGCTGTTAGCATGAACAGCTCTTGTTTGTTTCATAAACATTAACCCATTCATCTTTTTAACAGTTAGGTGATGTTTTCGTGGAGGTAATAACATATTTTAAAGTGTTATTTATACGAATATCTTCGCTCTTCTGGGGTGTTACGCAGCGTAGATTTATAGGTCGTTACCGACGTTTCGGGACAACGTGTAGGTCCCAAGTTCTCAAATGGTCAAGCAGATCAAGAAGAATTCTTCTTGGACAGCTTGACCCTGAAGATAGGGCCGATATGTTGTACCGAAACGTCCGTCACTAACTATTAATCCACGCTGTGTTAACATCACAGAAGAGCGAAAACCTCTGTTATTTATAAGAATTTTCAGCTAGGTGCTTTTTTGTCCAAAGTCAGGTGTAAGTGGGAGTACCGCACAAAACAACCAGAAGCTGAGGAGGAAGTAGTATGAAATATGTAGGTTAGTGGTACCTTTTGTAAGTAAGATGGCCGGGCTGCGCACTGCGAAAAAGCTGGTGTTAGCAGGCGCAGCACCACCTGTATTAGAATGAGTCAACAAATAGATATTTATCTATCTATAAGAATTTTACTTTTAGAAATGTTTAACGTATTTCAAAACCAGCGTCGTTGCACATTATACATCAGTGTTACTGTCATATCAGTGTGATAGAAAACGTTGCCAGTCTACTGCAATATGAAAACGTTCCGCGACTGCCAACACAATTTTTGCGCTTGCGTCTCTTATTCTCTCGAGGCTTCTTTTCAAGCCGCGCCGTATCAAATAATGCAATAATCCCGCGAGCAAACCCGTAGATTTCCGTATCGTTGGCACAACTCTTTCATTTCCGAAGCAGCGGCGATAGACACGTATAAGCATATGATGTGGTGAAAAGTTGTGTCATTTCGTCTGCAGTGAGTTGTAGAACGCATGAAAGTTTGCTTGCGTAGCCACTATACTTTTCATCTGACTGTAATTAGGCACTAGGGAAAGTTTTATTTTACGTCTACATTTAACCAAACCTTCTCTCTTTGCCAAAACGGTGTACACTGCAGAATGGTAAATATGCCAGAAATGCACTGAGTATCAAAATATGACTTCAGAAACTGAAGGTTTAACGTTCGTCGCGCAAAGCTTGCCCTGGATAGAGTTCCCAATAATTCAGATTTACCTTATCTGTTTTAATACACAGATTTTTCGTCCGTGTGTTAGATTTTGACAGTATTATATTTTGTTCACCACATGTAAATGCACGGGCTATAGTAACTTTTAGCTTTTAACGCTCCTATAATATCAGCAGCAAAGTTACATTCATCTGTACATTACTCACGCACTTACCCAGTAAGCAATTTCCGCAGTAAGAGCAGTAAGAGGTGAAGGTAGGGTTTACCCGATAACATGCCATGGGGGCACAAGGGGGCCTAGAGATATAGCTCTACTTTAACCTCGGGGCCAGATGTGGGTGGGTGGTCAGCGCCACGTCCCGGCTGCTTTGTCTCGTGGAAAGTGCCGCTTTACCCATTGTACATGAGGCTGGGTGGGCCCCAGGGTCGTTCTGGACGGGTGTGGAAAATCTGGCCCCCACCGGAATTCCAAACCCGCACCGCCTTGCCCGTAGCGAGTCGGCATACCGACTGAGCTATCCCGGCCGCCAATGTCCACAGTACCACTGTGAAGTCAGGTACAAGTCCAAAGAATCCCTTATGATTTAGTTTTAGTTACTTGTTGGTTGGGTTTAGATTCATGTAAAAGGGGGCGGGGAGGATTGCTTGCTCCAATGAACCTAGGGGCAATGCCGACGGTAGCATAGCTACTGGTAGGGTCACCCATGCTGGACACTTCTAACAGAGGAGTCAAGGGAAGTGTCCCTCAAGGGGAAGTTGGGCAGCGGAGGGCTTCTTAGGAATTTGCCAAACACCCCAGGGGAGCACATCCCAAAATCAGAGCCTGGCCGTCCAGTTTGAGGGCTGGACATGAAGCTGACAACCGTATCCTGAAACAGAATAATAGTCTTAATAAGCCCAAAAGGGATGTCAAAGCTAAATTTAAAAGGATATAATACTAAAGAAGAAGAAGATTACGTTCTCATCCCTCGCTTTTCGCGGGTTCGTACTTCGCGGTTGCGCAAATTCGCTGGTTGCCCCAGGTATAAAAATACGTCACTCGGATCCTTCAGTGTAGAGCGGCATCAGAATTGTTCGAGCCATACCGCACGATGTTCAAGAAGCTGAAAGGAAAAAGAAACCGCTCCAATCGTAATGTTTCTTCCGCAAAGAAAATACTCTAAAATCACTAAAACATTGTTTCTAGGGTGGGGGGGGGGGTGGTCAATTATTCGCAGATTTTCGCTGTACGCGGGGGGCTTGGAACTCAACCCCCGCGAGGAGCGAGGAATGAGTATATTTCTAGGCACGCCGGGTTTCCTTTGGTACGCCTATTAAAATGGCGTCCTCCGGCCTTCTACCTTCTGCCTGCCTGCCTGCCTGCCTGCATGAAAAAACTCGCGAACTGCTGAAGAGCTTTTCGTAAAGTTTATGCTGACGGTTTGGTCTAAATTGTGGCGATCTCTTCCAGTTTTGGTTAAACTGGACGACAGTGACGCTCTTTATGTGTCTGTACGCGCATCGCGAACATAGCTCGCGTTTAACTCGCTGGTGTTTAACTTAAGAAATAGTGTTTGAGACAGAAGTAGAAAAATTAAATACGCATTTTGTGCCCAATGCACTTTTCGCATAAGTCTAATGGTTCCCGACATAACTGAAAAACAGGATTATTATGCAGTGCGTATTTCCCTGATTTGTGAGGTCTACGGTTCTCAGAGCGGTGAATATCGAAATTACACTTTTCTGGGAGGTGACGCCGTTTAGTCAGGTAAATAAGATACTGACGTTTCCCAAGTATCTTGTGCCACAGAAAGTTCGTTCGAAACTTTGATATTCGTCTACAAAGCTACACGGCGTCACATCACAGAGGACTGTAATTTTCATACCCAACCTTGTCTCTTATTTTATTTTTGCGTAGACTTACAAAAAATGAGTGGAAATATACCGTAGATCGGCTGTAAATGCAGTGCAGTGGACTGCATAATCATATTTGTCGAATGCGTCTTGTGTCATTTTGCACAGTTTATTGGCTCAGGTATTCATTTAATGCAGGTACAAATCCGTAGCTAATTCTTGTACTAACCACAAACAAAGTGAAATGGACACACCAGTAACATAGGCAGAACCAGGGCTGACGTCTAGCATATCAGCAACTTCAGACACAGTAATCTGTCGGTCTTCTCGCTTGAGAGTATTGGCACGATTGACGTAGCCTTGAGGGCGCAAATTTGACGGGTGCCCCAATCGAGCTTCGTCACACTCGTTCTTCCAGATGTAAACCTTGCTACCCATTCGTAAACTTGTCTCTGACTCATGTAGTTAACACTACCACACTATGCTAACATTCTTCGATGGATATCAGCAGGTTTGACCCTTCCGCCCGAAGAAATCTTATCACGGCCCGTTCAATGACGGTGCAATCGGAAAGCGCCGCGTCCATGTTCGCATAGTCACCGCATCAGCCAGACTGGCAAGGGAGTGCTGGGCGATGCATGTTGAAACCTGTCAGGGTCCAGTTACAACCGGCTACAATCGGTTGGCTGCTACCCGTCGTGGTGCTCGCTTAATTCGCAAATGGCCTTTACTTTTTGAATTACCTTCGTATAGTGTTGTAGAGAGGGGGGGGGGGAAGTTAAATTTCATCCTGGAACAGGCCACGAAGGCCCAGAGGGGGAGTAGAAGTATAGCTGCATTCTTTCTTTAACCAGGGTGCTGGGGGAGGGGGGTGGTCAACGTCGCGCCCCGGCCGCTATACCCCTGGGAAAGAGACCCGGGAGCCATTGTACAGGAGGCTGGGTGGGATCCGCGACCGGTCTGGACGCGTGCTGAAATTCCTGCACCCACCAGGATGATATAATGCTTTAAACACTTCGAAATTATTTGTCGTTCTCATTCACTGTTCACAGTATCAAAAATGAAAACTGTTTGAAAGGAAATTTGCAGTCATTAATGAGAACTCTGTTTTCCATCACGCGCTGATTTCCAGCTCGTTCAGCCTCTTTGAGAAAACTTGTAAGTCAATTTTGATTGTACGTAAATTAGGAGACACGTACATCGCACGGAGGTTAAATTCTCTTCACAAAGTTTAGTGTACATTCAGTGTCAAATTTTGTCGGAATGTATAAATTATTCAGTAGTTTTGAAGCTAAACTGTGTGGAATGAAGGGCAGAGAGGCAGACAGACGTACAGTCACGCCCATTCAGTTATGCCTTAATGTGCGAAGAGTGCCTGAACGGACTTGGAACTTAGACATTCTTGAGAAACAAATAATTACTTCACTAACCAAGACATTTCTTGCCTTTTTATGGCACTGGAAGCTTCGTTAGCGTCTTCACGAAAGCCCGAGATTAATCTCTGTCTGATACATTGAACGCGGTCCATACTCTCTCGCCCTGGTTCGTTAAGATACATTTTAATAAGATGTTTTACATCAACGCCTCTGTTCACATTTTTAGGCTTTTTAGACTTCCATACGTTTCATATCTCCATGAGGCATATGTGTCCCGCCCATTCCATTGTCTTGCTTTTATTATCCTAATAATATCAGCCAGATAACGTAAATGATAAAAGTCTTCATTCTACATCTTCCTTTCACTTTGAAGTACTTTCCATAGCGTCGTTTCCCCAACAGCTACAATCCCTGCTCTTCCGTACGTTTAAAAAGGGCATTGGCGATATCAGTGTTTGAACTGAATAATATCAAACGTTTTGTTTGTTTTCTGCTGTTGCTCTTTGTTGTTTAGATTTGGACTGCAATGCGTCGCACACTCTGACTGACCTAAAGAACACGCTTCCTGTGAAACATGACACGTAAGCACGTAAACAGCCACTAACAGTCAGCCACTTTAGTGTGCTGGTGAGGGCACTTGGGAAATCATAAGCCGGACACCATTAATGACGTCAGGACAGTGTTATCCGGAAATAACGGATCCCGTGAATCTGAAATCAAGACGAGCGTTGATGTCTGTGACTTCTTATGAACGTTACTAGGAAGGTGTCAACAACTGACCTACCTAGATAAGCTACGTCATACAGCTGATTCCAACTAGGCCCGCCAGTCTGATGAGGTCTTGAGCTTTCTGCACGGGAACAGCGGGGCGTGTATTAGGCCTACTTCGTCTATAGTAACGGCTACGACGCCTATCCCGATGGCCGTTCCGGTCTAAGACGTAGATCTGCAGCCAATTGATTGCTGGAATTGCGGTTTCGAATCTCGCTGAGGGCATGGATGTTCGTCTTGTGTTTGTTGTGTGTTGTTTAGGTAGCCGCACCTACGACGCGCTGAGCGCTCACTCAGAGGAGTCCTATTGTTTGTGTGTGTGTGTGTGTGTGTGTGTGTGTGTCTAATTGTGTGACTTAGAAACCTAAAAAACGAGGCGGTTTGGGCCCGATTTGGGTAGTTTCTTCTTCTTTTTCTTCTTCTTCTTCTTCTTCTTCTTCTTCTTTAGGGCCCGTCAGCAGATGCCCCGGATACACCTCAGCCTTAGGCTTGTTGTGCAGCCCTAAACACTTCATTCAGCACAGGTTCAATAACCCTGTGCCCCTTATAAAGAGGCAAAGGTCCCTTACTGAACTGTGCTTATATATTTTGGTTCAACAAACAGTTTCCCAAAGACATTGTAGCGCTGACGAGCCAACACCTCGCAGCAGCAAATAATACGCTGCACTGTTTCAGTCTCCATCCTGCAAAGTCTGCAGGTTGGATCCCCATCAAACAGGCCCATAATATACAGGTGCCTCCTCACAGGAGCATGTGCCGTGAGGACCGCAACTGCCATTTTTAGTTTGTGCCTACTTAATTTAAGCAGGTGTTCAGCTCTTCTCTTACTTGGTCTACCTATAAAAAGTTTGACCTGGCAAATCTTTCCAGGCAATATAATGTTGATACTCAGTCCACTTCTTAATTGCTTCTCTTGCTGAACGCATAGGTATTCCACGAGCCGGCTCTGGACCAAGTAATGGGATAGCTGACGCTTGTCTGGCAAGCTTATCAGCTTCCTCATTGCCAGGAATGCCACAGTGCCCTGGCACCCAAACAGGGGTTACCTCATTCAGGCTAGCCAGTGCAGAGAGAACATCCAGGCATTCTGCAACCAGTCCTGAAGTCATTTTCGGGCTGCTAAGCGCCTTAAGTGCAGCCTGGCTATCAGAAAAGATAAGGATCCACTTATTTTTATAAGCCCTTCTTATATTTTCACATGCACATTGAAGAATTGCATGCATTTCGGTTTGAAAAACCGTGGCAAATTTACCCAAAGGGAAGCTAAATCTTCTGTTTGGTCTTATGCCAAAAATACCAGATCCTATCCCTGAGTCAGCCCTGGAACCATCAGTGAACCAGATCAGAGCACCCTCAGGGAACACTGGGTCTTTGTTTCTCCAATAATCCCGGTCTGTAATGACACTGAGAATTTTGGAATGACGATAAACTGGAATGGTGTAGTCCGACCGCATGTCCGATAAAGGGTCACCCACATTTTTCCAGATGGTTAGCAACCCTGATACTGTTTATGGAACAGTTGGTTGCTTTAGTATATGCAGCGTATACAGTGCCATCCTCGCCTCCGCCGTGATCAACACATCTAGCGGAGTCAGATTCAAAAGCACTTCCATGGCTGCAGTAGGGGTCGATTTCATAGCCCCCGTAATAGCTAGACAGGCCATTCTTTGCATCCTGCCTAATTGAATTTTAGTGTTTTTTTTTTTTGCTTGACCTTGGTCCACCAAACCAAGGCAGCATGGAGTATGGAAGGTCTAATTACCCTAGTACTGAGCCATGGGTAGTTTCACAATATCAAGAGAAAAGTGATTATGATACAGCACAGGAAAGCTAGACACTGGCTTTCCACCCTGGAGCCTCCAGGTTATGTGACATTTGTGCCGGACAAGGTGGCACTGTAACCCATTTTTTCTCCGAATTCCCCCCCCCCCCCCCCAGGTTTTCTTTATGTCATGATTTCCATTACCGCTTCTTGCCAATCTAATGACCACCCACCACCATCAGGTGTGTGCGAAGGTCATAACCAGGCAGTACATTGTCACATCCTCGATTTCAGGTTTCTAAGTAGAGTAATCTGATTTTTCTATCGGACGATGAGGCATCCTAGTCGCCTGCCTCGATGACTTATTTGCTCTTCACGAAATTACTCCTGTAAAGCACCATTGTGTGAAGGCGAGTGACCTATTAACTTGGGCGTTGGCTCAAGAATACTAATAATGCAACATTACTGCGAGTAGAGAAGCACGAAACTGTTCCCCTAAGTTTTGGGAGGCCAAGTCTACTGCTACTTTAATATTTACGACACAATTTGTAGACTTTCTTCTGTCGGGTGTAAGTTGGAGGTTAAAGTATTTTAGGTTCTTTCATGTCGTTTATCGTAATGAATGCTCTTCCTTTATTGCCAACTAATATGCCCCTCCGGTAAGTGACTGATTGCCTTTGTAGCTAAAACGTAGCGTACTTCTCCACTAGCCATTTAGGCATGCTCCAAACCTAGCCCACATTAAAATTCTCTAAGGACGTTTTATTTATCCTTTCGCCTTGTATCCTCACTCTATATATACTGTTGATCCGATATACGTTACCTAAAGTTTCTGTAATGTACGCTGTAAATTATGAAGTTGTTGTCCCTTCTCCAGGCCACAGTTATTTAAATAAAAAAATAACGGTGTTCGGATGTGGAGCCGAGGTAACGTGTGGGCCCACAAACTTGAGGCTCAGGGTTTCGAATCGTGCTAGTTTAACTTTTAAGGCAGCCGGGATAACTAACGTTGTTGGTTTTGTGACTTGCAACAGGCTGGATGGTAGGGGTTTCGAATCGTAGTGGGGGCGAGATTTTCCTTACCCGTCCAGACCGAAATCGAAGTCAACCCAGCCTCCTGTACAATGGGTACCAGGTATCTTTCTCGGGGGTAAAGCGGCCACGGTGTGGCCGTAACCACCCACCCCCAATCTACTGCCGAGTTTAAAAGAAGGGTAGAGCTATACGTCATGGCCTCTTATAAGGCTAACTTTACCTCTCTTTTACCTTTAAAACCAGGTTTTCCTTTACCTTGAAGATATTTAGATTATATGTTTTATCTGAGTAACAACGATGCTGCAGACCAACACAAAACAATAAACACAATACTCATCTTCTGAGACATTCTCATAAATAAATAAATAAATAAATGTGTACATATGTATAAAATAAGCGAGTAAAAAACTAAATAAATACATGAATGGGAAGGGATGGATGGACGAGGAACTTAATGTATAAATATCGTAATTTATTAGTTTAAAATCAGTAAATTCATAAATAAGTTAATAAATTAAGAGATATTTAGTTATTATAATAACAGATAAGAATATGTGTCCAAGTTTTTAAAGCTATCTGCATCTTCTGGGTTCAAAATTTTTCAGTGTATGACCAGCCTTTGAGAGCTTGCAGACTGCATCAGCTGTTTGCTCAGTCCCCTGACACGTAGAAAGTTAAGAGCAAGGGATTTATAAGTTTATCATCCCTTAAAGCGTATCTTACCGATGCCTCCGTTACGCTACGCTGCGTCCAGATACAGGACTTCCTGTACGTGAAAGACGAAGACGCAAAAAAAGGCAAATTTCACTCTATAACAGGCCATGAAGACCCAGAAGGGGAGTAGGGGTATAGCTTTACTCTTTCTTTAACCTCGGCTCTAGATCTCCCACACCTTGGTCGCTTTACCCCCGGGTAAGAGACCCAGTACCCATTGCACAGGAGGCTGGGTGGGCCCCAGGGCCGTTCTGGACGGGTGCGAAAAACCTCGCCCCCACCGGGATTCGATCCCCGGACCGTGCAGCCTGTAGCGAATCGCTATACCGACTACGCTATCCCAGCGCATAGACGAAGCGATAAGGCTCCACATATTCATGAGGGAACCATCGCAGCTGAATCGGTGTGAAGTGAGTAATAAGGATTGCATATCCGGTCACGGCCATGTGATATTTCTCCTTTCGCAAGAACAGCTGTCTTGCCTCCCCAGCCTTTTCTCGGAAGTACCTTAACGCCTTCAAAATTAGGTTTCTATGTTGTCTTTACAAAATCTGACGTTTGGGTCCTTCCTTTTTGCTTTTTAAGAACTCACTAAAACTCTACGAACGAAAGAAACAACTATTTGAACAGTTTATTTTCACAAAAGAGTTATATGAAGTTGCGAAAACTGCGAGAGGAAACGCACAGTAGTAACTGCAAGAACTGAGTGGCGCTGCGTGCTGATACCACTTTGCTATCGAGAAACTGCCTCTCGCCTTCGTGCTTGTATCCTAAATGGGAGGAGAGCGTGCTTTATACTCACGTCTCCGTACGCCTGCCACTAGCTATTTGGATTAGAGGCTGGGTGGTCTCTGGAACCGTCCTTGATGCAGCTGGCTGAGGTAAGAGTTCCTGCATTCCCCTACAGGGCCAAAACTCCACTGCCTACACCGTAACGAATTTCTTTACGGACTCACATAAGACATGAGTTTAAGTATTACGGCTGTTGGATTGTTTAGTATAATCGCAATGTTCTTAATATAATTACATGTACCACACGGGTTCCGGGGAGCTAGGGTTACCGGTAGTGTTCCTTATTATTATGCTGGAGAAAATAAGTTCCAGTCCTTGGTGTGCAACATTGACATCTCTCTTGAACTGATTTTTTTTAAGTTTTTAATTTTCTCAGTGTACACAGCCGATTACTGTTGGCAGCACATTCAAATTCGCTACTATATTAAAAATCTTCACCCAATCCACCTTCATTTTTTGATCTTCCAACTGGGCTGTCTTGGCTAGGTTACGTCTTATCCTGGGTAACTTGTTTTGTGACTTTTTCGTTTTTCCAGCCGGAAAGCCGGGATAATATATACAAATATACCTTGACCGCCACCTTCCTAAACCGTAGTATAACCCGCCAGCCATTGCCATGTTTTGATTCCGTTTGACGCTTTTTAACCACAGCAGTCTGAGAATCAGCAACCCGTCTCGTCCTCATATATATATAAAAACACAGACACACACACACACACACACACACACACATATGTATATGGCGCACGCGGTAGCGCAGTTGGTTGAAGCACTGTGCTACAAGCCGGAAGGTCGCGGTTTCGATTCCCGATGGAGTCATTGGAATTTTTGATTGACATAATCCTTCCTCCCTGGGATCGACTCAACCTCTAACAGAAATGAGTACCACGAATATTTCCTGGGGTGTAAAGGCGGCCGGTGCGTAGGGCTGACAACCTTACCGCCTTCATGTGCCGGTTTTCTAGAAATTCTGAGAGGCTCAGCCTGCTGGAGGGTTAAGGGCCTGTCTAGGCCTGTAAAGGGATTGTTTTGTGTGTGTGTGTGTGTGTGTGTACTTACATATATATATATAATGTCCTTTTAATAAGCTAATGTAAAAACCTGGTTTCGATTCTCGTAAGAAACTTTAAAGGTAAAATTTTGTGCTTGACTGAGCGCTAGTCCGTGAAGGTGTACTATGAAGTGGTTCAGTCAGTTGCGCTTACAAATAACCTGTTAGCGATTTATCACTTTAACTAACTGTGGGCGTAAGACAGATTTCGAAAGAGTCGTTTCTGAAATGACCCGTACTTACTGAATATGCGGCAAGCAGCAATGGGGCAATATGCGCAGAAATATCCTAATCGCCGGGTATCGCAGAAATTTCGTTTGTGTTGTTTGGGGAGTCCGTGAATCAAGAAATTAGTATCCAATAATGATTGATGCTGGTCCACCACGGAGCGTATGCAGAGAGGGGGTATATATATATATATATACACACACACACACACACACACACACACACACA